>VXCM01000811.1:67683-302011 GCA_014773175.1 Lucifuga dentata
TCTTTCTTTCTTTCTTTCTTTCTTTCTTTCTTTCTTTCTTTCTTTCTTTCTTTCTTTCTTTCTTTCTTTCAGGAGGTCTCCTGCAGCCACAACTCAGCCTCCCATCACCAGAGTTTGTCTCCCAGGTAAGAGTCATGATGCTACGGTTCTGACTTCATACACCTGTGTGAATAACATTAGTTTTTTGGGTTTTACATTCATCAAACCATTCCCCTATCTCTCTTTTTTCCTAATTTTTCTCATTCTTCCCTCCTCCCTGCCTCAACTTGGTCTCGTCTTTTTTGAATGAACTCATGCGTACGTGCCGACTTTCACTTTTGTAGCCGTCTCTCTCCAGGATCAACATTATAGTCCAGACTATTTTGTCATCAGGCTCATTAGCGTTGTTTAAACATAGTAACTGGCAGTGTAGACACCCAACAAACACACACACACACACACACACAGTATATTTTGCTAAAGCACCTCATGGAAAGATAACATAAAATCCTCCCACTTTTTCTTTCATCACTTTTGATTTTAGGCACTAATTTGTCTACATGTCTGCACTGTGTGTGTGTGTGTGTGTGCGCATGTACACGGGAATGATGAAACATTCTGTCTACTGCATAGTAAAATAGATTTCTAACCCATTTAATTAAACCTGCTCTATACTCCTTCATAGACGGCAGCCAGGCATCACTAAAGATTGTTCTCATCATTGTAGATCAGGCAAGAAAATCTATTTGCTGTCTTTGTTTTTTGAAGCAATAAAGTTGCACCATTTGTAATGGGTTAAAAATCTACTTTATTGTGCAGCTTATGAAATATTTTTAATCTTTTGCAGTGAGTCAGTCATGTAAATAAGGAAATTTCATAGTAATGTCTCTTTCAAGGCAAATGCTAAAAGAGGACAGTAACAGACTTTTATGAATAAGGCAGGAATAAGGTTGCATGATGCTATTTGTCCTTATCGACATGATAAATCTGGCGCTGTGTTTTATGAATTACCTCTATTGCATCCAAAGCAGGGATGGGCAACTTTGACATTGGCTGCTGTCCTCATCAAAGTTGCCCATCCAAATTTCATTCTCAACGTCGCAACCCCCCACCCCACCCCCTCGGACCCTGGCCCGATCTTATTCTTTGCTAGAATGAAACGGATGGTAGTAAATACAGCATCATGAATGATCGAGTGTCCTCTGCTGATGATTGGTGGTAATAACAAAAGAAAACACTTTTTATAATTTTCATTTTTATTAATTGAAGTCATCCGAAGGCCTGATAGATTAAAGGTGTTGACCGTATCTGGCCCGCAGGCCGCCAGTTGCCCATCCCTGATCCAAAGTGTGTGTTGCCTCATGATCGTGGGATTTTTATTGGCTCACCATCCCAGCTAAAGGCATGATAACACTATGCTACAGCTATGCAGAAGCTCGAACTATAAAAGCACCTATTCCTTTCATAATTAGTTTATTTACTAGTAGCGAATAGTCAGATAATTGTTGTTAATTTAATTCGAAACTCTGCTGGATGGAAGTCGTGTCATCACTGAGGCTTTAGTTGAGTTATTGATTAGAATCCTGCAAGTTGTGTGTTTACTGCATGAAAATATGTATCAGGCTCAAAAATCCACTACTGGTTGGGCTCCAAAGCAATTCAATAATAATAAAAAATAATAATGTGAATTGTATTATAAGTAATAGATCTGAGATACAGTAACAAAGATTCAATTATTTTTGTTGATCCGATAGTAAAGTACTAAAGTTTGATGTTTGCGCTGTCGATCTGATGTGGACCCACTTAAAGCCAGACAGTCATTGACATATGACTGTTGAGGTGAGAGATGAGCAACAACGAAACTGAGAAGATAATGAGTGTCCTTCAAAAAAAAAACAAAAAAAAAAAAAAAGATGAAGTATTTCACAAACACTACTGATCAACTGTTACGTCAAAGTAAAACTAGTCATTTTAACAACATACAGGCAGCAGTGTCATTAACCAAATGAAATAGTTTCTTTTTACTGGAAAGCATCAATAGATTTTCTTTATTACGATTACAACACATTTAGTCATACGACCACGTTTTAATCATTGTAAAGAAAAACATTTGTCTCTTCCTGAATTTACCCAAAAAAATCACGCCCACCTGAGTTCCTTGAACTTGTTAGTACAGTAGGCATCATAAAGTAGATATGTATGTTTTTGCTGTTGTTAGGGACCCCAAAAGTAGCATAATCACTTAGGTTTAAAGCTCTTTCATGTTTTCCAAAATGTTTATTAAAGATGAAAATTTTGATTAGGCAAATCTTTAAAATAATAAATTGCATGTAGCTGTTGTCAGATGGATCTTACTGGCTGCTACAGGATGAATCATGTTATTGAATGAATTCTTGTCAGTTTGCGAATTCATGCTGTTAATAACAGAACAGTCTGTGTGATATGTGGTGTATGAGCGTTTATGACGTACAATATATATATATTTTTTAAAAACACGTATGTGTATTTGCAAGGATTTCAGTGTGTAATGCCATTTAATCTTTGAGGTGTGCATTTTTCTGATCATAGATTGATAAGGTCTGTGTTTTTTCACGCACCTTGCACAGTTGTGTTCACAAGTGCATATCATGGCATGTGCACCGGTGTGTGTGACTGTGAGTGAGTGTGCGTGTGTGTGTGTGTGCAGTAGGGAGGTGTTCCTGTGGCTGTGATTGACGTCAGCAGGCCTGTATGTGGCTTCTGTTGACTTCCTGTTCAAGCAGATGGACTGACTTTTCACTTCCTTCTTCAGAACCGCAGCTCGTCAGGTGCTGTGTGTGTGTGTGTGTGTGTGTGTGTGTGTGTGTGTGTGCATGTGTGCGTATGTGTGCATGAGATACTGGGAAGACGTGTGTATCTGGTAAACCAGCACCAAAATGGGTATTATGCCCTTTTTGATATAAGAGCAAACATGATTATTGCTCAGTATTATTTTCTTAAAATTTTACAATATCTTTCAAGATCAGCTTAATTATATTTTCCAGTCATGAAGTAGGCGATCCTTTCTTTATCTATATGTGTAAAAATAAGTCAAGTTTAAAAGCTCATTAAAACACCTTAGTAGTGTTTTGTATTATTTCTCTTTGGGCCCTTACCCAAAAGTTTAGATTTCTTATAGTAATTTCCTGTGTGTAAGACTTATTATTTTGTTTTTAAAAATATATATTTAAAAAAAAAAAAAATCAGGATTGTGTTTTTTTTAATCTGTTTATCTTGAACATATATATATATATATATAAATGATGAAAATCAGCAAAAGAAAATGCAGGAAAATCTGGGTGAAAATTTGAATGTAAAAATAGCATTTTTTGAGGACGTCTCACTCATAATTAACATTTTGTTTGCATTTTCTCTCTAATTTTCATTTTAACAAAAGCACTCTGAGCTGTTTTTGCTGCTGCAGTAGATGACCTCTGACCTCTTGCACTGTAAACTTGGGTTATCAGTGACATTTTTCAGCACAAAACACAAAATAATTTTTTGGGTATGTGGAAAAAAATAATCCCCACTGAAAATTGTATTAAATTGAAATTGTCCAGAAAATGCAGGTAGTTTTCAATAAAAACTCCAAAACACATTTATATGGTACACACACAAAAACACACATCAGTGTTCACAGACTATCTCTCTGTCACCCTCCTTCTCTCATATTCATTTTCAGCATCTGTCCCACTTTCCTTATATCATATATCATTTATTTTTTCCCTTTTCTTTCTCTTTTCTCCAGCTTTTGTGAGTCTCTCTGTTTTGGAGGAGGAAGAGGACAGGAAGCGTTAAGGCAGGAAGACAAGATCAGATTGTTCCTGTTTTGCTGTCTCTAACTGTTGTAATTTGACGGAAGCCATGAGAAACTATGTAGATGAGGTGTGTGTGTGTGTGTGTGTGTGTGTGTGTGTGTTNCGGAAGCCATGAGAAACTATGTAGATGAGGTGTGTGTGTGTGTGTGTGTGTGTGTGTGTGTGTTAGCCCACAAGAGAAAAATAGGATGCATAAAGACAAAGGCCTATTGTCTGTGCCCACACACTGCACAAACATGCACATGCTGACACAATGATACAATAAGAAAATACCTAAACACACACACACACACACACACACACATGTACACACACACTGCATTACACACAGGTGGACCTCTTTCATCCTCTCCAAGGGCAACGCAAAACATAATATAAAACTAATTTAAAAAAATGTATATTTTGTTAGATGTTTATTCATTCATTATTTAGATTTATTAAATCATGCTCAAGAGCCACTGAAATGGGGATAATTCAGTTGTCAAAGGTCAAACTTTTCCTTAAGTCTCCATAATTTCATCTTTTACATATCTTTTGACTGTTCAGATGGAGCTAGCAGAATAATGTCACATTCTTGCTGCTCAGTTGGTCAAAATAGTTGCATGGAAACAAGAATTAGGTAGAAGAAGTGCCAACAACTCAATGGTGTGTGTGTGTGTGTGTGTGTGTGTGTGTGTGTGTTGTGAGAGCATGTTACGTAACCTGGCCTGGCTCTATCAGTGCATCAGGAGCTGTCCATAGCTTATTCCCCGTGTTGAATGGAAACATGCACAGCGCTGTACGTGTTTAAAATCAGACCCTTGGTCAGAAAAACATTATAAGGATTACATGCTCCTATATAAGCTGAGAAACTGTTTCCATGTCTTATAAAAATCTATTTAAAACCTTCTGGCATGTCATTAAAATGCATTGTCACCAAACTTAAAGGACCATACCAGCCATTTTGCATGTTTGAGCCTAATATATTCAATTTTCACACGTAACGTTACTGACAATCATTTCCCAAAGCATGCTACTGGATTGGTGAATTAAATTTTTCTTTTCCCCTACCTTCAAGACCGCCATTGGTTTCATTCTGCTACGCTATTAAAATCAACTTGTTGATACTTGAATCATTCTTGGGATAGGTAATCCATCATCGTGAACAAGATGTGTATTCATTTTTTTTTTCCTCGAAGTTTCATAATTTTAGCGTTTAAGCGCAATAAAAAGTGTGGAGTGAATGTATGTCTCCACCGGGGAATATAGTCCCAAAAGAAGACCTGCGTTTATGGAAAAATTTAAAGGACTGTGACTTCATAAGGTTGCATAATTATTAGCAGGTGAAACATTGATTTTTAAGGTGGGTGTATTGCGTCAATATTTTATTTTGAAATATTATGAGATTTTGCAAAATATCAGGAAACCAAAGCTGTTTTCATAGGTTTTGTTTTTTTGGGATACGTGATTTACATGGATTTGGGTGTCGTTCATTACTGAAGTCAGTAAGTGCGACAATCCTTAACAACGCTGCCATGACATCACAGAGACAAACAGGTTAGTAAGGTCTGCTGACATGTGGACTGAAGAATTCCACAGCACGGAGAGCCACAGGCCCACAGCAGATGTTTCGTAGTGTCACAACAGAGCCAGGAAGTATTTTGGCTCATACGTACGTTATTCAGCTGTGAGAACCTCACAGAGGTATGACCTCACTTCCTGGTCAAGTCATCCTCTCTGATGAAATCCTGTCATACAGGATGTATGTGAGGCAAAGGGCTCATGAACTCTGCTGGCCTTATTCATTATGCACTGTGTGCATGTGTGTGTGTGTGTGTGTGTGTGTGTGTGTGTGTGTGTGTGTGTGTGTGTGTGTGTGTGAGTAACTAAGTACATTTACTACTAACTGTACTGAATTTTTGAGGCATGGGTACTTCACTTGAGTATTTATATGTCAATGCTACTCTCTACTTTTACTTCATTACTTCATTTATCTGAAGACTGATGAAGGTATTTAAAATTATCACATTTTTACGCTTGTATCTTGTTTTAGCTTGATTATACAATACATTTGGAAATTATGTCACAACTTCTGGAACTGAAAAGTATCCAGAGAATTTGTTCTGGTGTAGAGGAGCGTGTAATCTTCCATGCATGCATTTTCCAAGCGTGAAAATGCCTGAGACTGTGTATCTCCAATTTTGTGGATTTTTATTATTTCATTCCTGAATTTTCATTGTTTCTTTCCAAACTCTTCAAAATTGAAAACACAAGGTTGTTCAGACTTTCAGATAAAAAAAAAAAAAAACAAACNGGGGGGGGGAATTAGTTACTTTTAATTTTGATACTTGAGTTTATTTTCACAAGTCATACTTATGTAGACATTTGAATGCAGGACTAGTTTTGTATGTTTTCATCAACTGTGATATTGTTACTTACTAAAGAATCTGTGTGTGTGTGTGTGTGTGTGTGTGTGTACATGAATGTGTATCTGTCTTTGGCTACTCTGTAATGCAGAAAAGTGTTGATGGGTTGGCTATTGTGCCGTTCCATTGTGTAGATGTTTTCGTTTGAGGTCAGGAGCCCCCCCATTTTCCCCAAAAGAAGCCCTACGTGTTATTTCAAAGCTAAAGTCTGTGTTTGGTTGCCATCAAACAATGGGTTTGCGTTAACTATGTATAGGCAAAAGGTGTTCAGACAATGTAGAAGTTATGCAATAGGGTAAAGAAACACTTCACATGTATGTACATGCTATTGTATGGACTTTCCAACATCTGTGTGTGTGTATGTGTGTGTGAATGGGAAATTGTGAGTGACTGAGCTGCCTGAAAGCTTGTTACAAAACACAGTAGTGGATAAAAATTGTCCCTCGCTATATTTGATAGTAAATTATTTGCAGTTCTTTGTCTGAACAAGATTATTGCCGAGGTATTACTGATGTTTTTAGGATTTCCTTCAGGAGAATATTTTGCACACTTTACACACTTTTACTTTTACACGAGTCATTTCCTACAGATTGTGAAGTGAAATCTGTTGTTAAACCTGTGTGAAAACTGAGATCTCATGAACCAAATGCAGAGTTGAAGGGATTCAGTTTATTTTAAAGGGAACATAACATAGATTTCCATGTTTGTATTGTCATTTAGTAGCTATTTTAGTAGCTATTTTGAAACCTTTACAGTGCATTAATGTTTAAAAACACATTCATTCATTGCCACCCACCCTTGCTGCAACACAACTGTGCACACTGAGTGAAAACAGATCATTTTAGTTACTGTCTTTTGTTTAAGGCCTCTCTTCTGAAAAACTCTGTTTTTATTGGCCACCTGCATCAGGCCTGAGCCATTGATGCTGGCCAAACACTCACTTGCTAGTCTTGTACTTCATTGGTATGAAATTCACGTGTTACATATTGATGAAAACATATTACGGAAGTAAGGGATGTATCAAGCTTTCAGAGCAGTTCAGGACTTATGGGTTTGTCTATTTCTATTCGGTGTGAACCTCATGTTTGGCTGTTTGACTCTGTTCAACACATTTCTCTGACTATATTACACTATAAAACTAAGGGAAAGTAACAAAAAGCATAATATGACCCTTGTAATGGTTGGCATAGTGATTGTTTGCCGTCTTTATCCAAGAACATCTTCCACTAACATTGTGAGATCTTTAGTAAGATTTAACGATCACAAAAGAACCAGATCAGAAAATCAAGTGCAAAAGCATTAATTTATTATTCACTACAAACCTGATTGTATTGTCCTGTCTGCAGAATCACACCAAATCACCTGTTTTTCTTAACTTTTAAGGAAGAAGAATGTGTTTTCCTTCATTGTCTGTTCTCAGTTACATAATAACATAATAAAGGTATCCATAATTTCTGTATGTTATTCTGTGCTACAATTTGGAACAGGAAGAAAAACAGTCATACATGTAAGATTTGTGTGATTCTGGCTCCTGTCGTGGCTGCAGGGCCCCAGAGAGCAGCGCAAAGGGCAGCGAATAAAGAGCACCTCATCAGTCTCTTCATGAATGTTATTTAGTGCAGGCCTTAAACAACCTCACACTCCCTGCACCAAACTGTGGCCCAGTACGTGCAGGAATGCACCGAGAAGGTCACCGAGAGGAGGACAAGAAAAAGTACAGGAGAAAGAGGGATGAAAGGAGAACAGGAGGAGTAATGAGGTGAGAGGGAAGGAGAGATGCACTACAGGCCAGAAGTTTGAGGCCACCCCTAGATTAAAAAAAAAAAAATCATCAATACTTGTTTTAGAATTTATTGCACAGGAATACATAAAATAAATGTAACTAATGGGTTTTCAAGAAGAATTTGTCAACATAAAAGCACTTTGAAGTCATTTCAGGCTCAGACTTTGGTTTCATCAAAGTAACCCCTCTGGCCAAGTCATAATTCTCAAAACCTTTTGCTTCTCTTTTGAATAGATGTAATTTTGGCATAATTTTGATGAATGTTTTGGATCATTGTCCTGTTGAAGAATGAAATTTTGACCAATAATTCATGATGGAATTGTGTGTCTTTGAAGGATGGAATGGTAATTCTCTTTCTTTTTCTTTTTTTTTTTTAATTCTCTTTCTTCATAATTCCTTTAACTTGTGCCAAGTCTGACACACAAGCAAGGGAGTTGGAACACAACTGGAGTGCACTAATACAGACTGGGCATGCCTTCATTAAAAATCATTTCTTAAGCCGTAGTGGCTATAATGTGCTCTTGTTAACAAATCCTTCTTGAAAATTAATTAGTTACATTTCTTTTATGTATTTTTGTCATTTCCTGTGTAATAAAGTGTAAAACAAACAGTGTATTGATGATTAAAAAAAAAAAAAAATCTGGGGGTGGCCTCAAACTTCTGGCCTGTAGTGTAGATGGGAGAAAGAAGGAGCAAGAAGGTTCAGGAAAACTGAAAGATTCAGGGGAAAATAGGGCTTGAGATGAAGAGCTGACGGAGACACACACACACACACACACAGAAAACCATCATTGATTGGTGACTGGACCAGTGCCAGCCTTGTGTTGATGATAAAGCATTAAGTTCAGTAAGGGGTATGATGGCAGGGCTAGCCTGTCTAAATGCCATCGCTACACTATCTGCCTGCCTATCATTCCTTCTGTCACCTCACGCTCCAATGTGCACGTCCACAAAATGCCAACATGAACAGTTGCTATGTTGCTATGGCAATGACTCCCCCCCTTTTTTTTCTCCCTCATTCTATTCTGGTCAAAGCTATACCTGCACTCCCTTTTTTCTTTCTGCCTGCCTTTCCGCTTTTCTTTCCTCAGCCATTTACTCTGTGTATCAGCAGCTAATGGAGCTCAGTATTTCTGTCCCTGCACGGCATCTAGTATTACCTGCCTTCTTTACTACTTCCTGCTCCTGGCTACTTTAATTGCCTCGGTGGGGGACCCCCNCCCCCCCCCCCCCCCGGGCAGGTCACATGATATTACATTATACACGAGTAAAGTAGCCTCATAATGCATCACGTCTGAAGGTTTATGACCACAATGTAAACCAACAAATTTAGTTCTAATAAATAACAACAGATTCACTAAAGGATTTAAACATTTCCAGACCTCAAAAATTGTTCACCTCCCTCAGACAGAAGGACCTTACTGTGAGCTTTCCCCCCGCCAAAAAAAAAAAAAAAAAAAAATCCCCATTACGGACTACCTCAGGTATCCAGGCAGTGCTGTCCGTCATTGGGCAGAGTAAGGGTGAAACCTTAGAAAAGGGACTTGTGTGATGGTGAAAGGCTTTGGGTTTCCCTAACTGGAACTGTTTACACAGCTGCCAGGAAAGCTGTTATAATTGAAGAATAATTTCCCCCCTATGATTTACTGCTAAATAAGCTACATAAGCTGTGTGTGTGCTGTGTGTGTGTGTGTGTGTACATGGGACATTCATTGTGTTGCTTGCTTAACAGACCTGGAGAATGATCCTCCTGCTAGAACCTTATGGGTATGCCTTTGCAGGCAGCAAGTGTGATCAAATGCATTTGTGTGCATATGTGTGTGTGTGTGTGTGTGTGTGTGTGTGTTAGTGGGTTAAGAGGCGGAGAGAGAGAGAGAGAGAGAGAGAGAGAGAGAGAGAGATCCAAGACATCATTCTTTTCTCTCTTTTGCCCTCTAACCATAATTAAAGCATTCTGTGTGGCATCAGTTTTGTTCGCAGCACTCACTTCCTGATGGAAAAACATGTTACAAAATAGCCCAAAGCATCAGAATTTGTGTGTGGATGTGTGTGTGTGTGTGTGTGTGTGTGTGTGTGTGTGTAACTATTGCAAGCCCTCTGAGCCTTTGACCTGGTCTTGCAAGCTGTTGACAGCTGCATTTCCAAAGTGGCTCTAATTAAAGACTCATAATGAGAACATATTCCAAACATTAGTGCTATGAAAATGAGTTTATTGGTAAAGATGACTGGATAAAGACACTTTTATATGTTTTCCTGGTAGTGAAGGCACATCTCCAGACATAAGGAGGTAACTGCTACTCACTGCTGTTGGGAGAATCTCAGCAATAAATGAGGTTCAACCTAGTTTATATAAACAGGGATGTACGTTGGTTGTCAGTCCCTGCTCCTGATTTAGAACACCTTTGTTAAATTTTTTACACAATTATTTTCCTTTTTTTTTTCCTTTTTTCTGTTTTTCTTTCTTTTTTCCCTTTTTTTTACACAACTTTTTTACACAGTTGTACTAAGTGCAAGCCTTTTAACTTTTTGACCCAGTTCAAGTCTTGACATAATTTGTCATTTTTTGACCAGTTTAACAAATAAAATAGTGAAATATCATAATTATCTGACATTTTCTGTATATCTCTAATGTGGTGTTACTGTGAACAAAGAGATGAGTTCATATGCAGAATATTCATACTTATACTTTATACCCAGTAAACTGCCTCAACCACATTTTTTGATTTTCCCATAATTTCCAGTTTTCTGAAGTGACTTGAAATGGCAATGTAACCCAAATCTCAGTGAGGGTGAGAATGCAGATTGCAACTTTTTTCAAAAGCTATAAAGTCACAATTAGTGTGAGCTCAGACATCACAGGCCTTCATGTCCATGTAGGAAGCTCCAGGACCCCTGTTGGCATGGGTGCTGACACCTTAGGTCATTCTCTGGAGCAACAGAATAAGAGGCAGGATGAGCCTGAGGAAAGATTTATGTCCAGGTGGCAGGTGTATTCCGCATGGCTGTGTGTATGCAAAAGTCTGTGTGTGTCTGCATGTATGTATGTATGTGTGTGTGTGTGTGTGTATGCAGTGTGCAGATATATGAGCAGAACTTGTGAATGCTTGTGTTACTAAATGCTTGTGCTTGTGTTACTAAATGCTTGTGAATGAGTGTTATCTAAATGTGAGTGTGTCAGATACTTGTTGTCAGAGGAAGTCCATGCTGAGCAGGATTGTGACACTAATGAGGAAACAGGCCACTGGGATGACAGGGACTTCCTCACTCACACACACACACACACACACACACACACACACACACACACACACACACACACACACACACNACACACACACACACAGTCTCCCAGGTGTTGTGACACCCCCCACAGGTTCTTTTGCTACAACAGTTCATCCATCTTTCTTTGGGGACAAATGAGTTCCTTTGGCGTGACAGAGAGACAAAGAGCAGACAGGGCCTGACCTGCGTCACACACCCCAGTGTGAAAACACCATTATTACTCCATTCACAGCTCATCCACAGCCGTGTCGACCGGTTTCACAGACAGGTCTTAACTCTGGCCCTACATGCCTGTTCTTCATGATCTGTTGTGAGGCTGACAGTCGCTGAAATGTCTGAGAAAATTTGTATTAATAAAATTCCAGCGTGCAAAGAAATGCAACAATGTCAAATTAACTCACTCTGTAGGTATTTCCACTGTTAAAGGACCATTCTGTAATTTTGCATGTTTAAGCCCTATACATACTACCCGCATACACGTTAGCTTACTGACAAAGACTTTCCAAAACATAAAACCATATTATAGTTTCCCTGTTATTTTGCCAAATCTCCTAATCTTTCAAAATCAGATGTTCAGGTGATACACACACCTTAAAANTATTTTGCCAAATCTCCTAATCTTTCAAAATCAGATGTTCAGGTGATACACACACCTTAAAATTCAGTGATTCGCCTGACAACACTTATGCAGGATTGTAAAAGGCACAGAAGTTTGTTTTAATTTTAGGCTTGTGGGCTAAAATTCAGGTTTTACTTCCTTTTTGCAGTGAAATCTTTATATTATTTATTAGTTTCATTTCATTCAGTTTGGTGTTGTTTTTTTTTGAGGGAGGGGGGGTCAAAATTTTGTGGAGAAAATTGTGTTTCCCTCATATGAGTTTCAAAAGAGGATATACATATCAGATAGTGGTATAACATTTCAAATGAAATCAGTAACATCATATTAAGAAGGAAATAAGGAAAGTAATATTATTTTCAGATATATATACATGATCAAATGTTTGCTAGATTACAACCTTAATCCCACATTGTAGGTCAGATATACAACATAGTTCAAATCTGCACACACTTTACAGTACAAAATGTTAATAATGTTGTTTAGCATATGCAAAAGACTACTTCTTACATATGCAGATGCTTCAAAATCACATTTCAAACAGCTGAAAGTACAGCATGGTGTATTAGGTGTGTAGGGTTGTGTAAGGTGTCCTGTTGGTTGCATAAACACTGATTTCGTACAGGATATCGAGTGAGAAATCACAAGGCTGAGAGAAGAGTCTGTTCTTTAGAATCGCAGATAAGACTGTTTACCTTCACTCCCTCTGTGTGAAGGACAGATCTCAAGTGTTTGCCCTTCGCTGTAATGTGTATATTGTACTCATGAACCAGTTCTTGATGTTGTGTGTGTGTGTGTGTGTGTCTCCCTGTAGATCTTCATCAGTAACACTCAAGTAAATGCCTTTTCTCAACAGCCAGATCTCCATAAAGCTGCTTGTTGTTGTCTAGCTTTCAGTATTTAGTGACCTGCAGGGCCGTGTGTGTGTGTGTGTGTGTGTGTATGCATGCATGTGTATATAAATACATTGCATAATACCGTAATGAGGTTATCCATAATGAGGTTATCAACCTGATCAAACAGCGCTTCATGTTCATTTTTCTCCACCTTTATTGCAGCAAACGATGCTCTTATAAATAAAAATCTGCAATAAGTATCATATGTTTTTGGGCAGAAATTTACTTTTGTTAAAGTTAAATCAAATTTTGTTCTGTCCAGATCACATTTCAACATGTTTAAAGACAATCTGAAAGAAAATCGAAGCCATAACATGGCTGGAGCCTGTCCCAGCGCTCATGGGATGAGAGGCAGTGTACACTGTAGACAGGTCGCCATTCAACCACGAGGTTCACATAGAGACTTAATCACACCTAAGGACAATTTAGAGTTTCTACTTCACCTAACCTGTATGACTGTGGGAGGAAACCCATGTACGTAGAAATGGAAACTCTACACAGAAAGGCCCCAGTCAGAGCATAAATTAAGTTTTAACTTAGGTACAACCCCTAAAGTGCGTTTAACTCAATCTCTGCTGGTAAAAACCCTCTCAGACAGTGAGATAGGTGCTCTGTCTGTGTTCCCAACCATCGTAATCCTTCCAGGCAGACACCCAGCTTGTTCAAACATTACGATCTCCACTCTGTGTCACACTGAGAGAAATATCCCAAAACATGAACAGTGGCTAGAAGAGTGAGAACTACCACCCAACAGTAAGCCACAAAAGTGATGCAACCGTCCTCTCTCTGTCTCTTTCCTTTGCTTTTACCAATAACACTGACACGCTATTTTGAACACACCTACTGTGTGTGTGCGTACAACTCTGCTTACTCTCACAAATGCACGTCGCACCGTCCACGTCTCTGCGCGAAGTTGTGAGTTTACCTGTGTACGTATGTGAGTAAGAGCCTGAATCAGCCTACCATCACCTTGTGTGTGTGTGTGTGTGTGTGTGTGTGTGTGTGTGTGTGTGTGTGTGTGTGTNACTAAGTGACAGATGTGGGTAGCTGTATGTTTACTCTCAGAGGGGAGGTGAGGAATGCTGCGACCTCTCTCCAAACCGTTCACTCTCCTGCCAGCTCAGAACTAAGCGCTGTTTATGTCATCTGGCTCTTGGAGACAGGATGACATCATCAATAATATTTTTTTACTGATGCATCGGTATCATAGAGACAGAGGTGGGTTGAGTAGCCAGAAACTGTACTGAAGTAAAAGTATTGTTAGTTTATGATAATAGTGACTCAAGTAAGAGTAAGAGTAGTCACCAAAATAATGACTTGAGTGAGAGTAAGAAAGTATCTATTAAAAATATTACTTGAGTAGTGAGTAACTTTGATCAAACTTATTCTTTAGAATAATCAAGAAGCTATAAAGTGCTTGTCTGACGGAAAAAAAATAAACAAAGTAACCATATGTACCTTCTAATACAATCCAAATCATATCATATAAAGAAACAGTAGACAGTAATAAATCAAATATTTACCACATAATAAATCATGACAATTCTGGCCTGGCCCCAAGACAGTTAGCTAGGTTAGCTTCATGAATTTACTCAGAATAGAACAGGAAAACTTGAGTTAACATTAGCAGCAGAAGCTAGTTAAGTAGCTAGGTTAGCTTCATGAATTTACTCAGAATAGAACAGGGAAACTTGAGTTAGCATTAGCAGTTAAGTAGCTAACATTGCAGTTTACCGCCACATGTTTCCTCAAGTTCCATGTTGAGTTCTTAGAAGTTGAAACATTTTTAGCTAGATGAAGATGCAATGCATTATGTAGCTGTTGGTTTTGGTAAACTGAAAAGAAAACAGCATTTGAATATGTGGCCAGGGATGTGCCTCTTTTAAACCTCCCGCTGTTGATTCTGCCATGATTGTTCTGTCCAGGTGAAACCACAGAAACGGAGGGTGGGNCCTCCCGCTGTTGATTCTGCCATGATTGTTCTGTCCAGGTGAAACCACAGAAACGGAGGGTGGGGTGTGGCTATTCGGAGCTGAAGCAGACAGTGTAGTGTCTGACAATGAGAGAAAAACTGAGCGTGACTGAATTCAAAGGGGTGAAATCAAAAGTAACGTGGAGTCGACCAAATGTAACGGAGTAAAAGTATATTGTTTTCTTCATCAATATACTCAAGTATGAGTTAAAAGTATCCTGCAATAAAACTACTCAGTAAAGTACAATTTTGTGAAAAAAGTTACTTAAGTAAAAGTAACTGAGTGAATGGAATACATTACTACCAACCTCTGCATAGAGACTACAGTCCGTAGTCTGTGAAGGCGTATTAGCACAAGCGTTAGCATGTTATGGACAGTCAGGAGACAGCGGCTCATTTTCAGTTGTAATGGAGACAAGGCCATAGTGAATTCATCGAGGAGGCCAAATGCTTCAAGTCACACCTCAATATAAGCTTAATCACTTTAATTATTCATCATCTCTCCCTTTTTTCTTTTTCCCCCCACCTTTTTCCTTCTACATGCAAAGCAGGAAGTTTTTCAAAAAATTTATTTTGGTGGAAAATTGGTGATTTAACTGTGGCTGATGCCCCACTTCTTAGAAATGTGTCTGACGGTATGTGGACATCTTATCTCCACAAAAAAAAAAAAAAAAANAAAAAAAAAAAAAAAAAGTTTTGCTATCAATTAAATAAATACATTTATTTCTGATTTTAGTATTTCAGGCTAAACTTCTGGGTTAACTTGTATCTCACTTATTCATTCCAGACATTTGTCAGTTGTCTTTGTTCTGACATGGAGCCTCAGCCCAGATCAGCCCTGATATGCACCTGTGATGGCTACACATGTTTTTTCTTTAAATCATCCACTCTTTGCCAGGAATAAGGCTTTTAGTCTTTGTAGTTAGTGACAGATGAGTTGGCGAGAGAGTGAGAGAGAGAGAGAGAGAGAGAGAGAGAGAGAGAGAGAGAGAGAGGGAAGAAGGAAGGGAGGGATGTCTTTGCCTATTTGTATATTGGAAATCTGTTGCATAACAGCTTAGCTCATTACCACATTGTGATGGAAAGACAAGCTTATATGTCAGTGCCATTGCTTTAGTCTATTTGTCCTTCTCTCTCTGTTCTCTCTCAGGCTGGCTTCTATCTGTGGTTCTGTCCTTTCTAATGTGTCTATTGGTTTTAATAATTGTGAACACATAGAGAACATAGTGTGCATAGGCAAATTATGAGAGGTGTAATATCTGTTTTTCATATTACGTTTGCATAAGTTAGTTTCAAAGAGTTAACAAAGAGCATCTCCTATTATTGTTGTTAAATGAAATGGCCTCTCGTGTTTGATTGCAGTATTTTACATCATTCAAATCTGAGCCTCTCTCCTTATCCTTTTATTTCATATGATGTTATAACAGCTTGGCACGAAAAAGGTTTCCATAACTAAATCAACAAATATCTGTTCATACTGTATTTTTACTGCCACAGACGGGGTCACAGTTGTGTGCATCTTCTCAGATAAGATATAGAATGGTGCCACCTGATTGTCATGCCTTGTCTACTATGAGGTCACAGTTCATCCACCCCTTACCCTCACAGTCTCGGGTGTCAGTCAGGTGACTTAAGAGGCTTAAGGAATGTTTGGAGGTTTCCATATGGAATGGCTGGTATCTTGAGGCCTGGAATTTGCTGAGCAACAAAGAAATGTGTGTTTCCAAACTTTCTTTCATTGAAAGAAATCTCAGTGATGAAATTTAGCCAGAAATGACAGATATGTCGTCTGCCCTACTAATCTCCAGTGTCATAAACAAGTCACAGCGCCAAGGATAATCCCACCCAAAGCTATCTATACCCACTGGCACACACAAACACACTCCTGTCCCTGCCAAGGGAGATCCAGCTCAGATTTATGTGANCCCACTGGCACACACAAACACACTCCTGTCCCTGCCAAGGGAGATCCAGCTCAGATTTATGTGACTGATTTGATTGCGTGTATGGAGGTAATACATGATTGTATACCAGTGTGTGTGTGTGTGTGTGTGTGTGTGTGTGTGTGTGTTTGTGAAAGAAAGTGCATTTTACTAAATTTTCCAAGTTTGTCATGGCTTCTAAATTGCAGGTCCATTGCATTTTACAAATTTGATAAACTATATTTCTTTGTAAGATAATATACAAAGACTTCTCCTGGTTGTGGTGACTGAAGGTTTAGAAAATGAATATCATGTGTTTTGGTGCTCTTTTGGCTTGATATGACCCCACTCCAGTATTTTGTTTTTGGCAGAGTTAAATTCCATGTCGGGTTTTAGTTGTGGCCTGCCACAGAGAGAGAGCAGGTTCAGAAAGCTAGAAGCATGCACTCTGCAAGTATTTGAATTATGCCATTGACGTCAGTACAGTCATAAAGTAGACGGCTGCCCTTCCCCTGAAGTATTCCCCTGCCAGCAGGCCTGTTCAGCTCAGATGGATTCAGACACTCTCTGCTTCACAGACAGAGCCTTTTGTTTGGCTCGTTGGGAAGCGTTTGGACCCACCAGTACCAACAAAAGCTGCTTTTTAGAAATCAATCCTACAAAAAGCTACCATACCTCTACTCAATCCTCCAGGTTATTATCAACAGAAAAGCAAAGCAGCCAAATCAGGCTGGTTATTATTAATTCTGTGGTTGATTTAATTTTAGGAAGAGGAGGAGGATCCAGATATCAGCTCTTTTCTGAGCACATTTTTAAGCCACGAATGCCACATGCCGATCTATTTGTTTCCTGAGGGGATCTTGTATTTAATCTAGATCAAATCAGGAAGTTTCATTTACCCAAAATGAATACATAATCTTATTTTGCATGCTCACCAGTGCAAATAAGCTTTATTTTCTGAATTTGACTTTGCAGTGCCCTTGTGCACTCTGCAACACACACTCACAGACACACACAGACCATGCTTATCCCCCATAAGGATGCATGAGGTTTTAGGGTCAGTTGAGGTTTGTCTCAGCTGGTCTTCATATGTTGTTGGAGACTCTGATTGTTCGCTGCATGCAGTTTCTTCCGTCATAGAAACCCTGGTGCAACTTACTTTCCTCGCCCTGCTCATCAAGTCTCCCGCGCTTGAAGTGGACTAGCCTAGCTTGGCTCTAAATATCATCAAGATACATCAGTCAGTCAAGATAGACAGTCATGTGTTTCAACAGTGTAGTATTCACCCATGATGGGACGAGTGATGATAGCAAAATGATTTTTTTCCTTGGAACTGAAATCATCAAATTTCATAAAATCATCAAATTTCCTTCCTCAGTTTTTGAAACAAGCCTTGTAAAAGTAATCTAACCTGTGCTTTTTTGTGGAATTCTGTGGTAACATCATGGAAGCCACTGCAGCTTCCTTATATATGTACTTTACAGTAACTAAACTGATAGTAGTATGGATGGATCTCTGAACAACTGAAGAGTGTCAGCATGACCCAATACATGTTATTGGCAGTCTTTCCTAAATCTATAAGGGACCTGGTTTCATTGTGGAAAGTCCCTCCATGAACTGATCCCTAACTGAACCTAAAACTACACAATTTACCCAGCTTACATTCTGTGAGAAGATGAGAAGTCTTATTGTTGAGTGCTTCCAATTTTATTGATCCTGGACTTTAAGTCTTTCTGGGAAAAAGCACTGGTTAAAAGGCATTTTTCTGATAATTTAAAACTTAGAGTTTCATTAGAGTTTCTTTGTGTTAAGGCTCCAATACTCTTAACCATGTAATTTAACTTTGTGGATAATTGACTTATTTTAGCCTACTTCACAAATAATGTAATCAGTAAATAATAATAATATAATAACAGTAACATATTGAAAGATCTTTGACGCAACAGTAAACCTCTCTATTTGGACCACTTGACACCATTTTGAACCTGGAAAAAACAGGCATCATAAGTTTGGCTAACGGGGGTATGTGGCTCCTCTGATCTATGCTAATCATGCTATGGGGCAAATGCCAGTCGCTGTGACAATGGAGCCCATTCAGCCCATCAATACTGTTTCCCCAAAGTGGGACTCCACCTCAGGTAACACAGACAAAGCCTGCTCTGTTATATGTTGTTTGCGTGTATTTGCATGCGTACATATGTATTTGTTTGAGAATGTGTGTGTGAGAGGGTAAGAGAGAGATGTCCTCAAACCAAGTCCTCAAAGCAGACTTGCTGATGAACAGCCTCATTGATCTGTCCATTCTATCAGAGAGCAAAAGGAGATGTGGAGGAACTCTGCTGATACAGGCAGCAGAACGCGATGAGCACTCAGAGAACACGTCAGGCTCCAGTCTTAAATGATCTTGGCCTTAGGGGACCCTCAGACCGCTGCGATGTCAGGATTAAGTTCACTTCAAATGCTTCTCACATTAACTTCCCACGTGCAGAAATCATCTTTTTGTGGATACTGTGTACGCATGTGTGTATGTGTGTGCATATGTTTGCAGCAGCATCTGTAGTCAATTTCCACTATGCATGATTAGGTGTGAAAAAAAGTACAAATTTAGAAGCACATCCAAATTTTTGTGGGTTTACATCATGAACATTGCCACATTTTCTGCTGTTTGCCACTTTCCAAGAAGAAACACCATTCAAAATCACATTTTCACAACCTCAGAACCTTTTTTCCCTCACACGTTCTTGTTCCTCTTGGCTTTGGACAGCTTGACGAACATAGCAGGACTATTTTGTCCACTTAATCCAAGGATTCTGTAAAGGCTCTGGTGCTGTTATCTGACCTTAGAGGGTTGTTGCATGCCGCCCTGATTCATGACATTCTCCACCAGCTTCCCACTGTGTTCTATACTAAATCACACAGGAATGTGTACGTGTGTATGTGTATGTTTTTGGGAAGACGGGGAACACAGTGTCCAAGGAGAGAGGGGGAGAAGAACAAGCAAGGACCAAAAGGGAGACACACACACACACACACACACACACCACTCAGTTGTTATGTGTTAACCAGTCAAAGCACTTTTTGTTGGTGGCTTTGTGGCCAGAACTGATTTTTATTACAGTATAAATAAAAGCAGAAGGAAAAAGTTCCAACTAGAAGCCACATGAACCTGAAACACGATTCATGATTTTTACTCTAACAAGTCAAACTGCAATGTGGACAGTTTCACATCAAGTTGTTCTCTCTTTCTGTTACTTGTAAAGAAAATGCCCATCAGCACATGTCAAGAGCTGGGTCATTTGCGTGTGTGTGTGTGTGTGTGGTCTGTTTATGCTAGTTCACTGGAAATGTGGCATGTCTCCCATCAAAGATGATTTTAGAATGATGAATACTGGGAAATAAGATTAAAATCATAAATTGTTGTGAGAGTACGGGAGAAATACAGATCATCCGCTTGCTGATCCGTTTTTCTGTGTATGCGTATTAGTGTGTGTGTTTGTGTGTGTGTGTGTGTGTGTGTGTGTGTGTGTGTGTGTGTGTACGTGTGTGTGTGTGTGTGTCATCCTTTACGGTGACAGAACTTGCATAATGCCACAGCACATTTTGGCTGATACTGCGCTGCAGGCCTCCTACTCTGCTGCATTTACATCAGGCAGGAAACTGACTCTATCCTCATGAGAGGATGACAGACACAGCTGTCACACACACACACACACACACACACACACACACACACACTTACTTATGTAAAGTCTCCTTCAAACACAGTCTTCTTAGTTCCTCTGGTCTGACTAATGCACAGTTGTCCTGAAATGACCAGATAACATCATATGCCATATACAGCATGTGCGCAGGGTCGGATTGGCCATCGGGAGAGGTGGGACTTTTCCCGGTGGGCCTCAGCTGCTGGTGGGCCGGCCGGTGGCCTTTGCACAATATAATATTAATTAAAATTAACTTAAACGAAGCAAACATAATTTTTTTTTAAAACAGCGGACAATTACAGACTTATTCGCCCCCGGCATCATTGGCATTTTCATCTGGCCATGCTACGCTCCCCGCCCCCCACCCTGCCACTACGCACCTTAAATTCAGTAAAAAATTAGGATCACAATCCGACCCTCTATGTGTGTATGACACTTGTGTGTGCGTGTGTGTGTGTCTGGTATTGGCTTTTCTTGCGGGTGGGTTAGGGATCTGAGCAAGTTCTGTTAAGTGTTAGTGGATCTGGCGCCTGAATAAAGACATGGGGATGGTTATTCTCTGGTTTAATAACTTTACCTTGGTTACTTGTACAAGTATTTGTATCATATTTTAATACTGTATTATATTGTAGGCTAAGTATTTGGTTTTTTATTGTATTACCTTGGTTACTTTTATAAATATTTGCCTTGTGTGGCATTAGTTTATTCTGTGAATATTCTATGCTCATGTATCAGTCCCTATTTAAATAAAAATATAAATTAAACAAACCAAAGCTGGCCAGAAGATCAGATTTAGGTGCTGACACAGTAAACCAGATTTTAAGGTGCCCATTTTTCTGTGTTTTGCAATTAACATGGTTATGAAGCAAGTCATCAATCCAGCCCTGCAGATAGTGATGCAGTGTCAGTGCACAATACTACATACAGACACACAAGGTGCACTCCTCTGTTTCTACCTCTAAAGATCCTGGTTTCATAAATGTAATCAAAACTCCAGTGTTTTTGGTTCTCAGGTTTTTCACTACTTAATAAATGGAGCATGCCAAAGATATATTCTTAAATATATTTCATGCAGAATGTGTGACCATGAATTTGCAGATAGTCGAGACCTGTCGTAGTGGCATCCGAGCTTATTTTAAAAACTCAAAAGTTCCTTAATAAACAAAAACCACCTCACAGTGTTGGGAACACCGAGAAGAAAGATCTTGACTGAAAGTAAACCACATTGACATCACATGTTGGTGGTTAAACATGCACACACACACACACACGCTCTCTTTCTCTCACTCCCGTCATCAGCGTGAGGGAAGGTTGTGGGCTGAATGCCAGGTGCCTCTCATGTTTGGGAGAGCAAACAGGCTCGTGTCTTTGATGGCGAGGAGATCAGAGGAGGGGACACATTCTACGTGGCCACGCTAAGGTCGCCACAGTGCACGCCCTGCCGCCATGTTGTGCTCTGCAGCTAGGAGACCCGGAGATACACAATGCAGAAGCAGCTTCTCTGTGTGTGTGTGTGTGTGTGTGTGTGTGTGTGTGTTGCATACATGTGTGCACACTCAATCCAACCCCACCAGCCACCTCATCACACACTGCTTGTGTTTTCCACCGACTCATTCCAGCCTTGACATGCAGTCGTAGTTGTCTGACAAATACACTGGCACAGTAACAGAACTGGCACAGTAGAGGAACATGGCCGAACTCTTAATTCATGCAAGAACATTTCGCTTGTGTTTGACTCGATAGTGTTACAGCTTGCTCCCTGTCTCATTTGGAATGTTTGGAAAGAAGCATTCTGTGGCACAAAAGTATTTGTTTTACATTTCAAATAAAAAAAAGTCACTCATTAAATTGATTACTTATGAACAGATCTGATAATCCAGCCCTTTGATACATGAGGGGTTTAGAGCAGAGAAGGGATTCGTTGATTACCTTGCCAATAGATTTCTGACACCTACCATATATACTCAACTATAAGCAGATCTCGACTATAAGCCGACCCCCGATTTTGACCTGCAAATTTAGATTTTTAAAGAAACCCGCATATAAGCTGACCCACTGATGTTGTTCCATCACTTTATTTGTTTAGCAAATTACCTGTTTTTTTTCTGAGAATTGTCATAGTATTCCTGTGATTTTCTGAAAATAATCCACTTCTGGAACTGGTAAACAGCTGATTACCGTAGGTGACATTAGCTAACATTAAATTTTCCGGACTCCTCTTCCTTGTCTGAATCCATTGATGAAGGTTAGGAAAGCTTTACAAATGAGCTATAATTATCACGGCACTTATTTAGCTTATTTAGCTGTGTAATTATNAAAGCTTTACAAATGAGCTATAATTATCACGGCACTTATTTAGCTTATTTAGCTGTGTAATTATGGTGAGGTTTTTTTTTGTTAAGAATCTCACCCATTAGATAGATGTTTTCAGTAATTATCCTGTACCTGAGTCGATGCGGGTCTGTCTATGTGCTGGACATTCCTCGATATGGAGTTTTGGAATTCCCTCAGCCGACCTCCTGATGTTGTTCCATCAATGTATTTGTTTAGCAAATTACCTGTTTTTCTGGGTATTGTCATAGCATTCCTGTGATTTTCTGAAAATAATCCACTTCTGGAACTGGTAAACAGCTGATTACCGTAGGTGACATTAGCTAACATTAAATTTTCCGGACTCCTCTTCCTTGTCTGAATCCATTGATGAAGGTTAGGAAAGCTTTACAAATGAGCTATAATTATCACGGCACTTATTTAGCTTATTTAGCTGTGTAATTATGGTGAGGTTTTTTTTTGTTAAGAATCTCACCCATTAGATAGATGTTTTCAGTAATTATCCTGTACCTGAGTCGATGCGGGTCTGTCTATGTGCTGGACATTCCTCGATATGGAGTTTTGGAATTCCCTCAGCCGACCTCCTGATGTTGTTCCATCAATGTATTTGTTTAGCAAATTACCTGTTTTTCTGGGTATTGTCATAGCATTCCTGTGATTTTCTGAAAATAATCCATGTACTGGTCTGGTAAACATGATATTATTTCAGCAGCTGATTACCGTAACCGATGGATCACAGCTTACTGGCTGCCACAAAATGTGCTGAATAAGATGTTTAGTTAGGAAATATACATCATTCTAAGGTCTGATTTTCCTTGGGTAGTGGTAATGGGTAGCAAAATGGAAATTTTGTTCTCTGGGATCTGATTTGAATTATTCATGTATAAGCCGACCCCCAATTTACCTTGTGAAATTTGGTTTAAAAAAAAACTCGGCTTATACTCGAGTATACGGTATTTTTCTTTATCTAGTTGATGTTGATCTTCTTAATCTAGTTTTCTCTTTCCCTTAACCCTTCACATGTTTTACAAAAGAAGACACATGAAAAGATTAAAAACAATTAGGCTAACACACACACACAGTGGCTGAAACCAAAATGTTCAGTTGTAATTTGTTGGTAGGCTATTCTTGTCCGTGTTATAGTTGTATTTTTAGCCTAATTCATGAAAAACAGACATTGCACGTGACTCTGCAGCAGCTGCTCTCTCTCTGTTCTCTCCTTTTTTTTTGTTCTGGACCAAAATGGCAAATGTTCTTGACTCTCCGTGGACTCGGTCTCATTAAAGCATCTTGCATCACTGTCATGTGGGGCCCCAGCAGAGATACACAGACCAGTTACTGAGTGTCTCAACCTACATTTAAATAAAGGGGTAACCCTATTTGGTTATTGTTCTTATCTGGCTGTTGTCCATAATTAAATGTGATCAGTCTTATTAAGTCAATGATGATCAAACAAAGTGTGTGTGTGTGTGTGTGTGTGTGTGCGTGCGTGCGTGCGTGCGTGCATGTGTGTGTATGCGTATGTGCATGTGCGGCATCAGGGAAAGGAAATATTGTTCATCCTTTATTAGGATCCCCATTTGCCACTGTGGGTGGCTGTTCTTCCTGCACACACACACACACACACACACACACACACACACACACACACACACACACACACAAACCTAGAATACTAAAATAACACGATACAGAACAGTTCCAAGCAAACTACTAAAATCAAAAGATAAGCGCAGACACACTTTAAATCGATGAGCAAAATAAAATGAAAGGAAAGAGATGTACTGGAAGATGAAAAATAGTAACAGCAAAATTCATTTGAATTTCAAGAAAGCCATCAAAGTTTTGCTTGGCATAAAGAAAGCATGTGTGTCTTCCTGTGGGGTGGGTTGGAGTGTGTGTGTGTGTGTGTGTGTGTGTGTGTGTGTGTGTGTGTGAGTATGGTGGTGGGTTATCTGGTTTCCTGCTCTGGGGAGGTTGACTTCATGTAAATGAGCTGAATACTTTGACAGCTGAAGGAGGGAGAGGACTTTCCTCTCAACCGTGACCATTATCGGCTCACACAGCAATATCTCATGATGAAGGAGCAGTATGACCACATACCTCCTCCTCCTCCTCTTCCTCCTCAGCAGCAGCAGCAGCAGGAGTCCAGATCAGGGCCTGTGGGTNCCTCCTCCTCCTCCTCTTCCTCCTCAGCAGCAGCAGCAGCAGGAGTCCAGATCAGGGCCTGTGGGTGGATGTTGCCTAGGAGTGGTTGGACAGCGCTCAGGGTCCATGTGCGCTGTCTGTTCTGACTGTGTGTGTCTGTGTACTGGCTGCTTGTTGACAGATGAGACGTACCAGAAGCTGGCAATGGAGACGATGGAGGAGTTGGACTGGTGTCTGGACCAGCTGGAGACCATCCAGACCTACCGCTCTGTCAGTGACATGGCCTCCAATAAGGTAGGAGAGACTGCATCCTTTTCTGACTGCAGTGGAGAAATTTATGTGGGGTACAAGGGTGATTTTACCTCAAACAAGCACATTTTTAACTGATTTTCTCCATTTGATGTGCAAAAATGGTCTGACAAAACAAAAAGTGTCTGTAGAAGAAGTGTCAAGACAAGAAGTGTCTGCATCTGTAGATTTAATTCCTGTTCTCTTCTCCTTAACCATGTTATTCATTCACAAAGCATGATGCTTCAGTATTCAGCTGCATTTTTTTAGATTCATTACATGTAACATTACCCCAAATTTATTTATTGATTCAACTTTTCCCACTACTCTATCAGATGTTAAGCCTTTGTCTGAGAGAATGAGCAGTTGTAAACTTTCTCTAACTATTTCTGCCTGTTTTCTTGCTTTATAAAAAATTTTATTTAAACTTTTTAAAGTTGTAATCATCATTATAAGTAGCAGCAGTAATTAAGGACCAATGGCCTTTTTTTGGATTCTACTTACATAATATTATTTCCCTGATAATTATGCTAAAATCTCACATTGTAGTCCAGTCCTGCCATAAATGACTTTAAATCAAATATGAGCACAATTGTCCAGATGTTGGCACTATAGCAGCTATCAAAATTTTGAAAATTCATTAAAAACCATTAATTAATTAAACTTTTAAAAGTGATAAATGACACAAATTTCATATATTTATATTTAAATATATTTCACTTTAAAATTGTGCTGTCAGTAGAAATGAATGCATTCGTACAATAACATTTACAAACCAAAGAAAATTCTAGGCACAATGCAGTGTAAGTTTGTATTTGCTCACATTTGTTTCCCTAATTCTGATCTTCTTCTTTGTATTTATTTTGACAAAAATTATTTTCCTTACTCTTTGTGAAAATGCACGAAACTTTGGCGAACAGTTCAGTTTTATCCAGAACAATGCAGACCAGTGTTGTGAGTTTTCCTGATGATGGCGCTGTAGCAGCCAGTTCAATTGAAAAGTCATTATAAATCAGTCATTCATGCTATGACTTTGCTCTTGCCTGATTTTTACATAAGGTTGGATATTGTAGGAGCCATGAATGGATTCAGAGTGAATTTGAATGAATTAAATATTTTGTGGTAATATTGCATTTGGAATTGTGTAACCACGGTGATTTCATGATGATTTGGATCACATGGGTATTTGGGTTACATGGCTTTGCTATTATTAGCTTGTTTGCAGAAAAGAAACAATTTCTACTATGAATAAATCGTTACATGTGATAGATGAGTTTCTGTCTTTCATCTATAATGTTGCCTTGTTCTAGCATGTTGTAAAGCAGAGAGCTGAAGGTGTGCAGACAGGCCTGTTGCCTAAATATGCAGACTGCAGCATTATTAGCTGTCAGCTTTGTGTTAAGAAGACGGGACAACAACTGCATGACAAAGGCAGTTAGTCTGGTTGTACAGTGTGTTTGTGGATTGTTTTTGCTATATAAAAATAGCAAAACATATCATTGAATTTGCATGCAATGCAGCTGGAAAGCTAAGATTGACTCAATAGACTGGGCTGTGCATCATCTGAAATGGAGAGAGGATGGAATTAGTGGTGGGATTTACGCTTATCAAACATTAAACGTCTTTACAGATACATAACTGCATGTCTGCTCCTCACCAGCACCCATGTTAAACCCAAAGAACGGCCACTGAAAGTTAATTGACCTAATTCTTTAACAGCTGTTAGCACGGTTTTCCTTTTGTTAGTGAAATCCCGCAATGTCGCTGCACGGCCTGAGCAGCTGTTTGTTAGTTGAGTGAGCCAAGAGGAAAAGCTGCTTACTTCTCATAAAACTGGACAACAGGATGCAAGGGATCCAGCACTGGGTCAAACACAATAAACTTGGGAGGAAGGGAGAGAACGTGTGTGTGAGTGTGTGAGGGATGCATGCAGACCCTTGGACAGAGTGACTCTCTCTTCCTGTCTCCTTCCTGATCCCCCGTTCTCTCTCTCTCTCCAGACGACAATAGACATCCCATCATGCCTCTTTGCCTGGTTAATGGAGGTGTTTATTTCTCCCTTTGCTGTCGTCATCAGGGCACATACGTCTGACACAGATGGGCGAGCAGGGATTTTCCCAACACAGATTCTTCAGCTGGAGTACGCTCAGCAAAGACACTTGGGGACAACTGAATCACAGAATAAATACTATTAGCCATTTCAACAAATAGGCAGACATTTAGAGAAGGAAACAGGAGAACAGACAGGAAGAATCACATAGACTCCGAACCTCAGTCATTTCACCGCTCTGCTACTGTAGAATACCAGCAGAAATTACTGAACAGAATAAGCTGTGACATCACTGTAAAGTTTTAACTCTTATTTAAGAATGTCATTTTAGTACTTTTGCTAAAATGACAATGCAGGATCCAGCCAGGGTGAAATCCAAAGTTTAGGATTTATTTCAGGAGCCTCCTGAGTTGCAAAATACAGTAACAGCCTAATGGGGTACAACCTTATCCAGCCATTAGCCAGCCACTTCCAGAAAATATTCTACGAGGTTTGATTGATAATTTCTGGGCCTGACACCTAAGGAAGTGACCAAAGGGTGTTATACTGTATGTTTTATAGAAGTACTATAGGTCCTTTCATCACTCACCCTGCTCACCTGATTTACCGCCCTCAGACTTTCACTTCTTTCTAAACATGAAAAAGGGTTAGCTGAAATTTGCTTTGCCTCAGGTGATGACATCACATCAACTGTGAAGCCACATCCAAGAAAGGATTTCTAGGAAAGTTGGATAAAAGCCTTCCAGCATCTTAGCAAAAGTGTGCGGAGCTGGAAGAGGATTACGGGGGTTACTTGATGACTTAAGACTGATAAGTCTTAGCCTAGTATAGACAGATCTGCCTCAGGGCTGTTGCTTATGTTGACAAATAAGTGCACACCTTTGAGTTAGACTGTTATCTTTGGGGCTCAGAACTTATCAGTCAACCCTCGTATTGTCACTTTGGCAGAACTTCCAAATAGTCAGACAGCATCAAACAGCAAAATGGAATATATGCAAAGTTTTTGGTCTCTGTTTATGCTAGAAGGCCACTAACATTTAAGAATGAGGGAAACTTAACTTACTCAAATTCAGTTTTGTTTCAAATATAAGCGTTGGCAAAAATTTACAGTTTTCTGTCAGATTGAGTTCCTGCTCACACTGACATGACTTTGAACAGTGAGTGGACTTGGGTGGGTGTCTGTGTCCTGATATGTAACCAACTAAGGTGAAGAAACTGATAAGGAATCAGACTCAACAGGGTTTTGATGGAGATCCCTATAAACGTATATACTATATGTCTGTCATGTATATACATCTGTCACATATATATGTTATTTGATATACATTATCTGTGTGTTTTAGTGGCAGTGTGTGTGTGTGTGTGTGTGTGTTTACTATAGGTTAATCTCACTGAAATCTTTCTTCATTATTTTTACAATAAACACAAAAATGACACAACTGCTCTTGAGACCATCAGATCCGACCTGGTTTTAGAAGAAGCTGCAATCAGCTAATGTAGCTCTTACCTACTTCTTGCATTTAGGATGGAAAAAACTGTTATTCAAGCTGTGACGGAGTATGAAACTTGAGTAATGGGGGTAAAATGTTCGAAGCTCACACCAACTCCTACTGTACCCTGAGGTGAAGTGCAGGGAGCTGCTGCCGCTACTGTAGAGGTCTCACACCAGCATCATTTCTGTTATGCAAGGGTGATGTAAATATGTCAAGAGCTTTTGCAAGTTGGACTATTGTGTCAAGGCAAAATGCTTTCTGTTATTTAAGACCTGTTGATTTAGTGCAGATGCCTTGTCTTCACTTCAGGCTACAAGGATTGTTCAATGGTACAGAATTGGACAGAGCTGGTCTGTCAAATAGAGTGTGCATCAGTTCATTTGTGCATTAATTTGTAATAATTTTTGCAAAAATCAGTGTACAAAGAGCCACCAGTTTGTACTGTACAATGTATTACAATCGTAGAAGTACTCAAATCTTTACTGAAGTAAAAGTATTGATACCTCTCCATTTAAGTAAAACTGCCCTCACAACTGTATTTAAGGAAATGTAAATAGATATTGTCAGTCAATTGTACTAGCATGTCAAAACTAATAGTACTCATTGAAGAATGATAATACAGTATTAGTAATGTATTAAGAAGTATTTGGTGTAATTGTATGTATGTCCAAAGTTGCAAATTCAAGGTTTTCAAATTGAGCTTGGATTGAAATAATAAAAAGAAATCTGAAGTAAAATAATAAAAATCCCCCAAATCATAATTTTTTTGGACCAGAATTTAGGGGCTTTTTCATATTTTTAGGTCAGGTGAAGGATTATATGATCTTCTGCATTAGAATACAGTCTTCTTTTGCTTTCTAGAAGTACAGAGATGCTAAAATGCCACATTCCATTCAGCTAAAACAGGACTCAGATTCAAGATTTTTACCCACCATCATCAATATTTTAGGAGCTTATCTCAGTGTGTGCATTTTAGTCTAAAAACTAACTATCTAATAGATAGAGCCATTTATGCATCACATAAATGCAGTGGAGTAAAAGTGCTATATTTCCCTATGAAATATAACTTTTGGACCAGAAGTTCAGAACTAAATTAGGAACTGTTTTACCTGGAAGTATCTGGAACTGCAACTATGTGGTTCCCTCATCGGTTTCCTTGCTTGCATTCACACCACCATTCAAATCCCGTGAAAATTATGTAAATTCAAAAAAATGTCCACTTTGGGAGGCTTGACCAATCAGAGATTTTTGGTCTGGCAAACCCCACCCAAACGTTCCTGAATCATTAAAGAGTACCTACGCAGGAGTAAGAATTAGAAATTTCCTGTTCCTTATTGTGAAATGAAGGAGTTTATGAAAAGGTTCCTAAAAAATGTAATACAACCGATTCATGTTAAGTTTAAGTACCTCAAAATTGTTCTTAAGTATGGTACTCTAAGACTTTGTACTACATCACTGCAGTGTAAAAATAACTTTCATATACATTTTTACTCTCCTAGAGTACCGAGAAAGCAGTACTGCACTTTTTTTTTAATCAATACTTTTGAAAGTAGAACCTCTCCTCTGCCTTTGAGCATTAAACTGTCTCCTGAATAGGTTTGAACCAGCCTTGGCTACCATTCAAAGCTTAATTTCAAGGAAACGCAGTTTCATCAAAACAGGAAGTGCTCAACTCCTCAGAGCGATCGGGTGATGTTGACAGAGTAAATCATGAAACTCTGATTGCTGGCTGCAGGAGGCGTGAATGGCCTGAGCTGCACAAAGAAGCTGCAGGATAGAGGCGGGACNGGGACTACCCCCCACGAGGGTGTGCGTGTGTGTGTGTTAGGCAGAGGTCCCACCACACACACACACACACTCAGACCAGCTCCCTCACACTTTTACATACACAGGGTGTGAAGTATAGCCTAGTCAGACTCCACAGCCCAAAGTGAGTCAGTGTGGAGTTTCCCAGCGTCAGAGCCGAGCCGTGTCTTTTTTTACTCATGCTGTAGTCAGACCGAGACTTCTATCGGACAGCAGCACAACTCTGCTCTGACTCCACACACAGCAACATGGGAGCCTGCTGCCTTGACAAGAAAGAGAAGAAATTAGGGAAACTATATGGTTGGAAAAAGGTGAGGAGAGTTTTTTTTTCTTTTAAAGATGTGATCATTCTGTAATCTGTTACCTTCTTTGTTAAGCATCTTAGCAGACTTCAGGATTCAGTTTTTCCTCTCACACGTGCTTAATTTTTGTGGCTTAATTCACATGGTGTGAATTTCATGTGTTCTTTTTAAGCTGAACATTTTAGTCGATCCTTTTGGTGATCCTGCTGGTTATCATCAGAATAATTCAAACACATTTCACTGCTTTGGATGAATGCGTCCCTTGTGGGTTTTTTTTTTCCTTTTTGATGCTTGTCCTGTGTAGTTTGCTGTAGTTTGTTCATTGCTGCAATGCATGTTTTTACATGCAAAGCAAAGTACTTCTGCTGTATTTTATATTATTTAGTTTTAATCAGAGGTTTATATAGCAGAGGACAATGGTATATGCATTGAACTTTCAAGAAGCCTTGTGCATCTATTCTTATGAAGCTGAAAGTCATTGACAATGTCTCATACTTAGACTTTTGTGACTAGCAGAGTAAGACGCTGAGCTCTTCAACCTTTTCCCCAAATATCAAAGTTACATTCAGTGCTGATCACAGCTTATAGACTTCAGTCTGTGGGTTTTCAGACTGAATTCTCAGGGTGTTGAGTTCAAAGAAAGGCACTGATGCTCTATAGATATTATTTTTAAAGCTTTTGTCTTCTTTGCAAAATGTCAAAATTATTCCTTCTCAACTTTTTAAGCGACTCTTTAGTTCCCTTGAATTGAATTTGTGAGTAGAGCAAAGAAAGCATATCAGGAAAAACAAGCGAGGATTCTTTCTTTTTCTATTTCTCAGGTTTCTGAAGGGTCCGATGGTCTGTAGTGGTGTGAGAGATGTTAATCACCTGAGTGTCGGGCAGTAGATAAGGGTGTTTCTGAGCATGGTCCTGAGGCCTGGAGAGGTCCTGTCTAGGACCAAATGCTCAGGTCAACAAGGTTTAAAAAGAGTGAGCAGCTGTGTTCAGATGCTTCAGTTGAGAGAATAAAGTAGATTTTTCTCTGACTTTTCCCCCTAAAATTTTGGAGATGCGTGCATACTTTTTCTATCTTAAAACAATGTTGCTAGCCTTTGATTTGAGTACTCATTAGAGCGACCAGTGGCTGTTTGCAGTATTGATTCTGTTTTGTTTCTCAGCTGAGAAACATGTTGGTGGCTTCAGTCATTTCCTTTTGTCTCTCTCCTCTTTTTGTTTTATTTTTTTATGTACCTGACCATGCTTTTTGTATAAGTCTGACATATCTGAGTTCAGACACACAACCTCATAAATACATCTCTCTCAAACATGCTCGCACAGCCTCCAGCAGCAGCGAGTGAGTCAGAGGAAGTGAGAGGTAGTCCAGGTTCATTTGTCTCTCGTGGTTGTTTGAATCTTTGCCCAACATACGCACAGTTCATACGTAGGCAGTTTCCCTCATCTTAAAAGTTAGATCACTGAAAGCATTAATGTTACCACCTTGCGTCGTGTGTTTCCCAAAGCAAGAGGAAGATAAACCACAGCTACAGTAGGTTTGCTGGTAATTCAAGTCATGCCCTAAAATATTACTTATTGAGATTATGAAGAACTGATAAAGAAGGAAGTCATGATTCACTTTAGTTGAAGCTACCAGATGTGGTTAAATAAAGGTTACTTCATAGTGTCATTACAGATGTGAGACTGTTCGCTCTGCCTCATCACGATAAGTTTAGATTAGTTAAAGGGTAGATGAGGACATCAGCGATTTTTATATTTCCATAAAGGAGGGTATCTTTAATGTTTAGGGTCAAAACTCAGAACAAGCAAAAAAAAAAAAAAAAAANAAAAAAAAAAAAAAAAAACAACTCCTTGAGCTAAATTTGGTTTGTATCATTTCATCTCTTGTGGAGTTTTTTTTCCCCCTCATTTTAAGGGTCCTGACATCATATAATATTAATATTGTTAATAAATGGGACAGAGGAGTTTTTAAACTACCTGAAGTTGTAAGTCATGTCCTTTAAGGGTGGGAGGTCAGTGGTCTCCCTGAACAGCAGACCGAGTACAGTGTGCCCACTAGTGGCTTAAAGCTGCAACTTCAATCTGATCCGCTAAACATGAAAATAACAGATTCAGAAGAGAATGAATATAGATTTATGTTTACGCATTTTATGACAGAATAACAATTGAACTGTATTCATGCAATTGTTTAAAATGGTCAGTGAATATGAAATATAAAATTTGGCATTATAATTAGATTTATATTGAGATCGTTGATTGTGCAGAATTGCGCACAACACTCAAACACATACAAAATAGAGTTAAATCCTATAATCAATATTTTACAAACAAATAAGCTCATGAACTGATATCAGAGAGGAAGACTCCTTGTCTCTCTTCCTCCCTACTTGTCTGTGGAGTTCTCTCCTCAGTGGGCTGTCCATTGGGATCATATATGAATGGAGGTTCAGCATGTATTTCCTTTTTTCACAATAAATGCCACAGGGTCCATTCACATTTTCTGCCTCTTTCACAGCACGTCTCAGCTGAATCAACCCATTCCCTTGCAAGTGGAGGGATGGAGTGGGAGAGAGAGAGAGAGAGAGAGAGAGAGAGAGACTGAACGTGTGGCTGTTGAGAGTAAAAGGTTAAGGAGGCTCATGGAGAGAGAATGTCATAATAGAAATACGAGTAATTGAAAAAAAGAAGTGGCACAGCGAGAATATGTGATAGAAAAATAAAAATAAAGGAAGAAGATGATAAGACAGAAAGTACAAGAAATTAGTGAATGCATGAAATAATGGAAAGAGAATATGCCGTATATTTTTTGTGTAGCCACCCACCCACACATGGGCTTTATCAGGCTGAAGGTTTTCTGGGAAGTTCTGGATCAGTCCAGCAGGCAGCTTCTCATCAGCAATATGATTTCCCAGCTGCATCTTGTTCAACCATCCTTGAGGGTTTTATAAAACAAAGTCATGACAAATTCGTCATATTTGTCACGACTTGTGTGACAAATTGGGCAGTGGTAATGATGTAACGTTATTCCAGTTAGGTGACGGTAGCCTTGTACGCTGCTGCAGTATCAACACCTGCTCCAAGGACAGCCCATTGATTCTGCCTGTGAGGCAGACAGACAGAGAGATTGATGACTGTGCTAGCAAGTGGAAGCCAGGAGACAAATTGACATGTAAGTGGTGAAGAGCGAGGGAGGGAGGGAGCAATTTTCAGTCTCTGCATTGGTGGAAATGAGCAGAAGCAATGTGGTGTGTCCTCGTGACAGATCAGTGATACCACGTCTGCCTGAGAAGGAAAAGGGAAAGCCTCTCCTCTCCTCTCCTCTCCTCTCTCCTCTCCTCTCCTCTCCTCTCATAAGCTTTTGCACTGAAAACAACCTTAAACTGGTTGACTGATGCTGTTGCCATGGCGTTGAGGTTCTGGTAATTGGCGTACGGTATACACACTTTCTCACAGGCAGAGGGAGGGAGAGAGAGAGAGAGAGAGAGAGAGAGAGAGAGAAAAGGAGAAAGAGAAAGAGGGAACTCGTGGGCTGATGTCACCTAAATTGGGGAAAGATGCAATTATCTTCCATCTCTCCTTCTTGTTCTTGCTCTCTCTCCCTCTCTCTCTCTCTCTCTCTCTCTCTCTCTCTCTCTCTCTCTCTCTCTTTCTGCATCCATCTCTTTTCTCTCCCAGTCTTTCCCACCCTCTGGTTGTCTCTTGGTGCGGCCGTTAAAAATAGCCCGCCACATACACCCTGACAGCCTCTAATATTATTATGGGATGCGGATAATGAACAGGCTTGTGAGTTGTCCACAATGGCCACTGCATGCGGAGCTGTCATGAGACAACAGAAGACAGAGAGAGAGAACAGAAAAAGAGAGGATCAGAGAGGAAGATAATAGAGATAATGGCAATAAAAATAGAGACGCAGTGCATTCATATTCTTCAAAATGTGACCCATCCCCTCTGCCAGCCCTCATTGTTTTACTGCAGATGGGAGGTATGGCTGTGGCTTGGTGGCATACCTTCATAAAGGCTGACTTAATCAAAATATGGAATTATATGCAGTGGTTGCAGACCTGGAAAAAAAAAAGAGAAATTAAGAAAAGTTACTTGTGGAATCTTAAAGTCTGGATTTTGTCTGCCAATCACTCAAACACCCATTAAGAGGATCTTAGTCAGATAAACCAATGCCAGGTCTTACTTTGGGCTCCCCTTTCTCCTCACTTTCTGTCAAATCATATGTTCTGAATAACGCATGTTGCTGGGGCAGGCAGACAACAGCAGGGAAAAAAGAAACAGAGGAGGGAGGGAATGAAAAAGAACCAGGGAGAGAGAGGCAGGATAGGAGGGGAAGTGAGCGCTACAGCAGTGAGAGCAGCGAAGCAAGACTAATCCAGTGGAGGAACNCTCCTCTTCCTCCTCCTCCTCCTCCTCCTCCTCATGTCTCCATCACTGTTTTCCCCCTCCTCCCTTCCTTGGTTCTTCTCCATTATTCATTAGTGCTCTGAGAGTCTCCCAGCTCGCAGCTCTCGCTGCTGCTGCTCCAGCCGGTCCACTGAGCCTGCTGGATCTCCTTGCCTAGCCTGGCTACAGCGCTCAGCCTGCCATCCCGCTTCCCACATCCATCTCCAGGCATGGAGACTCAGAGCTGGCCCTTTTCTGCCGCTGAGAGAGAGAGCGAGCCACCATCGAGCTGCTCTCTTTGCTGCTGAGAAGAGAAACAGAAGAGAAGAGAAGAGGGGATTTTTTTCCTTTTGGCACTAAAAGAATCCTTTTCGTCTGCCTCTATTTTTTCATTTGGATTACAGTGCTGGCTTTGTGTAGGACGGAGAAAACGGGGTCCAAAATGCCTGAAGCAAATTATCTGCTGTCTGTGTCTTGGGGTTACATCAAGGTGTGTGGCATCTATCTACGTAGCTTGTCGGGATACCGCACTCATTTCATTATACTTCACTGTGCTGTATTGCTATTTTGATAATTGTAATTCTTTCGTAATTGTACATTTTGGCATTTTGATAATTGCTGCTGTTTTTATGTTGCACTTTGTGATATCATGGTACTCCAATGCACCAAAAGATATTTCCATCATGGGCGAGGGGATCTGACAGAATGGTGTTTTGTGGCTCAGGCTCCATCTTGAGCCCTCTGCAGAGCTGTGTGTATTTGTGTCTATGTGCATCTGTGTGTGTGTATGAGTGTGCACGCGTATATGTGCACATCAGTCTGTCATAAACAGCTGCTGCTGCAGTGCCTGGGTCTCCGTTTGCTGTCAAATGCATGTCTCAGATATTTTATAGCTTAGAAAATGTACTTTTTAAGCATACACATGAAAATAACCATTCATATTGGCAGAAAGGTAAATGTAGGGAACTCTGTGCAGCTTTTCCTCATGAAATCATTGAAATTCTTTCACATTGATGTAAGTCAAAATGGCTAAATTGGCCTAAAATATGACTCACGGTAATAAAATTAAATTGTTGGCAGGGGGTGAATTTAGTAGATGAGGATGGCCTCCGCATTGTTAACATAAATAATTATCTGCGCCCTAGTTAATTTCAGGGAAAATAAAAAGTGTCTTCCCCACTGATGGTTTGCTATAGTTAAAAAAATGTTCTTGAACTTGTGGAATAGTGACTACTTGGAAGGCTGTATTTTCCATGGAATCATGAACCATAATTTCTCCCAGGTTTTCCTTCGGTGGAAACTGACGACACTTCTCTCTCCTCTCCCCTCCTCATTTTTTCTCTCTTGCAGTTCAAGAGAATGTTGAATCGGGAGTTGACGCACCTATCGGAGATGAGTCGGTCTGGGAATCAGGTTTCCGAGTTCATCTCCAACACTTTCCTGGGTAAATGGAAGTCACATGCACACAAGCACACATTCACATTCACAAGTTTGTCTTCAGTAATCCACCTATCATAATACTCTGTATTTTCATCAAAAATTAATGTAATACATACAAATATTGTGGTTCACACAGATTGTTTCTCTGGTGCTCTGCTGCAGTGTGTATGGAGGTTCAGGCTGTTGCATGAGGACTCCATGTTTAGCTGCAAGTTGCTCATGCAGGCTTTTTTATGGGGGCGTACCATAAAGAACTGCGCCATTAAGCTTTGTCTAGATGTTTATTGCATTGGGCTCAAAAATACCCTTTAAAATTCAAATGAAAATATTAATCTCTGAAAACATTTATAGAAAAAAGGGGGAAATTAAGGTTTTTGGCTGCCCTTTGACTGATAAGTGAGCATGTTAGCCTGATCTGATTCAGTGGATTGGAACTGGATACTGCCAGTGTGGGTTGCACAATCCAGACCTGAGAATAGATCAAGATAGCTATATATATTTGTATAGTGTATGCTTGGAAACATTGTATTTACACTTTTCTTTCACCCACATAATAAAATGTATCATGATCCTGGTACCAGCCCAAAGCATTGCTCAGTCACTGTGGAATAAAAAAATGTATGAGCATTAGTTTACAGCATTAATTTTTGAATTTAGAGAGATGCCAACATACGTGGAGAGAAAGAAATTAAAAGAATAATAGAAACCAGGCAGAATACACATAGAGGTATTTAAGACTATTTATAGACACTGTTCTTCCAATCGATTGGTATCCTGATCTGGTGAGCGTTGATGGATCCCTCACTGCTGGATCATATTGTGCGATAAGAGCGGTGAGGACAGAAAGAGAGAGAGAGAGAGGAGAGGAGGCAAATGGGGGAGGGAGAGAGAAGACTGCAGTGAAGGAGAAAATAGAGGTACAGAGGAACCCCCTTCACTGGCAGTGAGATGAGCTCGGCAGATTGGGTGACTCATCCCAGACTTAATGCATCTTTGTCAGCAGGGACACCTTGTTGTCTCCAACCTGAGAATCCAGACATAGATGAGTATTGCCTAGATAAAGAAATCAGGATTACCCTGTTGGTGTTAGAAAAAAAAAGAGAAGGAACAGGGGAAGAAAGGTTGAGGTGGAACAGCTGGAGTGATTTTGGCCTCAGTTGGCCTGTAGGAAGATTTAACCCTTCCATCCATTATCCAGTAAGATTAGTAACACATTAGTTTCTGCTCTATATCACATTTATATCCATTCAGGCTCAGAGAAATGCCATTTTCCTGCTATATGGATGAGTTAAAGAGGTCATTCTGAGATCCGCAACAAATCCCTATCAATTTATTACTTTCAGCACAGCTATTCTTTAAAATTAGCTGATGGGGATTGATGGAAACCTGGATAAATATTCTGGATAAAGTGTTTCTCATTGAGGGCAATTCCAGAGCAGGAGTTCAGATTTTCCACTGAGGATTGTTGGCAAATGACATGCTCACCATTCACATGTACTGTGTCACTACCACTGCTGTCCTCGCTGCATAATTCTGCCATAATTCCCTTTGCCAGCAGCTAAACAGAACTTGCTTATGGAATGTACTGTGAAACTAGTCCTGAATCCATCTTCACCATTCCTCCATCTTCCCCTCTGGCATCCGTTCTCACAGAACATATGGAGGAGGATGAAAAGGAATCGGATGAAGTTGAAATCAATGTGGGAGGTGACAGAGAAGAGGAAAGGCAAAGGGAGAAGAGGATAGACAGATAGAATATAGTAGAATATTGAGGAAAGGAGACAAGAAACATAAATATTTAGACCAGAAAGAAACTACTCATGTGACTATTGATGGCGGAATGGCGATCAAGTACATGGTACTCTGCTATAAAACCACCTGACCATTATTCAATTCAATTGCTGAACAGAGAGGCACTGTGCATCAGTATTGTTAATGACAGTTCCTCGCCACTGCCTGTACCTGACTTTACGATGACACAATGGCATTTACACTGGCATTTACATATGTAGAAAGCCATGTTAAAAATGGCACTACACACTCATCTTCATCATAGCCAGGCTGCAAAAATGATGTATCATAATCTATCTCACACACACACACAGACGTACTCATACGAACACATTCTTAGCCATGGTGACAGTGATGGCTTGTAATAAATTAGAGGGTAATATATTGCTCTTCCCCTTCTTTCCTATGCAGCACATGTCTGAGAGTGCTTAATTGACCATTCTCAATTAACACTGGAGGACTGTGGAGAGAGAGGGAAAGGCCAAGTAAAGGGTGCGAAAGAGAAAGAGCATGAGCAAGAAAGTGATTATTTGAATTACGGCTGGTAATTGAATAACCCTCCATGGGGGGAAGGCTGATAGGCTAGAGATGAGCCGAGTCGAGGCTTGATGGATGAGTGCAGTTCTCACATACATGCCGATAGCCCGACGCTGCAAGATTTCATTCAGTTCTTCTGTGACTGCAGAGAATAAGAAGGCCTGGTTTCACCTTTTGTTATTCCTTCCTTGTGGATTTAAAGGTGTTTAATATTAACAAAATGCAGTTCCTTGTGTAATAATTAGAAGACAGCAGCTCTGAGTCTGTCAGTGGACTGACCTATGTGAGTGAAAAGAAGAGGAGATGAGATGTGAGCCACCTGCTAAGACAGGAAAAAAAGTGTTATGAGGGAGGGAAAGAGAGAGAGAAGAATAACAGTAGGAGCTTAGAGGGAGAGTGCAGGTGGAGGACAGGTTGCATGAAGGAACAAATGAATGGATGAGCAGCTGCTGAATGAAAGATGAATCAGTCTTTCAGAACCTGCTGCAGGTGTTTTCATCATGCACCTGGGTTCTCAGACAGCCCACATATTGCACCCAGATTAAATAACAGGTTGGAAAAACGCAGACTCATGCTGTAGGAAAACTTAACCTCTTCTCTCGCTCGTAACAACCTCGCTTCTTGTTACATTAAGATTTTAATGCATCAAATCTCTATCTTTTACCACCCCAGACAAACAGAATGAGGTGGAGATCCCGTCGCCAACATCCAAAACGCGAGAGAAGAAGAAACAGCAGAAGCAGCAGCTGATGACACAGATAAGTGGGGTGAAGAAGGTCTCCCATGGGCCCTCGCTCTCCAGCAGCAGCATCTCGCGCTTCGGCGTCAAGACCGATAAGGAGGAACTGCTGTCCAAGGAGCTGGAGGACCTCAACAAGTGGGGCCTGAACATCTTCACCGTTTCTGAGTACTCCAATAACCGGCCTCTCACCTGCATTATGTACGCCATCTTCCAGGTACAGCGTGATTTCTTTCTCCATGCTTCAAATATTCAAACTTTTGATAAAAGTGACCACAAAATTCTAGATGACTGTATCACCAAATCAGTTCCCACATTGATTTTCCTAGGAGCGAGACCTGTTAAAGACATTTAAGATCCCAGTGGATACATTTGTAGCCTACATGATGACATTGGAGGATCACTACCACTCTGATGTGGCCTACCATAACAGCCTGCACGCTGCTGATGTAGCCCAGTCCACGCACATCCTCCTGTCCACACCAGCCCTGGATGTAAGTCATTATATAACTCGAGGAAGCAGTTTTATAATACTAGTAATACTGAAAGAAGGAGGTACTCAGGTTTAAAGGAATTATCCTCATCCTCATTCATCCCTCAACCTTGGAGGTCTAAAAAATTTTCCCACTTCTGACTTTGGCACCAGTGTGCATCCAGAGAAATAAGGGAAAACTAAATTAGAGGAGTGTGCTCTTACATCACCCCATGCGCCACTTTCCTGGATCGCCACGCCATCTTTGAAGAGCTCAACATCCAGTGAATCAGATTTTCCCCTGCTGTGCCTGAGAGAAACTCCCTTCTTTCCTCCGACATTATTCCCTCCATTCCTCTCTGGTTTGATTCTTCCTGCATGAACTTTCTCAGAGCTCCCTGCTTGTGCTGGGTCAGAGTGACGTGGCCTTTAGAAATCACCATTTTCCCTGAATGTGACAAAAACACAATTTAAGGTTAAAATCCAGTCTGATGGGATTTCATGGCTAACCCTCTGTCTCTGATCAGTCTCTCACACTGAGTTCTGGGAATCAATAGCTAGTGGGCATGGATTAACTGTTCTGTTCTTTCTGGTGCTATTTTTTTTACCTTCAGAAATTGGTTAATGCTCTCTTTGTTTTCCTGTCTCCCTTACACAGGCTGTCTTCACAGATCTTGAGATCCTAGCTGCTATCTTTGCTGCAGCCATCCATGATGTTGATCATCCTGGAGTATCAAACCAGTTCCTGATCAATACCAGTAAGTATAAATGTTTTTCTACACTTGGGTTAGATTTTTTTTTTTTTTTTTTTTTTTTTTAAGGGAGGTTTTCTTTGTCTTCTTAGAGAGCTTGAGTTTAGTCAAGCTCTCAAGGAATCGTTGATGAGTGGGCCTGTTAAGTCCTTTGAGACATTGGATGTGATAAAGGACCATACAAAAAAAACTCGACTTGGCTTGATGCTTTGTCTATGGGTTAAAATTGTGGCGTTCAATGACCCTCTCTTTTTACGTCCTTTCCAGATTCTGAGCTGGCATTGATGTACAATGATGAGTCTGTACTGGAGAACCATCACTTGGCTGTGGGATTCAAGCTTCTACAGGAGGACAACTGTGACATCTTCCAGAATCTCACCAAGAAACAGCGCCAGTCTCTACGCAAGATGGTCATCGACATGGTAAGACATTCAGATTCATGTTGTTTTTTTTCCTTCCACAATCTTTTCGATTCATGCCACAGTTTCATCATATTGTCCTGATTTCTGTCTTTCTAGGTTTTGGCTACTGACATGTCCAAACACATGAGTCTGCTGGCTGATCTGAAGACTATGGTAGAGACTAAGAAGGTGACCAGTTCTGGAGTACTGCTACTGGACAATTATACAGACAGGATACAGGTAGGAAACTTCTAATATTAGATCACAATTTTGTTGGTGTTTACATGTATTTTGTGAGAGTTTGTGATTGTATATAATCTGCTCCCCCTCTTTTACCTGCTTTTAATAGCTCTAAACAATAGCTACTATTGGCAGAGGTTACTCAGGCTACGCTCATTAGCCAGCCTCCTACATAGCTGACCTCTGTTCCAGCTGTCACTCCTTTTCTCACTCCATTCATCTTCTTTTTCTTCCTTAAATGCTCCCTCCACGCTTTCCCTCTAATGGCCTTTCTAGGGTTTCTTCTTTAATAGACTCTCGTGTAGGTCGACAGGCTGCACAACTTCCTTTCATAACAATCCACATAATAGAATTACTTTAAAATGTCTGTTCTGCGAGTATCTAATTAGATTTCTCCAATCCACTGTGCTGTGCTGTATGGACTTAAGCATAGCGGATTTTTACATGGGAGCTTCAGGTATTTTAACACATTTTTGGTGTGCTGAAACTCTGATTTATTTGATATTTATAGGTGCTGCGTAACATGGTGCACTGTGCTGACCTGAGCAACCCCACAAAGTCCCTGGAGCTGTATCGCCAGTGGACTGATAGGATAATGGAGGAGTTCTTCCACCAGGGAGACAGAGAGCGGGAGAGGGGGATGGAGATCAGCCCCATGTGTGACAAACACACAGCGTCAGTGGAGAAGAGCCAGGTAGGCAACATACAAGATAAGAAAAGGACATAAAATCTGCATTGTGAACAATTATTAGCAGAACACTGTAGCAGAACAGGAGTCTCATTTCTCTCCAATTTCTCCTCCCCTTCAGGTGGGTTTCATTGACTACATTGTACATCCTCTGTGGGAGACTTGGGCTGACCTGGTCCACCCTGATGCCCAGGACATCCTGGATACGCTGGAGGACAACAGGAATTGGTACCAGAGCATGATCCCTCAGAGCCCTTCGCCACCCTTCTACGATCAGCCCACAGACAGACACAGCGGAGGCAATGGAGGGCAGGGAGGTGGGGAGAAGTTCCAGTTTGAGCTGACCTTGGAGGAGGAGGATTTAGATGGAATAGAGAAAGACGGTGAAGGGGAAGAAGTTGATGAGGAGGAGGAAGATGAGGAGGAGGAAGAAGAAGAAGAAGAAGAAGAAGAGGAGGATAGTCTAGGAGATGCTTCTCGTTCTCCTCCCCTGGACTATTTGGACGGTCAGGAGAATGATGGGGGCAGCATGATGGCGCCCATGACAGCAATAGAGATCATGACGCATGATGCGTCACCCACAGACACATAGGGCTTCCATCATCAAGCTCACATGGCAATTTGAAAGGTTTTAGAAAAGAGGGAGATCCTCTTGCAGCTGCGCTTTTTAATGAGCCCAGAGAAGCAGAAGGCTTAGTTTTGGCCTGCACAGGGCATCTTGCACTTGGGTGTTTGAAGCCTGACATGGACAGACAGTTTCAGTGAGGTGGCTTCAAAGTTCTCAGGAAATATATACTGCGAACAATTTCATGGACAGAAAACTGAGGGTGGAACTTGAAGGATTTTGGCCAGTTTGGGAAATTTACTTTAATTTACTGGACTGGCATTAAATGGATGTTGACACTACTGAGAGAATTTTGTACCTTAAGACTTTTTTACAGATCTAGAAGTAGCATAGAGTTAAGATCTACTGATGGAGACACGTTTGTATAGCAAGAGAAAGTGTTTACTTTTTCCCGTACCATTTGTCAAAAGACTTTTGTGTGCCTTTTTTACTATTGTCTTTATAATAGTTTTTTATTTATTGAACACTCTAGTATGTCTGAAATGTTTTTTTTTTTTTTTTNTTTTTTTTTTTTTTTTCTTATTCGAAAGAGCAAAATCTTTTTTGTATGTAAAAAGAAGACAGTCTTCCATGTATTGGGCAATAGAGAAATCCAAACTAATGTTGACAAACAACTCTTTGACAAACTCATTTAAATAGGGAAACATAAATACACATATTATACGAACATGTCTCACATTTATGTTTCCATCTGAGCACAGTGGAATTCATCCATTCATTCATGTTACATGTTTGCTTTCTGTATCAATTAATGAATGTCAGTCACTCTGAACTACATCACTTCTGTTATCATCCCTCCTTTTTGTTTCAGTGGTCTGCAGCTGTGGTGCACCTAAATTTTCTCTTCTCTGCAAAAGAAATAATAATTCCACATTTGCAATGATATGATTATGTAATCTGCCTAAATTCTCGCAGAAGTGTAAAATGATTGGGGAGATTGGGTTGCAAAACATAACCTTTCATTAGCTTTTAGTCTTGTTTAAACCCTCATAACCTACAACATGTCACCAAACAAAATCAGCGTAGTGAGCAGAAATAGAAACTGTTCTAAAAATGAACAGCACAACAGCTCATGATAAAAAGCTGTTTGGATCTATAATAAAATCAGAAATGAAGTCAGGACTGAGGCTATTTTTAGTCCACAGGTATGCTGCGGTCTTAATAATCCTGTTATTTGGAGCAGGTTCTGACCCAGTAGCCATATGATGTAACAGTCTTGCCCCTCTGCAATCAGGCCCAGACCAGATGATTAAAGGTGCTCTTACAACCGCCTGTCTGAAAAGCGGCTCTCAAACCCTCATCAGTGCCACTATTCACATGGTTTACAAACCCCTCTGGGCTTCATGGACACGACCCCAAAACAATCAGGCCAGCTAGTTCTTCCGCACAATAAAAAAATCCCTCAAGTGCTGCTTTCTGCTCATTGACGTCAACAGGATTTTTCCCCTCCCCTCTTCTGTATCAGATTTCCAGGAAAGGCTGGATATTGGGATTTGGTGCAGATGGAACTGCTAGATTCAGCATGCCTGACTGCCCCTCTTTTTTTAGAAAAAGAGAGGAAAAAAATTAGGTGCCCTTGTTTTAAAGCAAACCAAAAATGCCTCGTTGTTTCTAGTAAAACTTTGGGAAAAAGGTGAGAAAATGGTTTGCAGACCTCACGTTTTTGACGCTGTTCCCGTGGCTTCCATGATTGTTTTTTTTTTTATTACATCTGTAATCACCTCTCTCCATTTGCATTTTGGTTTACTGATACATTCAAAGGTACTTCATCTAATTTTTTTCCCTCACTCCAGCCTGCTTACGTGGCAGTTGTTTGCGCGTGTTAAGTATGAATGGTTTGTATGTGTGTGTCTGTGTGTGTGTGTGTGTGTGTGTGTGTTGTCTTTGTCAGGCCTTACCCCATCACACCATGTTTGTCTCTAATGTTTGTCGCTACGAGCTCAAGTTGGTCCTTTTTGCTGTTTATAACAGTGTGTATTTATTCTATACTTTAAGCTTGTAAATAAGAAATACTGGTTCAGTGTAAAATCTATTTTAATTTATATGCACTTGCATTACCTGGAAGTGGTGGTGTCTAGTAGAAGACTCTGGATTTGAGTCTTTTTATATATGTATTATATATTGTTTTTATAAATATATATAAATATATCTAAGTATATATTCGCACAATGTTTTGAATGCCCAGCAGAGCAGCAGCTAAAGAGACATGTTGCTGTCATATGAGAACCTTGTAACTCTGAAATAGCTTTTTGTCATTAGTAACACAATAAAAAACTGTATTGAGCTTATTAGATACCAATATTTAAACCAAATTCACTTAAATATTTTGATTTATGGGATGTTTTTGGTATCGCTGGGAGTTAGTCCCTTTTGGTTAATTTCAGCTGAGTTACATTTTAAATTTAATAATAGTCAAAATGTCCCTATTTAGGTTTTAGGTGATTTTTCCCATAATTATGATAACTGACCAAGTGATCTTTACAAGGTTTTCATCCGGCAGCAGCACTTAAGTAACCCAGAGGCAACATAGAGGACATATTCAACATGGATATAGGATACATTAGCTGATGCTTGGCATCAATGTACACAACAGCTTTACTCTCAGCGGCTCGTCACAACAGAAGCTTCTCCATCCCACATTTTGAATGCAGATTGCTGATATACAAGACCAGATACAAGTTAGACTGACGAACACAGGGCGATTGTCTCCTTTTACACTTAATGCACTTCATGTAAAAGTAGATAACACGGGGACTGTATTGGTAGCATGCTACAATACGCCCCACACTGACGTGAATCGTTCTGAATTAACAACAAAAGTGATCTAATGTAACTGATTGTGCTAATGTGTGAACTCTTTCTGACCAAACTTGTTAGCAGTTTTGAAAATCAGATTTGTCAGTATTAACATTGTTTATCTATGTTCAAGCTTTTTTGGTCCTAGTTGTGTCCAAATGGTTAGCCAGATTTAGCACTATCTGCATGAGAGATGGGTTTTTATGTCAATATGTTCAAGTCCGCCAGTTGTTGCAGGTGGGTTATTAAATGTTTCACACAATGTAGGTATTATATTGTATATTGTGTTCAAAAATAAATCTGAAATACTTTTTCTATGAAGTGATTAAAAGCAAAGCATGAATATATTATTGTGTTTCTGCTGCATTTTTTCCCATTATGGCCCAGTTTTTGACAGAACAAATGAGGTCACAGTCATGCTTCTGGTTAAGGCCAGATGTTTGTCATGTTTCATTAGAATGGATGTTGATATGAGCACCTGCGGTTGCTTGGTATGTAAAACAGTGTCAAAAGTAATACTACTACATTTACACAACAGGTACGATTGACTTGATTATGATGTTTAACTCACATTTGGCTCATATAGAGTAAACACTTAAAAAATGTGTAGAAATACAATGTTAGTCCTTATTGCCTTTAATGTCATTGCAGTTGCAGCATCATCAGAGCTTTTGGCTCTAATGTACTGAGACGGGAACACAGTGTGAGAGACTCAGCACCACAGCCTACACACAACATGACAGGACTGTCCTTATGTCACATGAGGCTCACGCAGGCACACACACATAAACAAAGACACACAAACACACATACAGTAGAGGCTTTGCAAGGTCTCTCACAAACATCCACAGGATTATGGCATATCTTGATAGTCACTCCAATTCCAAACAAAATGTAGATATTGGAAAGAAGACCAAGGATCAAGACTGCAGTCTGTGTGTGGGAGTTTGTATTCAGCCATGGAGGGATGGTAAAAGTAGCTTGATGAAGCACCATTTCCAAGAAAGTTCTGTTAGGTCATTTTCACACCAAACTGGTCTGGCTGGATAGTTTACAGACCACTGTAATGCAGTTGGAGAGGGAAAGTAATTAACATTGTTGCAAAACTCCATTGAGCACCATAGTGAGGCCGGTCAAAAAGAAATCACATCTTTCTTTAGTTATTCCAACCTTACCTTTTTTTTTTTTTTTTTTTTTTTTTTTTTTAGCAAATGCCACATTTTTTAAAAATAATATATAAGGAAAAATGGAATGATTCTTTATGTTGGGCTGTATCTCCAAAACAATTAAACACAGATTATTACAAAACTCAGTCTGGTCCGGAATCATATAACACCAAACTAAGATGTTACATGACATGGATAAGAGGGTTGCATAATTCCCACACTTGACCCTTAATATTTTATTATTGACCAGCCTTGAGAGCTCCAAGGCTGTCTTTCATCTGTTCTGACCTTCTTTAAAACAGAACCTCGAATGAATTCTGTGTAATCTGTTTCTATTTTTGCTGTCTTATAATTTGTTTTTTTCCCTTCTTTTATCTCTCCTCTCCTCTCCTCTCCTCTCCTCTCCTCTCCTCCTTACTGCCCTACTATTCTATTCCCACTGTGGATGCCTCGACTGCTTGCTTCACACAACCCAATTAAAGTCAGAGATTTGATTTGATGAAACTATTTGTGCACATATGTCGAGAGAAAGATATAACACATGAGGAAAGAAAGTCAGAGAGTGACAGACAAAAAAGGACAGGATGTCTCCCCTGTTAATTTTTCTCAAAGACAAGGGTGTCCATAGGGATGGCAGAGTTATCCAATAAAGCTAAAAAAGGAGGAAAATATTTCCCACCAGTCACGGTAAATGACACCAACTTCTCCTGAGTATGGCACAGAGGAAAAGATGAGGAATATTTTGAGCCAAGAAAAGGAAATTAGTTAGCTGCAAGATAATTTAATTAACTTGAGGCTTGAAAATTCCCCAATGTATCTTCTCTGTCTGAATAAATGAGACACAGAAAGAGAAGAAAAAAGTGCAGTAAATGTGCATTGTACAGTTTGTCACATTGAGAACTAATAAATACTTTAAAAACTCCCTTTAAAACGCAATTCAAAACAAAAATCACTGATGATTCAGGCATTCAAACATCCACAAAATACATTATTTTGGTTGAGGACTATCATAGAAATGTGTTAAAAATACATCTTCACACTGTTAAAACAGGCATATAATGGAAGCTGCTCCACAACTGTTATAATATACGGTAATTGTGGAAGTGTGGTAAAATTCATTGCGGCTGAAGTAATAATCAAGACCCATATATGAAGTTAAAGTTTACTAAAAGGAGAGAGAGAGAGAGAGAGAGAGAGAGAGAAGCTGATGTAACTCAGGCTGAATAGATGAAGGTCTCTTTGAAACGATGGTAATTTAGTGTCAGGTTCTCTAGCACACGCATTGCATTCTACAAGTGACAGCTGTGAATTTCTTAGAATCTTCGCTCTGTTAACCTAGAACTCTGCCAGGCTTTTTATAGCAGCTTTCAATACAACTTTTATTCAACAAAAGCAAAATCTCTCTGTCAGTTGTTTGCTGCTAATTATCAGAATACAGCTTCAGTCCAACTGAAAACACCTGTGTGGGTGTGCAGGGCTTTTAATTTGGCAGAATGTGTGACATCATAAACAGGTGGGTTTGTCAGATGTTCTGTTTGTATGTTTAGGATCTGGTGTTGTCCTTGTTAGCCTACTAGAGCTTATATTTATTACCACAAAAGGTTAAAATCTGCTCTTTTATTGCAAAATATGTGGCTCCTGCTTTTTGCGTCATTGCTGTTTTACAGCTGGATGTAGGTCCAGCTGGGTTAAATATTGCTGCTCTCAGAGGAACACACTGCTGCCAACTGTTAAGACTTAAAGAGTTATCTGAGTGTAGTGGCAAGTCATTTTGTTGTAATGATCGTTGTTTTACCTTCTGCAAGTTTACTGGAGAGAAGTAGAAGAAATGACAGTTTGCTGAATAAGATAAAACTGTTTAATGTTTCTGGAATTTCCCTCATGATTGTGTCATAAAATAAGCATTTTTGTCATTAACAGGCAAATCATAGTTGTGAAAACAGTTAAATGAAATAAAATAGTTAAAGCTTGAACAGGCATTAGCAGAAAAAAGACAATCACAGTAACACTCATTTTTATGCTGTAGGTGGCTTCCTGGGAAAGGGCAAAATGAGGTTCCACTTGGGTCCCCTGAGGCTGCATTAACCCTGTAAGTGAAGCAAGTAAATCAGTCTTGTGATGGATACATGTGGCTATTTATATCCCCCAGGCCAATTAGAGGAGAGATGATGAAGTGGCTGAGGGTGCAGAGGAACTCTGCTGACAGCCTGCTTGCAGAACTTCAGCATGTCTCTGCTCTGCACTAAAGTGAGGCAGAGCAGGTAGATGCAGCTGCCAAAGCCCTGGCAGCATTTTGACATCACTTACGGCTGTCCAAGTCTAATATGTCACAATAGTACTGGAAATGTCTGATGGGCCACTGAGCGCTGTTTTCATTTGCAATTTGTGAATTGTTAAAAGTCTGTGAGATTGATTTGCATTTACAGTATATACTCGAGTGTAAGCCGAGTTTTTTTTGTTTTGTTTTGTTTTAAAATCAAATTTCACAACGCAAATCGGGGGGTCCACTTATACATGAATAATTCAAATCGGATTCCAGAGAACGAAATTTCCAGGGGTGGAAATACTACCCATTACACTACCTATAGAATGATATTTCTTGACTAAACATCTTATCCAGCACATTTTGCATTGGCCAGTAAGCGGTGATCCGTCAGGTATGGTAATCATCTGCTAAATAAATATGTTTATCAGTTCGTGGATTATTTTCAGAAAATCAGAGGAATACTATGACAATACCCAAAAAACAGGTAATTTGCTAAACAAATGAATTGATGGAACAACATCAGGAGATCAGCTGAGGGAATTCCAAAACTCCATATCGAGGAATGTCCAGCACATAGACGGGCCCACATCGACTCAGGTACAGGATAATTACTGAAGACACGTAATGGGTGAGATTCTTAACAAACAAACAAACAAACAAAAAAAACCTCACCATAATTACACAACTAAATAAGCTAAATAAGCGCCGTGATAATTATAGCTCATTTGTAAAGCTTTCCTTACCTTCATCAATGGATTCAGATGAGAAAGAAGAGTCCAGAAAACTTAATGTTAGCTAATGTCACTTAGGGTAATCAGCTGTTTACTGATACCGGTAGTGCATTTTCGGAAATCACAGGAATACTATGACAATTCTCAGAAAAAAACCAGGTAATTTGCTGCACAAATGGAACAACATTAGGGGGTCGGCTTATATGCTGCTTTCTTTAAAAATCTAAATTCGAAGGTCAAAATCAGGGGTCAAGATCGGCTTATAGTCGAGTATATATGGTAGTGGCATTAGCTGCAGAGATGTAGAACTTGGACCAAAGTTACTGGTCAATCCTTCTTCCAGCAGGGTTCTCTGTCATTGCTTTCTCCAATAGCATCCTATTCTCTTCTTGCCTCCGCCATAACTGTTTCATTATGCACAGAGAGAGGAGAGGAGAAGAGGAGAGGAGATATTATTATCAAATTCAAGGAAAGTGCAACACAGTACTGCACAAAAAAAAAAAAAAAAAAAAAAAAAATGCAAATAACATACTGTGGATTCACACTTTGGCTTCACATTAGTCAGAAAAATGACCAAATAACTACTGTAGTTTTATTAAAGCCGCACTGCCTGAGAGTCAGTGTGAGATCTTGCAGATTGACTCATGTTTACTCCTGTGTGTGTGTGCGCGCGCGCACGCGCAGTTGTGACTGAGTACATGAGCAGAAAGCGAATAAGAGCGACAGACAGCCAGACAGAAGCCAGACAGAGTCAGTGAATTGGGATTTTGACAGGGTTTTCTCTCACATCGTATCACAGGGACGACCAAGTGTTCTCTGTCGATCAGGTTGCCATAGCAACTGTGCCAGAGTTGAATACAGAGACATGTTCTCTAGACATTTCTCTGTGGGATAACATCTGAACAGTCACATGTAGGCAACATCTCTCATAGCAGGCTGACACACACACACACACACACATACAGATTACCACTTCTAGCATCATAAGAGTTACACTGATTCCGCCTAGTTTCAACACTATGGAAAATACTTGACTATCGGTTCCATGATATCAGCCCAGACCGTAATAACATGTTATTTCCTGTCATATGTAATTGCTTCTCTTTTGAGAAACTCTGCAGCCCCATTTGGGGAAATCATTTAAGCCTTGAAAAAGATAACACAGCAAATCTCGTTTTCAAAAACAGGATATGTACAGTATAGCAAGAAATGTCTTCAGATGATTTTCTGAAAAAATGGTCACAGTCCACACTGTCAGGTTGTGTTATTTTGCACAATGTCCTGCCTCTGACTGTGCAGAGAAATAAAGTCAATAAAAGCTGATAGACGATGGTTACTGGGCCTATTTTTACTGGTGGGACTCAGAGACGGTCTGTCTATACTGTTTGCTTCCTGTTATGAAAAAAAAAAAAGCTGTCCTGTTTTTAAGGCAAAGTTAGAATGTTTAATCTGACACTTTTCATAATATATGTTACCATGTATCATAACTTATAAAAACACATCAAATTGTAGCACCACCTAAGAGCCAAGAATACACCAAAAATAGTTCATATTATAAAAAACACAACTTAAAAACCAGGAATAAATACTTCATACATCACTTATCATGTTACCTATTAAGCATGTTATGTAAGATTAAAATGATGGGATACAATCATATAAAACTGGTGGAATAATGGATTTTTTGTTATCCAGTGTCACAGAGAGTATAAGCTATAAATTGTACGTATGTATGTGGGTGTGCGGGCCAGTAATAGCCGTAATATACTATAAATAGAAATAAAGTTGTGTAACAATGACAGATTTAACTGATCTGCTTATACGTAGTGTCACTCGCCTTCCCACTCACACACACACACACACACACACACGCACACACACTACAGTACATAACNCTCGCCTTCCCACTCACACACACACACACACACACACACGCACACACACTACAGTACATAACAGTTAATAGGGAAGCAAATCATCATATCCTGTCACATCACATTAGGATTTGAAGCTAAAGAGGACAGACAAAGTGGAGATTTTACGGTGTGTTTGTGTACGTGATGTCTCGTGAGATATAATTTTTGTTTTTAATGGTACTATGAATATTCACAGATTTATTACATTATCGAACAGCTTTAATACTCATCCTGCTTTAAAAAAGCAAGTAAAAAGAGAGAACATACATAAAATAGTGCTCAAACTAACAGGCTAAAAGCACAAGATAATGACAGAATAAAGGAAGAATATTAGGTGAGTGACAAATCATCTACAGTGTAAGATAAGATAAGATAAGATAAGATTTATTTTATTGCCTGGACTGTTGCTTCTTAGACAATACAAACATCAACATACAACGCAATGGTAGAATAAACTGGATTTGCCACTGGCTCAAACAAGTCATCTCTTCAATGCGCGCACACAACATAATAGGCACACGCATGCACGCACGCGCACACCAGACCGCGCACACCTTGGCTGTCGTGCGTAATCACGCACATCACCTTGCGCTCCAAAGCACGTCGCGTGCAAATCTGAAACACTTTGCACTTTCTGACTGCCGATAAAAGAAGAAGATCGACGCTTGTATCAGGTACATTTTGAACGTTTTGGGACACGTGTTGATCTCCTGTGCTGCTACAAACATCAGCAAAATGAAATGCGAGCGAACAGGGAGAAACTTCCTTGTTACGCAACAATATTCGGCTGCACGTCAAAATATTATGATTTGTCAGGGGAAATGACTGCAATGGAAGGTTCTGATAAATTATGAATAAAAGGGACTGGTCATCAAAACACATTTACACGTGGTTCTGCTTTATCAGACACGTTTCCGCAGGATGTCAATAAATGGTTACAAAATATTGCACAGTCTATACACAACTGGAGTTTGTTAGTGCTTGGTCTCCTGTATGAAGTACTTGAATGCATCATTGTCTGTAATGGGATTATATAATACCACAAAGTTTTAGTTTATAAAGGTGTCAAATCTATTGATATCTTTTATTTTGTGGTTTATCAACTGTATTATATCTGAGCTTACAAAACAAAATTGAGATAAAAGCAACTTTATTAGATAGATAGATAGATAGATAGATAGATAGATAGATAAAGGAGCCAAAAAAATAGAGGCAGAATCTCACCTAAAATAAACTACTACTATCCTCAAATACTTCATATACTGTACACTACTAACAAGTAATGTATATACACATACATAGTAAAAATAATGTAGATGATTGTGCCTAGGCACTATCATATAGTGCATTGGTAAAATTTTACAGATGTAATGATATAAACTATGGATGTATATACAAACTTTATGTATGTACAGTCTGAAACATATATACAGATCATTAAGACTGGTTAGAATATAAGGATGTAAACTAATGTTAAATGTTTAAGGACCATACTGGTGGTTTTGCATGTTTGAGCCCCGTGTCTTAAAATCTGATGTAAGCATGACAGGACACTCATAGGCTAAACAAAACATTAAAATATGCTGTTTAATAATATTATTAGACTGCTGATGTATTTAAAAAAAAAAAAAAAAAANAAAAAAAAAAAAAAAAAGAAGATTCAACCAAAAGCAGTTAGTGCAGGCTGTTATGTCAAGAGGTCATAGCGCTTAGCCTCACATAAACCGCCGTGTCAGCCACAAGCAGAGACAAAGGAATAATTAACAATACAGGGGGAACAAGAAATAAACATTGTTTAAGCCGTGAGTTATTATAAACGTAAAATCCATGTTGTGATGGAAATTGGTTGGCATATTGAACTCTTTATACCAGTTTGTATAATTTAACACTTTGGGTTTCTGTGCATCGTTACAAGAAGCTGACAGTCAGTTCTGAACAAAGTCAAAGCAGTCATTTGTGGTAAATAATTAAATGACATTCTTCTACAATAAATTATGTATTTCCTAGAGCCATGTGCTTTTAAAGTTACACAATATTACTCTATTCATGGTCACGCTTAGTGGAAAAGCTTGAATTTCAAAAATGACAAATAAGAAACTTTATATCTTTAATATTTTTAGGTTTTTGAATTGTTGACAGGTTGCTTAGGTGCGTATTGAAGACTGGACTTAGGATTACTGAGAGCTGTACGTCTCGCTTACATGGATGACATACACATTCATGCAATTTCCTGTTTTTGTAACATTTTGCCCCTTCTGTAGTATGCTCTATCAGAGTTGATTTTAGCGAAATCTTTCAAAGTCAAAACCATGTCATTCAATAGTTTTTGACTCATTACTCTTGCAGATAATCGTGAATCTGGTTGGTTGTAATCATCTCTTGTACTTTATGGATTATGGATAATTAGGCCTTTGCAATCCACACCAAACATCGGCCAAGTTTCCCTGGTTGCTGAGCTCGAAATGAGTGGAAAAGACTGACTTTATGACTTGTTGTACAGCAACAGTCTCTGATGAGTTTTTGGGGTTTTTATTAAAGTTAAGAGAGATTTCATGGATAGAAGCTGCATGACACAATCAGATCCTGGCATTGATCACCTGGAAATTCAAAATCATGGCAAAAAAAAAAAAAAAAAAANAAAAAAAAAAAAAAAAAAAGGCAAAATCACTTAATGGAGAGAACCCAGCAGCTGGTCAGGCTGATGTCCACCACATGAAAGAGTGGGTTGAATATGGAAAAGTGGATTAGTGGTTGGAGGAGAAATGACAGAAGAGCGGTCTGTTTTGGTCATCTGAATGGCTGATTAATTATGTTTTGGCACTGCTACGCAACAGTTATTTCGTTCAGGTCGATCCACTGGGCTTATTATATCACACTGTCTGGAACAATTGAAAAATAATGACGAATTTTGGAACTAATTAATGTTTGATGAATTGCAGTGAGTATGTTATGTAAGAGCTGTGGAGAACTGAATTGAAATATCAGAGGCCTCAGTATCTGATACAATTTGTCTCCAGTCAGTGAAGAAAATATTTTGGCTTGTACTCCCACATTTTGTCAATTAAATTGAACAGATGCTGATGTCGTATGATGACTCACATGGAACTGCACCTGAGGTGTTGGTCCCATCCAACACTCCCACTCTGTATCAGATGCTTACAAAGCAGCCAAACTCTGCTTAAGCCTGAGTCACTATCAGCACAGGTAATCATGTGTTGCTTTAAAATTGTGTCTCTTGAGCTGGGAGTTTTTGTGTGTCTCAAAAATCGCTATGAACAGTGTTCTCCTGTTCATTCTTCATAAAACAGATGAAAGCAGCTCCAGAAACACTCATCTTAGTCATTTTGTTACCGTGTGCTCTCAGTGAAAAACTTCCTGAGCAGCAGTGAGCACTTTGGGGCCTTTTTGTGACCTGAGTTTTGCCTCTCAGGCAGTACATATGCTGCACTGATCAGTTTATTCAAAAACTCTAATTCACCTATTTCGGCAGTATGATGCAACTCTGCATCAATGTTTCTCATTATGAGGAGATCTTGTTGCAATGGGATGTGCTGTCATTATGTCAAAATTATGAGAAATATTTCTTATAATGATGGCAGCTCCATGTTGCTGTACAAATGAGCTGTAGACTGTTATTAAAATAAAACAGTGACAGAAGAAGACATTGAGCAGATGCTTTTAAATAAAAACTCAGGGAAGATGGCAGATGTAGCTCTGTGTTTGGGAATATGCTGGTGCAGCACTAATAATCTCAGAGGTCTACCGCACGTGTAGCCAGAGTGAGTTCAAGTAGAGGTTAGTGATATGTGGGAAAAGCTGTGGGGGAGAGAAGGGGTTGCCAAGCTCGATTGAGAAATGAGATTTCAGTTCTGGGTGTAGTTTGCCTGGGAATTCAGCCTGGGAAAATATCTGAACGCCTTTTCCTGTGCTGAGTTGTGAAAAGGTTTAATGTCACCATTAACAGGCTAGGTTGACAGTAGCGTCATATAATTCATTAATCTACTGTATATAACAATGCAGCCCAAGAAAAACTTCATGGAAATACTAAAACACTGTTAATTACAGTACATATCTCCACCAAGGCCTGAACAAGCCTGAATAAAAATTAGTTTTGTTCTAATATACTAAACATAATATTTTTATGGTTCTGTTCACATAACTATTAAAGATTTGTACTGAATCAGCATCTTCTCAGCTACATTAGTGGATGTTATATGCTTTTATCCCTATTTTCTACTGTACTGCAATTCCATTAATCCAGATAAGGATCTGGATAAGTACTGCAGATCCGTATCCAGATCTGGACCAAACTGCCCCATTTTATATTCTGTCATGGGAAAATACTCCTTTTTCACTGAGAGTGGTGTATTCATTTTGAAGAAATTGAGAAAAAAAAATATTGAAAGATGCCCTTTTGTGCAATGTTAAGAAGTAATTTTTTAAAATTTTGGATCTGCCCTTGAATCTAGATGGTCACCAAAATTAAACTGGATCTCCCCTGCTCCATGCCTCGCCATCCAAGTCTTTGAGCAAGGCATTGAGCGTGAGTGGTCGGTGTATTTTCTCCTCTTACCCTGAAACCCTCCATCATATTAGAGGAAATAGAAATAAGAAGGTGTTCTGAGCCCACTCAACTGGTTGAAGAAGTGTTGTTGTTATTGAAGAAAGGGTGAGTCATTCATGCTCAGTATGCCACAAATTCATCATGGGGAAGCCTTGTGTGAAAAAGCGGAGGAGCAAAGTATTTCCTCAGAGTATCAGTCAATCACGCATGAATGTCAGGCAAAACTCCAACCAGTTGGGCAGCCAAGTAATACGTTGTCTGACAAATTATCTGTTAAATGTAGCTCAGTAAGCACCATTGCCTCATGGCAAGAAGGTCTTGGGTTTGAATCCAGCTTGGGCCTTTCTTGTAGAGTTTGCATCGGGTTTTCCTTGGTTATTGCCAGGTTCCTCCTACAGTTCAAAAACTCAGGTTATAGTGAATTGGAATCTCTGAAGAGCTGAAGGAAAAAGCTGCACACTTTTTGGGGAAATATAGATTTGTAAACCAGGAATCCTAACGTCAGATTACATTTTTCATGAGATTGTATTGAGGTAGGTTATGTAAATGTTTGTGTTCTGCCAAACTGTGAGGCTTTGAGTAGTTCAGTTATGCGTCTGCGAGCATTATGGATGCTGCTGCAGTGTTTTCCCTGTGCTATATAAGGCAGTGGAGTTTACCGGAAGTGAGTGTGTCAGTGAGGGATTTGTGTGAGAGCTGATGCTTTATTTTTGACACCCTGGATTTTGTGCGAAATAAGTTGTTGATGAGTAAGAAAGAACAAGGCAGGCTGCACCTTCTGGGTAGAAGCACTTGTGTATGTATGTGTGTTCACGGTTCATGGCTTTGTATGTGTGTATTTATTTATAGTTGTGAGTATTGATGCGTGCATGTTGTATCTGCTACTGCTTCCTGGCAAAGGGGAGTCACCAAACAACATGATGATAATGCTTTTGATGTGTCATCTCTGCTATTGTGTGTATGTGTTGGGGGGGGGGGGGGNGTTGGTGCCCTACATACAGACACACTCATGCACGCTGCCAAGTGGCTCCATGGAGTAATTCTTAATACACCTTAACATAACATGAATGACACAGGGCACAGCAGCACTGAACATTTTCACATCATGACTTTGACTTTATACGAAACTGCACTGTATGATGTAAATCCTGCAGGATTTTTGACAGCAAAGTTGAACTACAGTCCAGTTGATGGTTTCAGTTGCACCTGACATTGTACTAAAATGAATAAATAAATAAATAAATAAATCTACATAGATCAGGTCATTGACCTCAAATGACCTGATCTATGTAGATCAGGTCATTTGACAACACTTAGGTACTGACTTTTCTACGAGGTGAAACAAAATCTCTCGTGTCTGGAAATAGGAAAGAAGAAATGCAGAGACATCCTTACAAATGGCCCCGCATCTGAGATTATATTTTACATATAGCAGCAGCTGATTCCCACAACGTTATTTTTCAATTGAGGAGGTGTGGTAAATCTGTGGGTTGCAGTCTTATTTGGGTACACTGAGCTAAGAGGCCCACGCTGTGTGGGAGGACATGAACATCCCTATGATCACTTGTGAGACATCGCATTTTGTGAATCATACACAAAATACACATCATGTACTTAATACATGATGAATTTGAGTCTTGACCTAAAATATAAGAAGTAGGCTATCTCTTCATTGTTTCTACTTGTGCTATCATATACAACAGGATTTATTGAAACACACCTATTTTAAGTTGTTCCATGAATTATGGGCCCAATATTAAATGCGTCACTGGGAGGCATATCCTAGCAAGCATGGATAACCTATATTAGCAGCATTCTTATGGGTGTCCATCCAAATCTTATGAGGCAAAGAGCAAGCATAGAGCAAGTTTTTTGCTTTCTTTTTCAGACCAAATTCATTTATGGGTTTTACTGTATCAGGTGAGTTGTTTTTCCCACCTTAGTTTGAGACAGAGGAGTCATCAATGGTCTTGCTTCGCGTGGGTCATTTTCCATTCAAACTGACTTCTTCTTCTTTTCCTTTCGGCTTTCCCTTCAGGGGTCACCACAGCGAATCATCTGCCTCCATCTAACCCTATCCTCTGCCTCCTCTTCTCTCACACCAACTAACTTCATGTCCTCTTTCACTACATCCATAAATCTCCTCTTTGGTCTTCCTCTAGGCCTCCTGCCTGGCAGTTCCAACCTCAGCATCCTTCTACCGATATGTTCACTATCCCTCCTCTGTACATGTCCAAACCATCTCAGTCTGGCCTCTCTGACTTTATCTCCAAAACATCTAACATGCGCTGTCCCTCTGATGTACTCGTTCCTGATCCTATCCATCCTCGTCACTCCCAAAGAGAACCTCAGCATTTTAGTCTCTGCTACCTCTAGCTCTGCCTCCTGTCTTTTCCTCAGTGCCACTGTCTCTAAGCCATACAACATCGCTGGTCTCACCACCGTTTTGTACACCTTTCCTTTCATTCTTGCCGAGACTCTTTTGTCACACATCACACCTGACACTTTTCTCCACCCATTCCAACCTGCTTGCACACGTTTCTTCACCTCTTTTCCACACTCTCCATTGCTCTGGACTGTGGACCCTAAGTACTTAAAATCCTCCACCTTCTTTATCTCTATTCCCTGTAACCTCACCATTCCACTTGAGTCCCTCTCATTCACAGCCATGTATTCTGTCTTGCTGCGGCTAACCTTCATTCCTCTCCTTTCCAGGGCATATCTCCACCTCTCTAGGTTTTCCTCCACCTGCTCCCTGCTCTCACTACAGATCACAATGTCATCTGCAAACATCATAGTCCAAGGGGATTCTTGTCTAACCTCATCTGTCAGCCTGTCCATCACTACAGCAAACAAGAAGGGGCTCAGAGCTGATCCTTGGTGTAGTCCCACTTCCACCTTGAACTCCTCTGTCACACCTACGGCACACCTCACCACTGTCTTACAGCTCTCATACATGTCCTGCACCACTCTAACATACTTCTCTGCCACTCCAGACTTCCTCATACAACACCACAGTTCCTCTCTCGGCACCCTGTCATATGCTTTCTCTAGATCTACAAAGGCACAATGCAGCTCCCTCTGACCTTCTCTGTACTTCTCTATCAACATCCTCAAAGCAAATACTGCATCTGTAGTACTCTTCCTTGGCATGAAACCATACTGCTGCTCAGAAATGCTGACTTCTGCCCTTAGTCTAGCTTCCACTACTCTTTCCCATAACTTCATTGTGTGGCTCATCAACTTTATTCCTCTGTAGTTGCCACAGCTCTGCACGTCTCCCTTGTTCTTAAAAATCGGCACCAGCACACTTCTCCTCCATTCCTCAGGCATCCTCTCACTCTCTAAGATCTCGTTGAACAACCTAGTCAAAAACTCTACTGCCACCTCTCCTAGACACTTCCATACCTCTACAGGTATATCATCAGGACCAACTGCCTTTCCACTCTTCATCCTCTTCAGTGACCTCCTCACTTCATCCTTACTAATCTTTGCAACTTCCTGGTTCACAACGGTCACCTCTTCTACTCTTCGTTCCCTCTCATTTTCCTCATTCATCAGCTCTTCAAAGTACTCTTTCCATCTTCCCATCACACTTCTGGCACCTGTCAATACATTTCCATCTCTATCCTTAATCACCCTAACCTGCTGCACGTCCTTCCCATCTCTATTTCTCTGCCTCGCCAACCTGTATAAATCAGTCTCTCCCTCCTTACTGTCCAGCCTAGCATACAAGTCATTGTACGCCCTTTGTTTGGCCTTTGCCACCTCTACCTTCACCTTACGCTTCATCTCCCTGTACTCCTGACTACTCTCTTCAGTCCTCTCAGTGTCCCACTTCTTCTTAGCTAACCTCTTTCTCTGTATACACTCCTGCACTTCCTCATTCCACCACCACGTTTCCTTTCCATTCAAACTGACTAAGGCCTTCTAAATCAAATTAATCTCTAGTCAACAGTCTAGTCAAACAGTTTTTGTGTGAATTATCCAAAGAAGTTATTAAGGAGCTTAATACCCATCCCTAAACTATTTCTGTTCAAAATGCTCCTTTGAAAGTCCCTGCAGTGAGCTCATCTGGCTCCATTCTGTCATCTCGGCCTGGCTGTCCAAGCAGAGACCAGCACTCTGGGGAGTGGCCTAATTTAAACTGCTCCACTGTTTATAGATGGAAGCTGATTGTATAGCACGTTGTGCTCTGTTTATTTAGGCTTGGGCCCTGTGTGGAAATGGTAATTGGTGTGAGTAAGAGGCACATATTGGACTGGTGTTGACATCCTGAAGACCATTAGGGAGACCACAGACCAGACCGGTGCAGTATCAGGGGGATGAGCTCATCTTTTCCGTCCCTTGTTCTGAGGCCAGAGGAGGGAATGGGGAATGGGGTTAGAGAGAGGCTGGAGCTGGGCTTGAAACTGGATGACTTTGAAGAGCGTTTGGGGGGTCAGAAGATAGTCCAGGTGGGTCAACCGGTGCTGTTGGTCATGGTGGGTACTGGGGAAACACAGTTTATGTAGTTTCTAAAATCATAGAAAATTTTGGGTCTCTGCAGGTTGATTCATTGCTCTGTCTTTGTGTGGCTGGCACATAGTCTGATTGAATACAGTATCTTACAAAAAGACCAATTACTAAAAACAACACTGAATAACTACATAATTAAAGCATTTTTAGTTGATTGTTAGCTACTAGGGGGCAGATAAACACCAAACCAACTGAGTGGCAAACAAACAGTCTAGACATATTATTGCCCAATAAAGTTGTTAAGCAAACGTATTAGCAGACAAATGCCTTCTTACACATTATGTAGACACAAAGCAACATGAACAGCCTAATGACATTGTCTTTCTCTCTGACTGTTTTCTCCTGGTCTTTACCTTGTTAGATTTTAAACTTTTTTTTCTTCCACCAGCTAGTCTGTCTTTCATTTGGTCTGAGCAAGTAGCTTGTAATAGCATTTTCAATGGAGATGACTACAACTCATCCATCCATCCATCCATCCATCCATCCATCCATCTATTCTTTGTACATCCATACCTTATGCAGGGTCACAGAGAGCTGGGGTTTATCTCAGCATTCTTTGGTAGAAAGGCAATACTCAGACGAGCAAATGCATTCACATTTATGAGCAACTTAGAGTGAATTTAGAAACCAGAGCATGCAGAGGAAATCAGGTAGACATGGAAAGAACATGAAAAGGCTAGGTTCAAACCCAGTACTTTCTTGCTCTGCCTTCTTGGTCCCCTATTCTGGCATTTAAAATGTAACCTGGTAGTACTATGTGTCTCTGTGTAGGCAGTTTTGCCTTAACTACTGTACATGACAGCAGCGTCATGTAATTACATCCGAGCAGAACGTAGGCTAATGGTACGATTCTAAAATAAACCCCCACAACATCAGACTAAACAAGCCCAATCCACCTATAAATGGACAGTCAGCCCCCTCAGCATCATGAAGTAATTAGGAAGTGGGTGGTAATTACACTAAAAACCTTGTTACTTGATGTAGTGTGTAGGTATTTTTGGGCGTTTATGTCTGGCCCCCTGGGCAGATCAGCAAATGGGCTAATGGCAGAGTGCTGTATGTCATGCTGGCAGTACCAACAAACAGTCAGCGTCACGAGTGGCTGATGGCACGTAGACACTCAGCATGGCACCCAGCCATCGCCCCGCCTTATCACCCTACATGTTTTCCCCGCTACTGAGTGGAATGTTGTTTTGGTTTGGCTGCACTCACTACTGCCTGGCGAGAGGGTGGTACTTGTCTGTTTGTATCTATACATTTAATGACTGCTGCCTAATCACCATCCCTCATCAGGGCATTATGAGGGCGGGGGTTTGCAGGGATGTTACTAGGGTAATGCGCAGGAAATGGCACGAGGCCTCGGGACATGAGACGTGATGGCTGAAATGTGAGTCAGTGGGAAGTCCCAGTGTAGAGATGATGATGATGATGATGATGATGATGATGATGGGGAGGCATCAGATCATTGAAAATCTTGTACTGTGTTGTTATACATCAAGTAAATGTATTTGAGGGAAATAAATGTTGACTTCAGAAACTTTTGGCTCCTCAGAAACATGGTGTATTTACTGTATTTGTATGTCATTTAGTCTTTGCTGGACTGGGATAAATTTTGATAGGTTAAGAAAGATGACCTGCACTGCTAGCTGGCATGTTTAGGAGCTCACTGTGAGTGAAGCTGCTGATTTAATAGTAGGAGAAAGGCTGCCCTTCTCTCTAGCAGTTGACTTGGTTCTCATCAGTACATGGTCATGTGCCACTGGGAATACCCTGCTCCTTTTGAAATTTATCCTGCAGCACTGGATTGGGATCATACTCTGCTTTGGAATTGTGGCAGGAGACACAACCTCACTGGACTGGATTTCAGGTTTTATGTTAGTATTTTTATATGATAATTCTTAATACTAGTAACTCAAGTTCAGCATCCAGATAGTTGGCTATTATGCTAGACTCCCGCTCATGTTTAAGCCATGTTGTTCAGGCCTGTCAGCTTTCCTGTCTAGCTCAGGAGCCATAAGATGATTATACAGAATTATAGGAAATCTATCTTGATTAATCATTTACTCTGTAAAATGTTAATAATAATTACAGATGCTCATCTCAAGTTACAGTGAAAATCAGCTTTATAGAGGAAAATTAGCTGTTTTCTAATTACTCACTATTACACAAAACAAAAGAGGAATAAAATAAAAAACTATATTTATATGAACAATTGGCTATCGATTAGTCAGCTAATTTTATGGGTCTGACATGCAATGTGGCATGGCTCAGCTCTCTCACGTTCCATTGAAAAATAATTTATTTGTCTATTTTTGGTAACTCGCAGTTGCTGGTGTTTCACAACTCACAATGTGCTTTATTAGGAAAATTTAGGATGGAAGTGGAACACATTTGATAAATGATCGGAGATTCAGGGACTTCAAGTGGCATCATCATATCTCATCTCCCACTCCCAACGGTTCTTCATCTGCCAGATTATAATAGCAATTGGCTGCTAAATACAGCTTTCCCATTTTAACTGTATTTATACAGTAACTGGATGATGACCCATTTAAATTTGTCTTGTGGTGTCGCTGCTACTGATAGAAACAGGTTTCAGCCTGCAAACAGATGCAGAGACAAAAAAGCAAGCCCCAATCAAGACTGCCCCCCACAGGCGAAAATTGTGAGCAAAGGTGGATAAAAAGTAGGTCAGAGGGAGGGAAATGAAGAAGGAAAGAGAGTGTGTGCATGTGTGCTTGGGTAGAAGGGCGGAAAGAGGCAGAGATGAAAGATGCGACACCGTAGAGAGGGATTGAAAGAGGTTAGATGAGGTAGTGAATATGGAGTTTCCTTTTGCATCTGCTGCCTTTGAAATAAAAATGCTCACTTTACAAGTTTCTGCTATCTCAGAGATAAATTAAAGGTTCCAGAAATAGATCATCATTGCCAGAATCTGTTTCTGCGTAGTTCCAGCTCTGTCTAAATGCAGGTCTCAGTGTTCTGTGCAGTGTTCCACTGAGATAAGGGCCAGGGAAAGTGAAAGTGAAGTACTGTGCTGTGATTATCAATTTCGTGCTAAATTATTATAGCATACATCAGGGTCTGTCATAACAAATACTAGGATTAGTGTTGCAGTATTGCACTGAATGAGACTGATATTGATAAACTGTATTAAGAGAAATCAATAAGGGATGATTTTTTACAATGTATTAAATAAGGCCACATTATTTCTACAGATAAATCATGCATTGCTGTGATTTTGATGCTGCTGATACCCTTGACAAATTGCACATGCTGTATTTGTGCCATTGTAATCATACAGCCAGAAAAAAAGAAGAGAATGGATGCTGAAGTGGATCTGAGATGAAAGACAGGTATTTGGCTGAGACAGAACTTTGCTGTAGTGAACAGCAGATGGCGCCAACAGTGTATGTAATGTTTGCATTCTCATTCAGGTAACCTTTATTTCATTGCCAAATGTCATTTTCAGTTATCTGTAATGCACATGTGCTTTTTTTTTTTTTTTTTNTTTTTTTTTTTTTTTTACTTATCCAGACTCTCATCTAGAAGCACTTTCTGACTGTTGAAAAGTTGCAGCACGTGAAATACTTTCGCAACAGCAGGGGTAGAGTTTCAAATGAACAAATCAAGAATCTGTAACTTGCATGCTAACACCCTCACAGAGCTGATTAGGGTAAACTATTCAGTTTGGATACTAAGTGTGTATGTGTAAATGCTGCAGTGAAGTGAAGACCAGGACACAGTGACCTTCAGTGTGTGACAAGTCTGTACTCATAGCCTACTGTGCCACATTACTATTCTCAACAGGCTTTCAGTATGTGTGTGTGTGTGTGTGTAAATGTGTGTGTGTCATTGTGTCTATGACTGTGCATTAGCATAGGTGTGTGTCCTCTGAGCAGCTCAGTCGGGCACATTCTTGGTTACTCCTCATCCTTGTCTCTTTCTCTTCTTGTTTGCAGCGACCCATCTCTGTCCTCCTTGCGTTCTTCTCTGTCCTCGTCACTCTGCTTGGATAAAGGAGGTCCATGGAGATAAATGTAAATGGCTGAGGAGCTGTGTACCGGCTGGTTTCGTATCGTTGCAGGTAGGTCTGACATTTTTTTGTGCTTTTTACTGTCTGTGACTTTGGTGGATAAATTTGCAATAAGGTACAATCTTGTATGTTGATACCTTCAGATAGTGTGTGTGTGTTGGGGGGGNGGGGGGGGGGGGGATGAGATCAAGAAAGCTAGAGAAGATGGATTAATCCTGTCTGCTCTGTCTATCCTCTCTAGCTCTTCTCTTCCTTTCACGCACATTCGAAAATAACTTTTACTTCATTTAAAATCACACCTTAAATAGATATTTGATTTTGAAGCTGATTAATCAAACACAACCCAAGTCCACCTGTAAGAACTGGTCATCGAACATTACCACAAAGTCACCTTTTTCCTGGTATATTGTAGAAGGGGCCCCTATGCTTGTAATCTTCACAGGAAACAGCATTAATGAACTGTATGCGCCTGTATTCCTGCAGCTCCACCCCTTCAGATCCAAACCGAGCTTATAGGGCATTAGGCTTTATTTAGCAAATCCACCCCCCCTTCCTTCCTCCCTCCTCCCTTCCTCATCCCTTGTTCTGTCTTCACTCCTCCACTAGCTGGCTTAGAAGCAGGAGTTAAAGTAACAATCACTACAAATTCCATTATTTGTGTTCACATAGGCAGCCAAATATAAACCTGATTACAATAGACATATCAGCTATATGGATGGTATTATAGGTATTATAGTATACTGTATAGGCAACCATCTACATCATTTGTGCCTCCTCGATGATTAAACCACGACCAGCACAATGATAATTTTCTGTGTCTAAGTGAACACTAGAGGGCAGCATAGGAGAAGATGCTGGTAGCCTTGCAACTAAAGAAAGGAAGCAAGGGGTGAGACAGGAGTACAGGAGAGAGGTGAAAGGGATGTGGAAGAAAAGAATGGAGGTCATAGTTGGAAGGCAGGAGAGGAGAGGAAGCAGAAAAATAAAAGCATGGAAATGCCAGGGAGAGAATATGGAAGTTACTAAATGACAGCGGTGGAGGACAGCAAGGGGAGGGGACTAAGCTGGGGGCAGGTTGGAGGGTGGAGAGCCCCTCTTTGGGAGCATCTGCTGGGTGTTAAGACAGAGGAGCTGGCCAGAGAAAGACAGCAGGATGAAAGGCGGGGAGGAGGCAAGTGACAGAATGAGCCACATGGAGGCAACTTGGCAAAAACAAAAGCGGAGAAAATAGGGAAAACAGTGAATAAAAGTGGAGCAGTGATAAATGAGAGAGTGAGAGAAAGAGATGTGGTAGGAGGGGAGAGAGAGAGGCAGAATCACATGGGCTTAAGCATGACTTAGGATGAACCCAGCTGGCAGAGAGAGAGAGAAGAGAGAGAGAGAGACTGTACAGTCCCACATATAGTAAGCATCCAGTTACTATACAACATATCTGTCAATAAATTCATCACACACACACACACACACATTTCTGACTGTTAATAATACTGAAATTTTTTTCTCCAATGTTGATCAGATCTGATTTGGATTTCTAAATCCTTTATCTTATTATGAAACAGCTTTTGCTTTCATATTTCACTTCTTAGGAGAGGATAATATCAGGAACACTCTGCTTCATGCTTTATATTTGAAGTAGACATGTAATTCTTTAGAATTATTGTAAAATCTAATATTAATCATCGTTTTACTGTAAGTAGCTTCTGGCTAATTATGAGTTTACATACAAAGCTTGAACATTTAATCATTTTCAATAACTGATATCAGTTAGAAAGAGTGCAATTTTCAAATTATAAAAGTTGCAATTCTAATGATAGCCTACATTATGATCAGTTTTATCTTAACATGTATGAAAAGTTGAAATTCGATATAATAACAAGTGTACAAACCTACTGTAGGTGAGTTTGAAAAATCTGAAGTGTATGAGGCAGAAAGACAAATGTATTTCAAAATTATTTAGACTTATGACATACACTATCCACTGTCTGTGTTCTGTTGCCCATTTTAAACATTTTTTATTTGTAGTTCCATTTTTGTTTTGTTTTTTTTTTTGTTTTTTTGTTTTTAAAAAAAAGCTCTGCCTTTAAGGCAAGCATCCCAGAGTCATCTTTTCACTGTTGCAGATGACACTGGTATTTGGTGTTGTGATACTTAATCACACACTTTGATACTTTAGTAAATAAAAGTATCAATTTCTGTTAAAACATGAACATTTCCGGATGATTCCAAGTTGATGTTGTAATAACTGTAGGTTGATTTTCAATTTTTTTTTGTAGCTTGTATCATTTTTACTGTTTTATTTGTTGTCTTGTAGGTTCTGCTTTCAGCTTTCAGTAGTTTCAGCTTTTAGTCTCTTCTGATCTTTGATATTCAGACAAACACACACACACACACACACACACACACACACACACACACACCACACACACCACACACACACATACACACACATTGTCTTTGCTCTATGAGTGGTCAACCCTCTTGGCTCCCATCCACCCTCTCATAGAAAATTAATCAGCACACACACACACTCACACACATACTCACCCCTACCACTTCACGGGGGCTGGATTGTCATTGGCTCTTCCTGTTTGTTCTCTGCAGCTGTACGCTGCCATGACGTCTCGCTGATCAATCATCATCCCAGGACAGTGGGACAAATATACACACAGAATGAGAGAGAGAGAGAGAGAGAGAGAGAGAGAGAGAGAGAGAGAGAGAGTAGACAGTGTAAAACAGAGTAGAACAGGCTGCCAGAGAAGGGAGGGAGGCAGAGAGGGAGGGAACAAGGAGAGGAGGAGAGAGAGGGCAGGGTAAAAACACACATATTCCAGGGAGGGCAGCACTCCGAGGCAGGCGCACACACACTCTGAAAGCAGCTACTACAGGAATAAAAGAAAAGAAGGGTGCAGGAGAAAATTTGTTATAGAAATCAAAGAAGTATTTCTTACAGTGGCATTTGGACATAGTCTGTGAATGTGTGTGTGCTTAGCATGGATTGTCACCTGGATCACACCTGCACATTATTCTGTCCAGTAAATAATTAGTGTCATTCGCCGCTGGGCAGCCTCAGCACTCTGCGCTGACATAAGGTAGGAGCTAAAAGGGGGACGGGTGCATATGTGTGTTTGTTTGTGTTTTGCATAATTATTTATCCTTTGCATTTGCTTTCTGGACATGCTAATTAGTACTTTCTTTGGCTGTATTAGGATATTTAAAAATGTGTGTGTGCTTTGTGTGCTCACAGTTATTTGTCAAGAGAGCGAGGTTACTAATACAGCGTTCTCTAGGGCCGTAGTGTCAGGAGATTGAAGCTGTGAGCCATGTGACTCAACCAAGAGCTGCAGGGATTGGCTGAGCACATCTGTGACCTCAGCAACTAACCCCTCCCCACACACCTCCCTCTCTCCCTCCCTCCCTCTCTCTACCCTGTCTTTCTTTTTTCCTCCAGATAGCATTCCCCCCCCCCCCCCCCCCCNTAGACCCAGGCACAAATCGGCAGCTCGTCTCGCCAGGCCCCTACCCCTCCTCTCTGTCTCTCTCTCTCTCTCTCTCGATCCCTTCCTGGGCTAGTGACAGGCGACGTCTGAGGGTGTCAGAGGCGTATAGTTAGCCAGGGCGTTAGCTACACGCACACGGCTGCTCTGCTGACCATCAGTTCCGCTGTACCTTCCTAGTGTCTCTTTGGTAACAGGGGCTTCTTCTTCTTCTTCTTTTCCCCCTTAACCTCCTGCTTTCATTTCAGGCTCCTTGGAGATAGAGGAATGCAAATCTGCAATCATGATGGAAGGTAAGATGAAATTCTTGATTTGTATGATTTCTGTTGTAATCCCCCTTTATGTCCTTGCCCTACAGTGCTTCATCGGCTGACAAATGTGTCTGCGTGTGTCCATGTATATATACGTGTGTGTATATTTGGGTGGTTCAAATGTCATAAGCTACCCTGCTATTTTGAGTACATACAGTACATTCCAGTGACTTGCATGTTATTCTCAGAAAAGGGCACAGCCACTCTGTGTCCACCATAGAGGGACAATGGCTCGGCTAATTGAACCGTGTTGTGTATGTGTGTGTGTGTGTGTGTGTGTGTGTGTGTGTGTGTGTGGATGTGTGCGTCTGTGGTTCCCCCCCACACCCCTTCTTCCCGCTTCCCATCGTAAAGGATTATTTGGATTTATTGTGCAGGAGGGCTTATGTGCCCAGCTGGCTCACTTGTATAAATTCTCTTTGTATGGTGTACACTGTCACACGCACTCATGTGCACACTCTCGTGCACGGACAATGTCCCGTATGACTGTATTTGTTTATGTTACCATTTCGACCAGCATTCATCTGTGTGTGTGTTCCATGTCTGAATATATGTGGGTGTGTGTGTGTGTGTGGTTTGTACCCACTGTGGTCAGACTCATCCATCACTGCTGGGTTGAGATTAGTTAGAAAAGGAGAATTCATGATTGTTTTCGCATCATGTCCCTTTAATTGATGACATCATCAAGGCCAGTATGGAGGGATGACTCCATAGCTTTGCAGCTGGAACACGATAGCGTCATCCATCCATCTTTTATTTAAGACCTTTCATATTATTTAGGCAATTTGTGGTTATTTATTTGACTAAGAAAAGCAAACTAATTAGATTTTTTTTCTTTATTAATTTTGCTTTATGAATATAAGCTTCCATAGCTTATAGTTTATGATACATAAATTTGATGCAATGAAAATGGGGATATTCATGTCATTGTCCCCTACAAGTCAGCTGATGGCGTCATTCAAGCCTTTTTATCCCAGTGCTTTCAGGAAATGAAATTCATGCCTGTCTGTCACTGAGTGTGTTTTTGTGTGTATGTGTGTGTGTGTGAGTGTGTGTGTGTTTGTGTATCTCACTGACACTGTCTCTGCTTCTGTGGAGAGAATCTCATTTTGTTGGTTGTCTGGTTATGCTTCCGTGTGTCTGCCCGTATCTGTCTATCAGTGTTTAAACATGATTTGTGTGATTTCTGCCTTTTCTTGTGTGTTGCTGATACTTGGAGAAAAATAAATTATGGAAGTGAATGGTGGATTGGTATGTATGCACTGAATTTCAGGGATGTATTCCCAGTAGTTTTGACTTTGCGATTTTTAGTGCTAATAGTGATGTATGTTAAATTTTGTAAAAGTTGCAGAACCAGAGGTTGATGAACTGAAAGCTTGACTTTTGATTCATCGTTTATTTCCGTGACATGTTTACATGAACATGTTACACGTTTGAATTTACCCATCTACACATTTTGTTGGACATACCCACAAAGTACAAGTCTAGCAAGTATTTAGCAAGCACTTATGTTTACAGTCTATGGGTGTTGCCTGATTAGCATGTATTGGAGGAGGGTGCCTTAAGGAGACACTGTCTAAAGCTGCATGTTTTCACTCAGTGTGCACAGTGATGCTGCAGCAAGATAGAGTAAAAGTGGATTAATCTGTTTTTCTTCTTTTTTGAAATATTGAAAATGTTTCAAAATAGACTCCTAAATGAAAATAAGAACATGGAAATCTGTTTCATACGTCACCATTATTTTGACAAACTACTTTATGGAAAGTAAGAAACTTAAATGAATGAAGCAATTCAGGTAAAAACAATGTAATAAACAGGGAGCCATTATCTGATATAATACACCCAAAACTGTCAAAAACCTCATATGCAACTGTGAAATGAACTGAAATGATTATCTGATCAAATTGTGTATTAGGTCTTTTGTCGAGCATTACACCCTTCTGAAAGTCTTGTGATTACTTTCCCATTTGTATAAGACAAGACATTTCAACAGTTTTGTTTTATTGTAGTGGCAAAAAGCCCAATTAGCAGTATTCTTTTTGTCTGTTCCTTGCTAAAAGCCTGTCATTATAGGCTTACCCATCTAAATTTAATTGAAACGAACAACATTTTGTTCAGTTGAAGTTGGCTGATACAGTAATAATGACTTTGGTCAAATATTTAATAGTATCCCACTGAGCAAACAGCCACGCACAAGCTGACTTGACACTCACAAGCAAGTTGCACCGTCAATGACATCAGACCTGTGGCTTGTTACATGTCATTACACAAAACACTACCAGCTGAGAACGTTGTAATTTATATGATGACCCTGATTCACAAAGTTGCGCCCTTTCTGTGGTGGTCAGAGTTAGGAATGGACTGTGTTTATAGCCTAGAGTCATCTGAGAACATAATACCTACTTACTGACCTTATCATTTTAAAAAAGCCCCAAGGTCCAGTGCTCCCTTTGGTATTTGGTGTCTGTTCTGTGTGTTTTGAAAATGTTGATCAGTAAATTTGGATAGTTTTTAGGTCTAAAAAACACTAATTTGTCTGTTGAAGGGTAATCTCTGCTTTACCAGCATACAAATTCCATGATACAGTTTCATGTATTTTACTGGGTACTGATATTAAATCAAGACCGGAGACTTGCACAAGACTAGTTTTATAAAACAGAGAGAACTGACGGATCACACACTAAGTAGTATTTCATTAAGGAGTCCTGCAGCTTAATCTCATCAGTGAGAAATCGTGCGATAATCTCCACACCGACAACCTGGCTCGTGACAACATTTGTCACGAGCCAGGTTGTTAGGTAACAGAGGCAAGAGGAAGTAGCAACAGACTGCAAAGACTTTCCTTTACTTTAGCATGGCTAGCACAGGCTTAACATGGACTGCGTAAGGGCAGGATTACAGTTAGGTGTTAAAACTGGATGCTAATCCTGGTTAGCTGTGCTTTTTAAAGCACTATGCCATCACTAACATGTTTTCCCTTGTAACACAGACATGATGCAGTTATTTTATATTAATTTGTACTGGTACAAGGATGTACCAGTACAACCCTCTTCATTGTTTCAAATCTCTGTGTAATCTTTTGTGTGTATATGATAAATGACCACAGTGAATAGCGGTGAAGGCAGTTAAACTGTGACCTCTAGTTGATGATCAACATAAAATGGATGACCTCCAGTAAAACAAAAATCAATCATATTATCAGGAAAGCATTGTTCTATGCTATTTAACACCCAGTTCTCATTTAATTTATGTCAGTCTGACACTGCTTACCGTTGCAATATGCAATGAATTTTTGGGTTTGATGCAAATGGGATTACATTATTCCTGGTTGCAATGTATGTGCTATACTCTCCTGTGCTCCTGTTCTTTTGTCAGATTCCTCCAGGTAATCATGCCAGGCTGCTGTGTGATTCCTGGACTTTGGGTGTAGGAACTGCAAACAAGTGGCCCAGATATCCAGGCTTTAGCTAAGTTCAATCATACAACTAGTGCAACAGTTGTAAACTCATGCAATATGTATTGAAATCAGGTTGAGGATGGCTTTGTCAGCTGGTTCCTAAATTGCTCTTTCCATCTGTCCAAAACTTTGTTTCATAGCAACATATCTTGCCAAGAGCCAACATGAGGTTGACAATTTCTAGGCTAGATTTCCATGACATTTACTGTAAATATTCAAGATTCCCACTGGATGAATCTCAATTTATTGGTGACCCTTCCTGACCTTTCCTCTAGCTCCATCACATCAGGCCAACAATTTCAACGTAAACACAAAAAAAGTCAAAAGCTAATGGGCAGATTGCCATGACCTTTACTGAGCACACTCATGCTCTCTAGAGCATGATTACTTTCCATTTTGGACATTTTCTCTTGCACTTCAGGCCAAAATGTCAACTCTGTGCACAAGATATCTCATAAGCGAACAGATAACTGAAATTTGCACTGCCAATGAGAAAACCCATCATTTTCCTCTAGCAACACCATCAGGACAAACTTTACAGTTTACGCTTGGTAAGATTGTAGTGGCAAAATGGTCACTTTATTTGCTACATCTGTCACATTTGCAAAAACATTGAAACCTCTAGTAGCCACCACCAGGGTTTCAACCCTTAAGTCTTGTTAATCTAAGATCCTAGCAGTGGGAATCAGACTGTCAACAGGGGCCCAGTGCTTAAAGCTTGCTTGAATGGAATGCTGTCAACAGAAGTCAGAGAAGACATTTAGGCCACATGGAGGGCTCCACTTCATGCCCTCATTGCTTTGTTATATGTTAAATGGTGACTTTCTTTTGTGATTGTTTAAATTGAGGGAATGGTGCATTTTACCAATATGATCATTTGGACATTACGAGTTCCTGTCTATTGGCTTATCAGGTTCATATGTACTGGATCTTATCCAAAGGAACTCAGCATAAAAGATCATCTCTTTCAGTTGAGTTGTAATGAAGCTGCTGAGATCCCTGTGGAATAACCAGTATGTTCAGTTTTAGGTCTCGTGCCAGCAGTTGCACAGCAGCTTGACTGACATTAACTTATCACAACTCTAAAATATGGATGAGATTTGTCGTGACAGACTTATGTTATTTCACATTTGCTTTTGAAAATATTAATTAATTAGTGTTGCTGGCCCCTCGGTTCAGGAAGGTTAACTATTCATGAGAGAAAGGAGGCATGTTGACTGCATGAAACATTTGTATTACTGCGTTCTCTACACAGATAAACCCACCCCGTTTTTTTNTTTTTTTTTTTTTTTTTTGACTTAAAACGTCTAAATTGTATTACGGGGAAGTAATTTACAGATATCTCACTCAAACAGACTCATCTCCATAATAATATACCTTAATGACTATTTAAATAGGCTCAATATAATATTACACTGGATTGCACATTATTTGATGCTCAGTTTTAATCATACATTTATTATGAACATGCTGACGTTCTAGCAAGACACAGCAAGACACATACAATAAGACTGACATCTCATGAGAAAACATTAAACTTGCTCTCATTTCTTGGAGCAGCCTTGGAGGAGAAGCAGTGATGATAAAGGCAACATGTTTCTGCTCAGCTCTATTTCTTAGCACATCCAGTAGCTTTGTTTCCAAAGGACATTGCCATCATCGGGTTTCCTGGGTAACAACAGTGTGGCCAGCTCATGAGAAGAGCGCTGTGCAGAGGCTGCTAAGTGCAAAAGATTATTGATAATTTAAAAAAAAAAAAAAAAAAANAAAAAAAAAAAAAAAAAAGACTTTTTGGTGTTAAGATAGGAATAAAAACATAAAACAGATGCTTGCCCATTTCATTTCTGATACATTGCAGCAGAAACACTACAGTGGTATATTGTAGTGTGAACCGATTTTTTTTTTTTTTTTTGTTTTTTAAAGGAAACTACACTATACATGTTTCCTATTTGAATATGTGAATTTTAACTCTTAATTTTAACTCTTAAAAGAAAGAAGGTAGCTCTATTGATACAGGCATTGAATTTTTTTTTTTTTTTAAATCAAATTTGTTTTCCCATGTAGTGATTGATATGACATTTTTTGGTTAAATAGCCACATTGTTGACAGCTCTGGTAGATATTCCTGCACTGGAATGCAATAAAAATGGTAGATTATTGCTTAAATAATATGTCTGCAGCACATTTGTTAGTATTGTGCAGTCAAACCTCACTAATCTAAATCTAAACAGTGTATACTAACATGGTGCCACAAAACACAAATAAAATATCTATTCAAATATACAAGATTCCTCTAAATTCTTTAATTATTCTAGTTCGGGGGGAAAAAAAAGGTTAAACACTTGCACATTTTAGCTGCGTGCAAACTGATATACACAGGGTTAATAGGAAAAGGCTTCTGACGTCAGAAGACATTCTAGAAAGTGACAAGTCTGACTCACTGGCTTAAAAAAAAAAAAGTGTGTGTATACATGTAAAACCCATGTGCATGCTCATGCCTGTGTAGTGATCTAAATGTCTGTTTGTGTGTGTTTTTGTGTATCTGCCGCTTTGATTGAGACCAAAATGTGCTTTCCCTACAACAAAGACAAGCAAGGACAGAGACTCAGGGGAGGACAAGAGACTTGTTTTTGTTTTCACTCTTCCTAACACCATTTCACACCATATTCACTCATTCATGCACACACACACAACAGCATATCATCCTCACGACAACATCCCGCCCTTCTACATTCCAGTATGTTCCTCATGCAGAGGAACACACACACACGCACAAGCTTATATAACGCTTTAACATACAGATAAACACAGACAGTTTGTGTAATCCAGTGGTAGCTAAAGGAAGCTGAGGTTCTTTTTTTTTTTTTTTTANTTTTTTTTTTTTTTTTACAGTGTAATCACATTTCCGTAGAATGACGTATCTGATTTCACCTGACAAATTCTTTCTCAATAATGGTATCAGATAAATAAGACTACCTAAACTCCTTTAGGTATTTAGCATTTGGCTGGAGTGTTGTTTGGTGTGTCTAAGGAAGTATTGTAGTAAAATATGCAAATTGCTGTACAGTAACTCTGGAAAGTTGCCATATTCCTGTTTTCAGTGCATTTAATCACAATACTTATGTTGTAGTGCAGATTTATTTGTCCACACAGCTACTGCAGGGTGGCAGAGGTGGTGACATTCAATTCAGCATCCCTTTATGTTTTTCGTATCTTTGAAGTACCATTGTTAATGTGATTTTTATTTGTTTAGGTAAGATAAAGTGCTTTTCAGCAGGTTATTTTCCTTGACAAAATAATGTCTTCAAAAGTTTTACTGCATATCCTTTTAAGCATATGAGGAGGGATTCATAAAAAATCACAGTGGCTACATGGTGTCACATGTAGCCACTAAATAAGATCAGCATGAAGATCAGCATGTTAATAAGCTGCTTCATGTTTAAGAGCCACACTTTATGTTGCTTCGTCTGATGTCAAAGTGAAAATGACACGTTAAATCACCAAAGGAAACCTAAATTCTGTGCTTTAGAGTGTCACATTTTAAGAGAGGAGGGACGGAAAACTGTGACAGTATCCACATAAACAGAATTCCGGTGTGTGTGTATGTGTGGTGTGTTTGTCATGTGTTAGACACAGAACAGTGGATGAGGCTTGAGGAAGAGGTGGAGTGCCACAAGAATGTGTGCGAGATTAGATCAAAACTCTTCATTTAAATACACTGATCATCTGAGTGGGCTTATCCATCAAATGTATTGATCCCTGACGTGAGGCAAATAGAGTAAAACGCTGGCCAGATTTCACTGAAAATTTACCATCAGATTGAAACTGGTCTTACTTTTTGCATGGCAGTGTGTTTTATGAATTGGTTCCCCAACATGTAAATTACAAACTATTGTAGTAATGCCTTTTTTAAGGCAGATTTTCTAAATTTAAGGCAAAGCGAGGTAAATTTTGTATTTTCCTTAATTGACCATCAACCACATTTGCAAACAATAATCAAGCATTAATTAAAACTGTAGTGCTAGCTCTTCTAGTGGTTTTCTGTGCAGCTAGTAATGGATACCATACTCTAGTTCAATATAGTTTATCAGCTCACGAAATCCTGCATCATCCACTGTTTACTGCAGTCATGTCCTTTTCTGTCATACCACACAGCCTTTGAGTTATTGCTTCCACACACACACTTTGACACTGAGGTGACAGTTTGCTGGGAGGCCTGTGATCCCGTCAGTCCTGTGGTGGTTGGATGCTGAATTTTAAAATGTTACATCATTGTCGTTGTACTCAAGATATATTTCAGCAGTAGTGCAATACTGACGAGTGGTGTCCTCCTTCAGGGTGTAATTTGCCTATAGTGCACTATGTTTCACCTACTTCATCTCACATGCATTACTTCTTCCTCTGTAGTATTTGGTTAGTTGTCAGTTATTACATTTTTGATTGATCAAATTATTATGGGGTACCACATTTTTTTTTTTTTTTTTTTTTTTTTTTTATTAATGTAATATGATCGGGTTAGTATGTGTTGAATATTGTCAAAATTACAAACATCCTTCACTTCTGTAACATGTGAAGTGTACACACCTGCTTAGATGCTCCCATGAAGTATGAGGTTGGCAAGCCAGCATTTAGCCAACTCAGGTCTGATGCAGCTAGCCAATCAGAACAATGCAGGCTTTTCTATAGGGGGCCTTAAAGAGACAGTAGCTAAAACAGCCTGTTTTCACCCAGTGGTCACAGTGGTGAAAGGGAAAGTAGAAGTGCAGTTCTAGTGCAGCAAGGGAAAGTAGAAGTGGATCACTGTGTTCCCCCTCCCCCCCCAAAAATTAAAGGTTTCAAAATAGAGCCTACATGTGCACAAGAGCATTGAATTCTGTATTGTCCCCTTTAACAAAGGAACATTGATCACTGAATAATCATTAAAATCCCTTCAGACTAGTTGAGAACTCATGCCAGTGGTAGTATTAATTAGTTGGTGTTTGTAGTGAATCTGCAAGTGCCTTCTCACACTGTCACAGCAGGTATTGTGTTTTAAAGAGTATAAACAGCAATGTAATTTTTACAAAGCCTGTTCACTTGTTCTAACAGATGCCATTCTGACACTCCCTGTCCTTTCCTTGTTGTTAACTTCTTTGCACTGAAAAGCAATCCAGCAAGTCACAAAATCACAAAATCCATCCTAGCACCACATAATGTAAAAAAGCAGCAGAGAGCCTTGGGTCTGCTGATGTGGAAATGTTTTCGTAGTAATTATAATATCTTACTATCAATAAGGTACTTATTTATTTATATTGAAACGCTGCGCATAGCACATTTAAAATAAACAGGAAGTAGCACAGACTGTTAACCGTGAGAGTAGGGAGGCTGTTTTTAGCCTGACTGGGCCCACACAGAGATTAGAGGAGTCTGCTGTCAAAACAATAGGTGAGTCGCTGTCATAGATTTCTAGTCTAATTTAATTAGTGGCTCTGAGTATCACAAGAAGATGGACTGGTGTTAGTGGTGCTGTAACACTAATGTCATCACTGTGATGGCACTGTGGGCCTCTGTGCTACCAGATATGAGGGGAAAAGAACATGGAAAGTCTCTTTGCCACGAGGGGATCTATGAAGAAGCAGCAACCAGTTAAAGGCAGATCATTGCCCTGTTGATAACCTGTGTGTTATTGTGTTGTGAAAGATAACACATTAATCTTTGCAGGACAAATGTGAAAACAGCAATGTGGGTTTATAATTTCACCTTTGCCAGCAGCAACAGAGGCCATCCAGTATAGCGAAGAGATCAATCCAAAGTTCCCAATTAGAGAGAGACAGGCAGAGGGAGAGAAGCTGAGATAGGATGGATGATAGGTGAAGCAGGTAAGTAAAATTGGAAGGAGTTGAGATAGAAGAGGAGATAGAGTGTCTTAGCAGACAAAAGAGGTTGGTGGACTTAGAAGAGATGGTGTGAGGGACAAATAAATACAGAGACAAGGGGAGAAGAGATCATCGGACAAGGCCTGTGTTTTATTGAGTCACTTCCTTGCTGCTTGTCATTGGTGGCTTTTTTTGGAATCCTCTTAGCTCATCCTCATCATAATCCTCATGTGCTGAAGATGGGAAAAATTGAAAGAAACAAAGGGAGGATGCTTGGACTTTGTTATCTGTATGTATGATGACATTTGATTGATTAAAGACTGATTAGCTGAATGACATAGGAAAGCATGTATCTATATGTGTCTTTTTGTGTTCAGTTTATCTCATTGTGATTCAAAATAGCAGAGGAAAAACCAACTAAGCCTCCCTCATGATTTACCAATGCAATTCTCTGCTCAGACTCAGGCTGGTTGGTTTTACTACCTTATACAGAGGTATTAAAAAATAGCAGAGTATTCACTTGATTTTCATCATCAAGTGAATACTCTTTCTCAGAGGGGAAAACAAGATGGCAAGTGCAAACTGAGCTTTGTGTTATTTTAGGCACCAAAGTTGTGCTGTATTCGCTGACAGGCATCAACCGACGAGTAAAATCTAATCATATTCACACAATTACACAATGCGACCTTTATAATCTGACATTTTTCATTAAATCTAAACTTGCTGATGCTGACTTGCTCGTGCCAAGCTGTTGAAATTTCTAGTATTGTTGAAATTTCTAGTATTGATACAGATACTGGATTTTATCAGGTATCAGTAGGGGTGTTTTTACAGCTCTGTGATTTGGCCCAGTTCAGTCAAATTAGTGTGTCGTTTCCCCCCCCTTGGTATGGTTTGTTTAGGCAGTTCAGAATACAGCAATCACACCTGGATTTGGACCAAAACAACCACCCTGAGACCGTTATAAGGAGGTGGTCTCTGTCTGGTTCCTAATGAACTCTGTAGCAGCTTATTTATGGTCTGAACATGATTTGCACTTGTCCTGGGTTAGCAGAATCCTTGCAGAATCCTTCTTCTTGTTTGGATTATTTGACTCTGCTGCCATCCTCTGCCTCATTCCAGCCTGTTCCAGCCAATATGAGAACCTTCCTCTTTCCTCTCCTCTGGAATGATCTTTCTCTGTCTTCTTCTTTTAACTGTCTCTTATTTCCTTTTTTGTCCTGCTCCTCTGCTTTCCTCTCCTGCAACCCTTTCCTTTCTTCCTGCACTATCTTTTATGTTATAGAGGAAATGGTGGAAAGACATGTTGGCAGGGGCACCCTCGAGGAAGTTGGATTTATTTGGCCATATAATATTAATGTATCTCTCAGAATAATGCATTCAGGTCCCAAGATGACTGTTAGGACTTGGCTTCATCTCCTTCAACTCAACTCTTAATTAATAAATCAGCTTGAAATCTTTCTGCAGTTAAATGAATTTGTGTGGCATTTTTCTTAATTTGTAAATATCAATACATATGATCAGTGGCACTAATATTGATGTCATTTCACTTCTTCTTCAATAATTGAGAATTCGGCTCCCTGCATTCAATATGTCTGATGTCAGCAAAGAGGTTAGTGTCTTAGCCTCTTTTACTTTTTAATTGGTGCAAAATGGTGACTTTAGAACGATTTAGTCTGTTAAATTTGTTGACTTCAAGCTGAAATATCTCAACATGACCTTCCATCAAGGTTTATTAGTAGGCTTTAAATGCCATTGTACGGGTCCATGTATGTTATGTATGACAAATCTCCTTTTTGTCATATCAGTGGATGAGTTTGACCACAGACCTCACTGTCTGTGTGTATGTGTGTACTGCATGTTTGATTGTTAGAACTGAGCAAACAGATGTCAATCTCAGTTAGAGGAGGATGCACTGACACAGGGACAGGAAGAGATTAGCAGCACTTAGATTGATGCTGGACTCGCTCTGAGATGTGGTGTGAGAGGCTGGAGGATCTACTGATGCAAAGAGAAGGATGGAGGGAGAGAGGATGGAGGGATACATGCAGAGGGTGAGGTTGAGAGGAATGTGATCAATGAAAGGGGGTCAAACTGTGATTAAAACGAAAAAGCGTGTGTGCAAGTGTCTCACCAGCTGCGTGTGACAACTTTGTAGGGAATGTTTTTGAGTGATCGTAAGGCTTTATGCATGTGTGCTGTGTGTGTTTATGTGTACATCTGAATATACAGTATGTCTATGTAGGTGTATATGCAGGATAAAGAAAAATGGCTTCCTGTAGTTACTTCATTCATTGCCAGATGCTGCATGCTGCAGTGTTTTAACAGTGTGTGTGCATTTCCACCAAACTGTGTGACTCACTGTCAAGCTGATTTCACTCATGAGGCTGTTATTGGCCTCCAACTCTGTTACAGAAGGCTTTATGTAAGCATTTAGCAGTCATCTGGTGTGTGTGTGTGTGTGTGTGTGTGTGTGTGTGTGTGTGTGTGGCAGGGAAACTGTACACTATTTATTCTTTTTTCTGTCTGCTTCATCTCAGCTCACTGCTGCTGTTTTGGTGACAAGAAACCGTAGAAACAGTAGGAAATGAATTGCTCCTGACTGCTCCAACAAATAAAGCCAAAATATTAAATACGGGTGGGGGAAATTTTGCTCATATTTGTTGAAAATTGAGAATTCTAGTATTGCAATAAACAATGAGGCTGCCACCTTATTAATAGAATATTATATGAAAATGTTTAGTTCTCTTAGTATATGTAGAAGCTGGAGATAGTAGTCATGAAAGTGCTTTTGTGTGTCTTGCAGAATTTTAATACGGCCTATATAACTTGGACAACGACCTCAATTACTGTTGCTTTCTTCTAACATAACACATTTATGTTTGCACAAATGCACAAGTCCATAAAGGTGTGCATTTCGTGCGCGTTAGGTAATAAATGATGCTGGAGACGGTCCTCCGCCAGTCATTGTCCCATTAGCTATCAGATGGATGACTCACAGCAGATAGGATTTCATTAGCAGACATGAGGCCTTCCACAGAATAGAGGAGTCATTGATTTTCACCATATCAGCAGGAGAGAGAAAGAGAGGAAGGGAGACATGGGAGTAAGAGGTACAGCGAGAACTGGAACTGAGGGGAAACTGCACATCACTGAAACAAAACCACACGACACAATGCACCTGTCATATAGTCTTAATGTAAGACGCTGGTGAGGAATACGAAATGGAGTTTTGGCTGTATGGTGTTTTAGATCTGTGCGTGAAAGATGGCCACATAGAAGAACATTTGATTTTCTCTTTGTGAGTCATTTTATGTCAAATCCATCCATTATTTATACCAGCTTATCCTGTCCAGGGTCACTGGAGGACTGGAGCTTTTAAAAGTGTTCATTTGGGTGAGAGACAGGGTACACCCTGGACAGGAGTCTACAACAGCGCAAACACACACACAACAAACTCAGTTCAGAGTCACATTCACACCTGCTGGCGATTTAGATTTTTCAGTTCACCTAAGCTGCTTATTTGGACTGCGTGAGCAAACCGGAGCACCCTTAGCATTCAGACACAGGAAGAACACGCAACCTCCACACATAAAAGCCCCCAGTCAGATTCGAACCCAGGACCTTCTTGCTGTGAGGTGATTGTACTAAACCACTGTGCCACCTCACTTTATGGGGTCTAAATCATTGAACAAATAGTTGAAAATTAACAGGAGAGAATAGAGGAAATCTTTTCATTCCTTGATCCCTGAAAACTAACATTTCTTTGGGGAATGCAGTTTTAAATTTTCCCCTCACATCTTTTATGTTTTGATTTTTGTGTTTGACATATTTAATGTTGAGTTATTAGAAACTGTTTTAGCAGCTTGCTAACAGCTTTACTGAAAATTTTGGATAAGAGAATAACAGGAGGCAATGGGAAAAAGAGTGGAAATAAATCGATGTTTAAGTCAAGATGATTTGTAGTCTTTGCATTCTTTTATAATTTTGCCAAAACTTCATTATCTCATTGACCTTATTGTTCAGGCAGAGAGCAAAATTAATGTTTGGCCATTTAGCATTCTTTCTAAAATAATGGGCCAGGCAAAAGAGTGTGGCCAGAGTGCTATTTGTACAAATTAAAGAGGGAGGACAGAAGGAAAGGGAAGTTATTTCCCTCACTTTACCACAATGCTAATTACTAACTGTAGTTGGTGAGGACAATGTAGCAATAGAAATGATCTTGTCTTGTACCTTCTTGAATTGGATATGGCCTTTTAAATAGATCTTTCACATCAGTGGAAATTCTCATCTTTAAGGGATGTTTGACGTTGGTTTGCCTTGAAGCCAACCTTATCGCAAATACAGGATGTTTGACAAATTCTTCTCCACCCATGCTGAAGGCTATTTTTCAAGAATCCCAAGTTTGTATTTTATTCTTCTTCCCTCTGGCGAGTCACAAGAGCTGCAACAACATTCAGCTCTTTGCAGTTAGTTACATGTGGAATCATTTGGAAACCAAAATTGAGATTATTGTGGGACACTGTGACAGCAAGTGTTTATCAGTGTACAGCAGAATGGATGTTCATGTCATGTATTCCCACAAAAGCAGAGGACTGTTTTTTATTTTCCCTAATTTTTTATAGTGTAATATAGTCAGGAGTGTGTGTTGAATGAACAAGCAAAACTTGAGGCTCATGCCTGTAGGAATTCATCAAGTAAAACAAACCCACTAGTTCCTGAGCTGCCCTGAATGCATCATTTTTAATTAGCCCTTTTCTTCCGTAACATGTTTACAATACATCAACACACGTGGTTAGGCACACACACAAAAAGTACACACACAAAGTACGAGGCTAGTGAGCAGGTGTTTGGCTAGTATCGGTGCTTCGCTGTCACTTTGCTGGGTATTACCAATTCAGGCCTGACACAGCTGACCAATCAGAAGAGAGGAGGCTTTTCAGGCCTGGTGCCTTAAAGGTATTGTTTTCACTCAGTGTGCACAGTGGTGCTGCAGCAAGGAAGTTTAGAAATGGATTGGTGTATTTTTGCACATTAAAGCACTGGTTTCTAAATAGATCCCTAAATGAAAACTAGAATATGGAAACCTGGATAATGTTGCCTTTCAAGAAACAGCGATATCTCTAACTGTTTTATCTGGAATGCAAATCTCTCAAACCTGAATGCTGGGACAATGTCTAAGGAAGCCCCAGCCTTACATCATGTGCCAACCTTGTGTTGTACTGTGACATAGTCTGTGTTTTAATTTTCCCACTTTCATAATGTATCTAAATTGACTTTTAGCTGATAAGCATCTCAAGCAGTAAAGTACACAAATTACTACACTGTATATTGAATATTTACAGTTTAGTATTGTAATCATTGTAGTTGTACTTTACCAGTTTTTCTTTTGCACTGCATGTGAGATTCCATCCAAACTGAATTATGTACTAGTCAAGTTTTCCAAGATCGTAGTCTTAAAGTAAAATATCTAGAACTGATACCTTGAAAATATCAGCTCTGAGAAAGATTCACATTTTTTTTCAGATAGGGGGAGGGAAGCAATGAACTCAGGCTGTCTCAGCAGAGCATAGCAATGGTGCAAGGTTGAATGTGTGTGTGCGTGTTTGTGCACACTGTATTTGTGTGTCTATGCTGGAAAACTGCTATTTGATGAAGGGCCATGTCATCCTGCTGTATTCCGTGTTATTTTAGTTCAGCAGTTGTAGCGGGATTCTCCTGTAATGGCCCCTTTTGTCGTTTTAGAAGCACCAGCGTTACATAACATGCAGACACTAAGAACAATGTCTTTTTTCAGTGCCTCCGTACAGCTTACATAACATTTACACAAATCTGACAAGAAACATGTTGTTGCCGTTCATACACAACAAAACGAACAGAGCATTATTAAAAGAAAAACAACTTAATTCTTAAAATATCTTAAAATAAAAATGTTGTCCCTGAGCCAGTAGGATGACTGGTGTTCTGCATTTCATTTCACTAATCTTGATTAGAATTTTAGGTCTGTATTTACATGAGTAAATGTAGACACAGTTTGTACATTTGGCTTCAGGAATGGCTTTCCATTAAGGCTGGATTGCTGGGTGTTAAACCGACAGTTAAATTGATGGTGTGTTACCTCAAAGTGGTTCCAGATCTTGTGGTTCATTTTGGTTTCTCATCTCCCCCCTCCTGCCCTTTCATTTTCTCTCAATCTCTCCCTCTCTCTCTCTGTCTCTCTGGCTCCCCCCCTCCATCTGTCACTCTCACTTTCACTCCACCTTATTTCCTCAAACGCAAACAGCAATCCACCTTCAAATTATGTGACTTGTATGGTGCTTTGCTTTATCTCTAAAATTGGATGCTGTGTAAAAGGATGCAACTAGAGTTTTTTTTATTTATTTTTTTTATTAAGCTCTACTCTTAATGTACCATAAACAGCCAGAGCATTCCTTTGCCACCCAAAGCTGGACCAAACCCATAATCTGTGTGTGAATAGTGGTGGGGTAGAGAGCCTGTAATCTGCCCTGACCAGAATGGGCTGAGATAGATTGCGGGAGGAAATAGAGGAGATGTAATCCCCAGGAATTTGAGCCAGGATCTTGTCCCAATGAGAGTGACAGGAAATGAAGAAAAGACAGATCTTTCCTTGCTCAGAGTTTGCCACTTCTTGGTCTCTTTAAGGATGTGTTGGCACTCCTCTCTGTTGTGTTCTGCCTCCCTCCCTCCATTTCTGTCCTCATTGTCATAATTGTTTTTTTTTATAAACAAAGTAATTTGCTGTGCTCCTCTGGGGCTCATGGAAGAAGGCTGCTGATACACATCAAATCTTTTTTTAGAACTCATCTGGACAAGACCACACACACACAGACACACACAGCCTGGTGAAGCATTGTCTTCAGCACTACTCATATGGAAACTTTCATTCAGGGCAGATTTATAATCTGGCTTCTACTGTGCAGTATGTCTTTCATAACACACACTTGAACAAGTTTTTCTCAGTGGTAAACAGACCAATTAGATAGCTGGAATGGTAGCTGCAAGACATCTGATTGGCTGCTCAGTAATCAGAAAGCAGTGACCTGAGGATAAATGATGTAGGGGACTGTAGGAGAGGAGAGTTCCCTCCTTCTTCTTGTTCTTTTCTTTTCCCTCTTTTGTTTCTTTGTCTTTTGTACTGATGTTTCCTCTCTCCCTTTTCTGCTTTAAAGGGGGACTCCACTGAGCTTTATACTTCAAAATGAGTTTATTGGTCATGAGGAGCACCATGAGGAGCATGAGGAGCTTGTGAAAAAAACTTTACAATGGGTTTTGTGAAATTAGAGGGAGGTGTGCAAGTCAACAAACTGACCTTTATGACATGACAAGGGTTGCTTTGTGTTGTAAGATGACAAGTCTGAAAACTAAAGCCACTCCTAGAGCTTGGGGATGTAAGAGGCTTTAGTGGCTTTTTAATTTTTATGTTTTTGCAGATTTCAGCATCACAACAAAGTAACAAAGGAGAAACATCCACTCTCTTCAATGAATTTATAAATAAATTCATGCAATTCAACATAATGTATCTGTGAATGAAATATTGTATTGTATTTGTCTATTATAAGACAAAATACAGCCAAATAAGGTGTTAACAAATGAACATTTCATTTATTATTGTATTGATTACTATTTACCATTGCCCTAAATTTGCTCACCTGTATCCACAAAATCCATATATATGAATGAGATAAATTAATCAAATCAATTAATCAAACTATAAAGGCAGGAATCTATGTATGTCTATCTGTGGCACCAACATCTCTAGAACCCGGCACTGTATGAAGTTGATATTCTGCAGGTTTATTGCTCAGGAACCAAGGATCCTGTTGCATGCGAAGTTGTTTGAGCGGTTCTTGAATTGAGCTGTGCCAGTAAAAAGTAGTCCATGCGGCAGGATACACTCCAGGCACAGCAGCACATGCTTCGGTCCAGTGGCACGGTCTCAACCTGACCTCGTACAGCAAACAAAGCTAGCTCACGAGGATGTACAGAACTAAATTATGGCAGGCTGCAGCACACACNCAGCAAACAAAGCTAGCTCACGAGGATGTACAGAACTAAATTATGGCAGGCTGCAGCACACACCATAAAGTCCGGACCATTTTGAACAGACACGTTTTGAACGGGTACTGCACTAGTTGAGTAATCATTTCAGCACTACAGCCAAAAGTGAAATGTGATGAGTATGGTTTACACACTAAAGTGTGCATCTCTAGAGACTCTAATGTACTTAGAGGAAAGTTGTATATGCTCTTTGTAGAGCATTGAAGCCATGCTGAGGAGCTGACTCTGATGAACGAGCTTACCTTACTAACAGGCGTTATGGGACAAAAGGCAATTTATTAATTATATTGTCTTGATGGACCTTCAAGCACATACATACAAATCAGAAAAAACTAAATTGCTTGGTGGTTCTACATTCATCATTAAATTCTCAGATTTACCATCATATTTATGTGCACACATGCAGACAGACGAACACATGAAGGGCGTAGAATAAATAAGAACAGGGTCAAAGGAAAATAGGAACTGTTAAATTAATCGTTAGTCTCCTAAGATCATTTCATAACTTGCATATTAGCATACCGTATGTATTATATTAACATGAGAAATGTTTATAGATCATCAGTTCAGCCCTGTGTTACTACTCTTGCCTAGCATCAGGAACTGGATCAGAGCCAACATTATTATTGATTACTTGGTGCACTGGCAGTTATAAAGGGGATTTGGCAATGAGGTGAGTGACTGTACAGATACTGGTAGGACAAATGTGCTGGCATTATAACTGCCAACACACACACTTTGTGGACTTTGATATAAAGCTGTGGTAAGAATCATAAAGGGAAAAGACTCCAGCACCACTTGTCATGTTAAGAATATTGGATATTTATTTTATTGGATAAAACTGACATGTTTTGGCTGAAGGCCTGCATCAGGGTTTACCTGATGGTTAAAAGGTTGGGATCATAAATGAAAAGTTCAGGAAAAACATGCTCTTTTGTCAAATATATGTTTTGTTTTATTATCTGAAGTCTCTCCTTTACCATGAAAGCAGCCATGGTGTGAAAATACCACTCACACTGTTGTTCCAAGACTCTAAATGTAGCTTGGACCACAGTCAAGCTGTTTAATATACACTAAGAAAAATGTATAAAAACCACCTCTGGTTAACTTTTGACCACCCATATAATTTTGTCTGGTAGCTCCACACTTTGTATTGTTTTATTAGTCTTTATCACATTTTGCCTTTTTCCTTGCAGTTTGACAGTTGACAATGTAAGAAGAAAGGAAATATGGAGGTGAGGCTGACATACAATACAATGGTACAATATCACGAACATCTGTACCATATGATGTAGTCTATCATCTTAAGATTAACAAAGCTTTCATTGTTACAAAGGTATTGCATCAGATAGCATTATACTGTACAGATGTTCATTATTTTGTGTTTTGTAGTCAGAATGAACTAGAAGTGCTTCAACACACAGCATGTGTACAGAAACACTAATCACAAAAAATACACATTATCTTACTAATCTGAAACCATACAGCTGTCCATCTCTGCTGAAATTTGCGTTGTTTCTGATCAGATGCCTGAAATGTTTGCTCTCTCCAATTTACCAAAAACACATCCAGTCTTGTCAGTCTGCTAAAAATAGTTAAAATTTGATTCATCAGTGACTCATATCAATCCATGGTCAAATATGGCTTGTATTTGCAGTGTATGTAGGTGTGGGCATGTGTGAGTATGAGTGTGTCCTGTGTCTAATGCTTTCTCACCACAGACCCTTCATTCTCCCTCCTCCTCATCCTCCTCCTCCATCTCCTTTTCTCAATAACAGAGTTCAGAGTCAGTTCAAACACAGATCTGTGCTTTTTAAAATAATAATCCATCCTTATTTGTGAATCATGCTTCATTGTACACCCACATGGTGTTTTGCCTTATGGCTCGATTAGTTTGACGCATTTCTGAGGACAAAAACTGGATACATGAATCATTAACATTTAAAGCTCTTACAGTATGTGTTTTTGCTCAAACTTAAAATCACTGAAATAAAACAATCCTTATTAATTGTGAAGATTGTATCTTCAAGTATCCTTATAATAATGAGATACAGTGAATAAATGTTCAGCACTATAAGCCTCAGTTGTCCATCAAGCAGAAACAAACTTTCTCCAGTTGTGCTCCATTATTCACTAGTGTTTTAGGGCTGTTTTGTCTACAAATATTTGCGTCTTTTTGCTTAACTGCATGATCAACTGTCTTCACCATTACTTGTTTTCTTCAGTTCCCCTCCATCTCTTGCTGGGCAGGTAGTGTGCAGTTGACTTGTGTGAGATTCTGGGCAGAAAATGGCTGGCCATGGTTTTACAGTAAAGTGGTATTGCTTTTATTTTTTTCAGACTGGCAATCAAAACAAACTGAAAGAGGAAGAAAAGTTGCACAGCGTTCCACACTGTTGATTCTCAGTGGAACTGGTAGTACTACTAATGTCAGTTAAAACACAGGGAGCATATTGAAACGTACTGTAGGTTTATTTATTTATTTTGAAGTACAACATTTTTCACGTAAGGTACAGTATATTATGCACACCATCTTTGAAAACTTCATCCAGGAGGGTCCTGATCAATATGTGATGGTAACTGAGCCAGGCTGGAACACTGAGAAACGATCTTATCTTTCTCAGGCCTAGCATAAATGAGTGGTGAGACAATAAAGATTCTCGATGGCTCAGTCCTTAGCCAGTAAGCAGACGAGCAGGGACATCCACTAGAAAGAGGCCAGATTTAATTTGCTATGTCTTTGGAGGCTAACAGACATCACTGGAAAACCTTTTTAAAGCACCGTTGTATTGGCAGTCTACCTTCCCATTATGCTGCAGTAACTGTTGTTGTCTCATTTTTATAATGATACGCCCTGCAGAATTGTGCCTCTGCTGTATGGTTTCTCATTTTTTAAACAAATTATTTTAGGAAAATAGATTTGCTCATTTTCAGGCATAATAACATCACAGTAATTGTCTGCCAGCTGTTTATGAGAAGGTTTGGGCTTGCTATTTGTGTTTTAAACATTTCAGACAAGGTGGTTATATACTATTGAGGACTATAGGTGGTCCTCAAAGAATTGAAACAAAAATGATGCCCAATTAAGTTCTCTTGATATATCTCTGTAGGAGATCTGTTGGATTGAATGACCAGGATCAATAGGTTCAGTTCTGCTTATACTGTACTAGCACAGGTTGAAGTAGAGTACTGATAGTAGCTTGTACTACAATATAACAGTATCAATGAATGGAGTGTAGTAATAATGTAATATGGTACTGGAGCATCGTATTGAGGTTGTCTATAGGTATGTAGCATGACACCTAAGGAATACAGCAAATAATTATATTTCCTTGGGTGTTTTGCCCATCAATTGCATTTATTTGAGCTAATTGATTAAAACTTACAAATTCCAAATGTACCCAAGGGTCTGACAAATGTTATTGATTATGTACTTGCTGGATGGCTATCCATTATTTTTGATCTAAGCTAGTTCCACGCCCACCCAACTCACCTGATGTGCCCCCTCTGATTTTCATCACTTCCTGAATATGAAAAAGATCTTAGCTGGAATCTATTTTGAGATCTCAGATATAATCCCCCCAGCACTGTTGTTAGAAGTGTAAACTTGGAAGGAGTTTATGTTGAAAATAACACCTCAGTGCGTCAATGCGAGTATCAGAATTTATCAATCACGTGTCTCCTAAATGTTTATGACTATTTAGCCAACAGCTAAACTTTACTTCCCCTGAATGTCTCTTCCGTTAAAAACCAGACAGTCTTGTGAGGCTTCTGTCTCTCTGTCCGTTGATGAGGCAGAATTTCAGGGTGCTTGGATGAACTTAAAACTTGTATTTATGCAGAAATGCAGATGTTTCCTGAACCGTTTTTTTTTTTTTTTTTTTTTTTGGATATACTGGAATTATGCAGCTTGAGTTCTCTGTGAAAACAGGCTCATATTCGCGAACCATTACCCTGACAAATGAAGATCCACAGTGGCAGGATCATTTAGTGAGCTGTATGCAGCATGCTGGTGATAGAAGCCAGTGTGTTCCAGTGCACAGTGAGCATAAATTCAAGACACGACTTCCAAGTAAGACAGATGGCTTTATATTGTCCCTGCATCTGACTGCTGCTCTAGCTGAACTGATTTTTGGTCGTCACTCCACAGCTAAGTCAATGTGTCAGGTAACTATTGATAAGAGATATGACATACATAAAGAGGGAAAAGAGCATATTTCTCTTTGTTATTTCATACTCCTGTGATAATCGGGTTTAGCTGAGCGGCTGCAAGTGACTTTCTGAATGCTGTCAGATATTGAAGTCGATGAAGTCTGTTCTCTCTCTCTCTCTCTCTCTCTCTCTCTCTCTCTCTCTCTCTCTCTCTCTCTGGTGCATCTGTAGTGATCTGTTGTGATAGGAGGACATGACTGAAATAGCTGGGGGCTCATCTCCAAGGGAGGCTCAGAGGCCTAGCAGGGGTTTGGACAACTTTAATCTAACAATGCAAGCACAAATACACACCACTTCCTGTAGAGTATGAACATATTTGTCTGAAACATTGTTGGTAGCTAACTATCGCATTTCTATTAAAAAGCGTTGTTACATCCAAGTTGCTGTAATGCAGTTTGCTCAGCCTTTGTAATGGAAAGTTTGAAATCAATGGAGGAGATGGAGTAATATGAGTAAAAATACTGCAAACAGAGCTGCACACAGATGAATGCTGTGCCATGTTGGCATTCTCAAACATCTTTTGTTCGTCACAACTGCTAGCATGCTGCTATGCAGATTCTGGCCCTGACCCACTTTCCTTAGAGGTGGGTGATGTCATTGCTTTTTTTTTTTTTTTTTTNTTTTTTTTTTTTTTTTTTCCTAAGACTGCATCCACACAACAAAGCAGACATCCATTTCCAAGTGTGTGACATTGTGTGTGTGTATGTTCTGAATGGGTACCTTCACTGTCACTGTACACTTGATAGCTTACAGTGCAGCCACCTGGACAGTATAATGAAAGTCTAATTTTAGCAACGCAGGCATAAACGCAAACTGACATCCCTTTTTTATCTTTTTGCTGCCTCAAAGACACAGCTACAACACACATTTACATGCAAGCACACCATGCAGCTACAGGTGATGGCTGTCAGTGTCCATTTCTGGAGATTTTCTTTGCCATAACATTAGATTTTCATTGGTGCTGCTAGTTAATGAGACATGGAACATTTGCACAGGCAGTGTCTTCTTCTTTCAAATTTCTGCCTCCATCCAGAGCTGGCCTTAGCATACTTTGAGCCTCCAATTTCAAACCCAGGAAAACTAACCTATATGTTAATCTTTCTTTCCTTCTCATCTTTTGTTCACTGCAGACAGATACATTCTCATCCATGTCTTGTCCATATTGAAAAAAAAAAGTGATTCTGATTCTGGCTGTGGCACAGAGTATTAGTGAATCAGATAATGTGTTTTTGGTTGGCCCAGACTGACTAAATAATTACATCTATTTTCAGTCTCAGCAGCTCTGGCTTTTAATACCACACCTCAATATTCAGCCTCTGAGTCAAATTTTCAGCTCCAGCAGGGCTGCAAAAAACAGTGCATGAAGTAAAATAGAGGCTGTTTTTGTGTACATTTGTATGGTGTAATTGCACACATCGCATGTCCCCTTATGAACATTTTTGTCCCCTAGCATCATTACAGTACTGTTAGGTAGTTGTTTGTTTATCAGAATCTCTTTCCTCACCTGCCTCCTCCTCTTCCTGCTCTTCAAGGCTGGATGTCTAGATGAGTCACTCTTACAAAATGGCTTGTTTAAACCGCCTTTCTGTCTTTCTGTTTGATGATTGTGTATGTCAGTGCGAGGGCTGTCTCACTGCTTACTTTACCTTACAGCCTGCACTCTCTTACATTTTTTGTTTGCTTGCTAGTCGGCCTGCAGCCTTTATCCCGTTTCACTAATTAATTGTTTTCTTTTCTGCTCACCTTTGGTATATCTGCACGCGCTTTGTCGATAGCTCGACTCAATACCCACAACAACCCGAGTCACGCTGCTAACACTTTCAATCCTCTCATCTCTCATTCTCAGCACAGCACGCTCCTACATGCATACTATGCTCCTTTTTTTCCCCTCATCCACTATCACTGAGCAGCATGAGTAAAAGATGTGTTGAATCAGATTCACACATTTCATGTTTTCACACAATCTGAGTCAGCCACATTCCAGTGCAATGATGATCAGTTATCACAGAAAAAGCAGCAAATGAGAGTTTAATTTTATTTTATACTATCATAGTTAAATATTATTCAGAGGCAATAGACATCATAGTGTTCACCAAAACATCCAGCACCTTCGCTTCTAAATCTCAGTGGTGTATTATCTTCCTCTCTACTTATTATGCACAGCAGCACAGGTCGGCTATTCACAGCTTGGAGTGGCCAGGCCTGGTCTGCTCTGCTGTGGCTGGCAGCACTAGCTGTGTGTGTNGGGGGGGGGGGGCTGAGAGAGCCTCTCCATCTCTCCCCCTTTAGAGCAGCTTGTTAAACAGCCTCTACTGCTCCTGCTCAGAAATAGAACTGACACAGAAAGAGCGTGGCTGATTGGTTGGGTGTGCAACAGCATATATGTGCAACCGTGTGTGTTTTTACACGTCTATGCATGTGTGTCATGCAGACCTTTCAAAGAGTGGTGTCCTCTCAGTTTAGTTCTAACTCTAGCTCATATAGCCTGAAGTAATGCAGCAGGAATCCCTTGGCCGTACAATCAGGCATATACGCCTTTAGGAAATCAGTTCAGAATTAGTCACAATCCTTAGCTTAAGACTCCCTTGTTTGTTTTTGTCAATTTCCTAATCACCCTAGATGATATTATAGCTTAAAGCAACGTTTGCCTCAGTGTCTTAAATGGGAAAACAACACAGACAACTGCTTCAATATAGTTTACCTCAGAAATCAAATCTCATAATAAGTATTTCCTAAGTCGGATTGTCTAAGCAGTGTTTAGTGGGATCCTGTTTGCTTTACATAGTAATAAAAAAAAAAAAAAAAAGTGGTTGTTATTCCTCATCAATAAAGTCTCAGTCCTTAATTTTTTGACTATGGAAATTTGAGCTGAATTCACATCCATATTTCAAGAGTTTATCTTAATGATGAAAAACTAACATTTTGTGTTTCTCAGCTGATCATAATTGAAAATACAGCATATTCTTACATTATTGATGAGGACATTATTGATGTAAACTTAAAACAACTTCGATTACATTGTTAGTGTTTGTCTAGTGTTTGTGTAAAAAACAATTAATTCAATCGCTTTTTAGGAGTGATTGTAACTTTTGACCTCTGACCCTTTTGTTTACATTTGGATCTTGTACCTACAAGAGATGGAACAAAAAAACTATACTGGAAACATCAAAGTTCTCACCAAAGTTCTCATCAGGTTTCCTGCATGAGAAAAAGTCCAGCATCCCTTTTTCTAGATGATGATGATGATGATTTTAAACATTTTCTAGGTGACATTACTCAGGCTTTCTGGAGAAATCTCTGGCCAGGATTGAATGAGTAAAGTTCTGCCCTCCCATAAGAACATCTGTCAAAGTCACTCCGAGCAAAACACTGAACACCAAACTGAGAAACTAGTGACATGGAGTGTGTTTGTGCAAGACAACTCCCAGCTCTATCTGCATGTTTGTAGCCTCCCTCGCTTAATTTCTCCCCCAGGCTGACATTGAAGGTTCAGAATGAGCATGTGTTCTTGATCTAATAATGGTAGGTAGGTATAATTACTGTGGGTAGTGTTGTGGGTGGTGTTGGAAGTGTTAGTGGTGACCTCTTCCTGTAGGTTTTAGGGTGGAGCTCATGGAGCGATAATAATACCACTCGATCTGCTTCTGTGGGTGGTGTTCCTCATGTTGTGAGTTGTTTTCAGCTCTTGGGATCCTTTCTAAAGTTGGCTTCCTATTTCTCTCGGATTAGCCTGAACACTAGATTCTCAAGGCTTTTTAGAGTCAGGACAAATACTATTTTAAGTCCTTCAGACGCACTTTTTCTACAAGTATTTCCCAGAGCAATAAAGTTTGAATATCTGTCGCTAGCCAGTTTTCCTGTAATTTTTTAGCTTGGCAATGTCCTGCTTTGTGTTTGGCTTCATGTCTGTTGCCTTTCTTCCATTATATTACTGCATCTTTAGATGAGACCGCTAATTACATTAGCACTTCTGCTAGCATCCCTCAGAACGGAAACCATTAAGCATTAAACGGCATGTACTGCACGCTCTGTTATTTCCCTGGTGGTCAATTAACCCCTGCCATGTGGGTTCATGTGTTCACGTCATGGGATCTGATTTGGATCCCACTCCTGCTCTCAGCTTTGGATGGTCATTTATTACCTTATGTTTAATTATGTTGGTGGTTTGCATCAGTTAAGTGAAGTCTGTGTAGGAGAGATGAAACATTACAGTTAAAGATTTCTGGCTAATTGAATTAATATTATTAGTGTGTGTGCGTGTGGAGGTGACTTACTCCCATTATAACATTTACATGCCTGAATAAATAGATTTATAATGCAATTACCTTAATCTGACTAAAATTAAAGTTTTATCGTGCATGTAAACTGACTGACTGACTGGACTGAGAACAACAGCCAATAACAGTAACTGAATGGCAATGTGCATATACAACCATATAGCCATATAATATTTATTTTTACATTTTTATTTCAACACTTTTATAGATTATGCATTTTTATAAGACTTTTATATTCTGTCTTTTTAAAGTTGCATTCTCCTGTCATTATATTGTGCTTTCCTCTGAAATTTCTTCTTTGTCGCATCTTTTGTTGCACTGTTTTGTGTTTTTATGTTTATTACAATGTGTGAATAGTGAAGAAGATGCTTTGCTTTCATGTTATGATCATGTTATCAATTCTGTAAGATTTTAGGCCCACGTTGTGCTGGCTAGCTGTAGCCTGGGGACAACTTCCATACTGACACATGTAAAGACTCAGACACACACACACACAAAATCCTCTTTCGTTAGCACAGCTGTAAACCTGTCAGCTCTTACTTGGAGCCAAAGCTGGATTTACAGGAGGAGGAAATGGAACCAAGGGCAGAAAAAAGAAGTGAGGGCTAGGGGAGGAGGGGAAGAGAAATATAGCAAGGTATTTATGGAAGAATTCCAATTTAGACTCAAATAATATGCCAGAAATGCTCCTGACTCGCACAGCTTGAGTTGTATGAAAAAGCCTCCCCAGCTAACACACCAACCAGGCAGCCAACATCATCAGGGACAATAAATAAACAAAGCAAACATGAGAAATGAAGCCACATTATAGTGGATTGACACAGATTGTTGAAAACAAACAGTGGAGGAGGTCATAATTTAGATGCCAAATTCATTGATCTGGATGTGACTGGATGTGTGGAATTTGAAGACTCTAGCAAAGTGCTGAGGGGAACTCGCCGTCAACATTTTCCTTTGTAGAATGGCTGCTGAAGGAACCCTTAAGGGTCTGATGCCTCAGTGAGACCATTAGAGTAAAGTTACCAAGCTGCAGGACGAATGAAAAATCATGACACTGCCAAGACAAAAGTGGCAATTTCAAAGAAGAGAAGAAGAAAAATTCATCTCATGATGACTGGAGATGAAGTGTGTGTGTGTGTGTGTGTGTGTGTGTGTGTGTGTACTGTATCTGTATATAAGTGTTGAGGTTTTATTTGTGTTATATGTTAGAATAAAACTCACACCACATAATATACCTGCTATCACCCACATTGAGTATATTTGTGTAGTTTGAGCAGTCTTGTTGTTTGCAGCCTGTGAAATTTTTCGAATCCCTTAGAAGTAGCATAAGGGAAAATATATGACTTAAGAGACAAGTATACAAACAAGATATAAGCATAAAAATAGAAAAAATAGATTAAGATAATGTATACATACTGTATGTATACATACATATGTATGTATATGTGTATATATATGTGTATGCATATGTGTATTATATGTATGTATATGTGTATATATATGTATATGCATATGTGATTGTTGTTGATATTTCAAGACTTCTGACTTGAAAAACACATAAAATGTGCTTCAGCTTTTGTTCATGTATGTGTATATGTTCATGTTATACTTATTCTTATAATGAAAATTTCAAAAGATTAGGGGGTTTTGATAACATAACACAAAAACTAAAATTTGGTTTTGTTTTGGAAAATGGTTGGCAGTAACGTAACGTGTATGCAGGTCGTATTTATTGGGCTCAAACATGCAAAACCACCAGTAAGGTCCTTTAAGTTTGCATGCACCTGTGCATACCTGTGGTGTGTGTGTTCACAGACAAGTCTTTGTATGTTAGCTTGTGATGTGTCTTCATGCTGTGTGTGCGTGTGTGTGTGTGTCTTTCCACTGCAGTCAGACATTGATATGTGAGCTGTGATGATGGCCATTCTTAGGATTCAGGGTTGAACTGTTAGCTGGATCAATGAGAGGGTTTTTCTGGGTTTGACTCCTCATGGCCAGCAGCTTCTCTTGATCAGTTTCCTGTTTTGGCTGAAGTCGTGCTGAAGCAGAGCCGAATATAGTTGAAAAATAAACTATGCACACTTTCCATGCAGGTACACTTTGCATGCAGGAAAAACTAATCAAACTCTTTATATTGAATATTTGATTCATCAACTTCATTTTGGACTCTGCTGAGTGTTGTTGAGGTGGGTCTTTGTGTAACACTGTGTATTTGGTAATAGAAGTGCCATATTCCATTATTTATCTTTATTTTTAAACATAGACGTGATGCACACACACGACAGAGTTTATTATTCATTTGCTCTGACGATGAACGGATTTATCTTTAATTTATGAGTCACAGGTATTGAATTCGAGCACCAGGCACAGATCAAGGACAGGATCACGATACCTTGTTCGTGTGGGTGTGTTTTGGAGTGTGTGGGTGTATGAGAGGCAGCATCAGGTTCCTGCTCTGAGGCTTTTTGTGGTATGAGGAAGAGATACGTTAGCCATGATGCGGTGAGCTTACAATCAGTAAAGAGGAAGAAAGAATGACAGAAAATGAATTGTCAGAGAAGAAATGGAGGGGGATAACTGGGCTTTCATTTGGGGTAAGGAGCAACTGGAGTATTTGATTGTTTTGTTGAATTGTCTGTTAGAATTGGAAAATATTGAAAAGTGCAAATATTAAATCTATATGCCATAAGCATATAAGCACCACAAGCATAAACTTGGATGGAGTGTGATTGAAGCTTAGATTATCTATTGAATTCTTTGTTAAATGTATTTAAAAGAAATACATTTGATTGTTTCTTCTTTGAAATGTAATAAAATGCAGGGGGCAAATGGAAAAGTTATGCAGATCGCTTTTTTTCAAATTTAGTTTATAGTTACTAATTTATAATAGCTACTTGCTGCCTTTGTGTTGTGGTCAGAGCATTTTACATAACTGATGTAGGCCCTCAGAAAAAGAATTACAATAAACAGACCTCCTCTGGTAGTGGTGATGGTATTTGTAGAGGGATTAAGGACATTTATTGAAAAGCAACAGGCTAGAGGAATGCCGACAGGGTAAGGGAGTCTGGAAAACATACACACACTTGTTGCTGAACAGCATAATCATAGTTTTGCACTGGTAGATTCGAACAGATGGAGGATCAGTACCTTGTTCAAAGCCGCACTGACAGTGTGGACAGAAAAGGGGGTCAACCCCGTCAAATTCCTCAGCTTAGTTTTTCCACAAGTGGGGATTAACCGGCAGTTTTCCGTTATAATTGCTTCACAATTACACAACAGCAAACTCACGATGGTAACCTGATGATGTGTAACATGACGGTTAAAAACGTTCCTTGTAAACAAATGTGTGACCTAAGTTCCTTTGTGCTTCGTTGGCTGTATGAGATGTTCCTGTCAAACTTTTGGCGCAAGTGCTGATGGAAGTTCCAGTCAGAGATGCCGTGAGGATTGTAAGGCCGCTGATCCATCTGATGTGACCATGAGGACAGTTTTAGTTCAGAAAGTGTATGTTTGCCTTTGCAGTGCTGCAGCCACTCAATCAATAATACATAAAAAGCTTTCCTTTAATCTCCTGGCAGAGAGATGTGGCCCTCAGATGCCGAGCAGCTGACCTCACAAACCCCTGAACTCATACAGACATCAGCTTGTAGTCATGGTTTTCATGTAATAATTCATCCTCTCCTCTTCTTTCTTCTCAGGATTGAAAAAACGCACCAGGAAGGCCTTTGGGATACGGAAGAAAGAGAAGGACAATGACTCAGCGTAAGTGTTCCTTCCTGTTATTTTGATATATTTTAGCTTTTGAACTACACAAAGTATTATCAGCAAACACTGAGTTGGGCAAAACCTCAGAATTTGTATTGGTGACTGAAAAGTTGAAAAAATAATCCAAGGGGGGTTCTCCAAGAGTGCATACCTCCACCAAGGCCAACAAACTCCCCACTTTGCATATTTCCAAAGTTTCCGCATTTCAAGTCAGCAAATAATATTTTCATTGTCAAAATCAGTTTACTATGGTTTTTACACAAGTTTTCTTATGAAACTTTAATGTTTGACAGTTATCTGTATTTTATGTACAATCATCTTATTAATGTATGTTTATCTGCTTTGCTTTTTATGAAGAGATAAAACTGTTATCATTACATTTATGTAGGTAATATATAGCTAATAGAAACAAGCAAATAAATCTTTTTCTTGGATCTTGTGTGATTCAGAATATGATCTGGATCACTACCAAAATAATGTCTTTTGGTTTTTTTTGGTTTTTTTTTGTTTGTTTTTTGTTTTCTTTTTTTTTTTTGTTAAAAAAAGATGAGCCACTGAGCTAAATATCATTGAAATTGGTCCATTACCATCGATTTTGTAGGCTAATAAAAACTTCTCCTGGATCCAGAATACGATCCGGATGACCTCCTATTTTAATCACTTCTTCCTCTTGACATCATCGATCCCAAATTTCACCCAAATCCCTCCATAACTTTTCGAGATATCCTGCTAACAAATAAACACCCAAACAAACACTGGTGATCACATAATCTCCTTGGCAGAGGTAATTGTTGTATACCAACAGACTTTTCATTTACATCACTGCAGAATAAAAGGATTAGGACAAGTGAGAACAATTATAGGATTAGAATTCAGTAAAGTTCCTGTAAAATACAGGTTATACAGCCTTTTTCCTTTAACGATTCCAAGAGTTTAGCAGTCAAATATGAGCCAAACTAATCAAATGATTACAGTGAGCTTGTCTTCTGCATATTGCTCTTATTATTATATTTTATTAGATTTATTCCTGAAGGGATTATACTACTTTTCCAGGCAGGTAAAACCTAAGCAGTACAAAATACTGTTATTAATTGTCCCATATGTACCAGTGAATGTGTTGAGCTGCGTACTGTGGTTGGTTTCCACTATGACATGCTACACAGCAAATTCAGCAGAGTTAAAATTCTGGTGTTGATGAAAAGAGTGTCAATCCAACTACGTCTGGAGTTAATCTAACTATGGATTTGGTGTAATTTGCCTCTTTTGACACCCGGTCAACTAAATAGTTGGTGTCAAAATTGGGTGTTGAAGCCATTTTTGTCAAATCAACACTGACGGTGTTGATTTGATGATCTGGAAGTTTTTGACACTGGCTTTCAACTCTGAGGGTGTTGGGAGTTTTTTCTGCTTCATTAGTTTGAGCATAACATGCAGTCACAACAACAATGGTTAACTTCAAAATTCATTTTTAGGTAAACATTTAAATGTTAATTTCCTTAAATTTGACTGTTTTTGATCATATCCAAGTTTTCCACACTCTCTTTATGAATAGCAGCCATGCTATCAAAGAGTTCATGCTAGCAGGTGATACTCCTGGACGGAGTTAGAATGAGGTTATTGTTTTTCACACAAAGGCTCTAAAAGGCCCAACATGAGAAGTTAAAAGTTGCTGTTAAAGGCGACATGCAAAGTCTGCAGTAAACACACTGTAGCGACGGTGGATTGAGCTGCTCTGATTCTCCCAGCATGCTTGCAGCAGTGTTACATGCTCTGAGTTCTAGTTCTGTTGTAAATATCTGTTATCATCCTTTTTGTGAATGTTACAGCTTTGTATAAGTTTATTTGTTGCAGCTGTAACAGTTTGAGTTACATTTGAATGCATTCTACTTTTTGGTGTGTCACCATCAGAGAGAGTGTGTGTTCTTGTTATGATATCCCTGCTGCATTCTGCTTACTATTAACTGTTATATTGCTGTTTTGTTGTTGAAGCTTTAATAAGCTTTAACTGAGAAATGCTTCTTATTGAGCAAAGTAATTCCACTTTGTTCAGGGAGAAGTGTTCTTCTCCTCTTCATCATGCTGATGATGAAGAGGAGAGACTAGTGTTGGACAGCATTATAGTCAGTAATTAATTAAGATTTTCTGAAATAAAAATGTGGATTGAAGCAAACAGGATAGGTCTGTCATTTTTTAACATACATTAAATTGTATTGTACTATATTTACACACAATATGCTAATTAGAGGGTAACTCTTAAGTAGTTAAAAAATTACACAATAAAAGAGTTAATTTTTAACACCTTACACTAGTGTTGAAAATATGTCACACTTTAAAAGAGTTCAGTTTTAACTCCTGACACTGGTGTTGAGAATATTTAACACTTTGTAGTGTCGAGCAGTGTTAAATTTCAACTCTGCACAGAGTTAATATTTACTCCATTATAGTGTTAAAATGCTAACACTTTGAAAAGTGTTGAAATAACACTTTTGGGAGTGGACCCCATGAGACACTTTGAAAGTGTTGAGATTAACTCTTACAGAGTTATTTTGACTCTGCTGAATTTGCTGTGTACTATGGGGTTGCAGAGTAAGACACCTACTTAAAATAGTCATTGCTGATGTTCTGAAATAATGCAAATAGAACGAGATGAGATGTAGAGTTATTGCAGGATTTCATTTTGCAGACAACAAATATTTTACTGTGACCAGTCGCGGAAGACTTGGTTCGCTAATTGAACCTTTGTAAGCGCAAACATTTCCCCGATGAATCAGGCAATTTGTAGCTGCGACTGAAACACTAAAGACTGAAGCGATTTGCACGCTGTGATCCTGATGTCTGTGGGAGTGTGGTTTGTGAGTGAATGGGTGTGTGGGTTTACGTGCATGAGGTTGTGTGAAAGGGTTTCCCTTGAATGCCCCCTTTGACTGATCTGAGTGTTTCAGCTTGAATAATTAGCAAAGCACTTGATTTCAAAATGAAGTGCTCACATATTAAGAAACTCTGCAGATTCTTACTCTTTCTTCTCTCTCTTCTTTAATTTCCCACAGGGGGTCCCCAGACAGAGATGGGGGTGTAAGTAACAGAAGATGTTCAATATGTATTAGCTAATTAATTAATTTTGTAATTGTGAGGCACTTTACATTTTTAATTTTCAGGCTGTATAAGATACTACAGTGTTTGTAAACAACCATGATGAATGAAAGGGTAGTAGATTTTCATTTTTTGTTTTCTTTTACTTGTCAGGAAGCCCAAGAAGTTGAATCGGTACTTAACCCAACAAGTCCTTCTTCAGAGTAGAAAAACCTCTAAAATAGTTTAGTAGATGTGTAGAACTTAGCCTGTTGGTACGTTTACATGCATGTTAAAACTTTGGTTTTACTCAGATTGAGGCTGTAAATTGATTAACATTTAGATTATGCAAATGTAAATTATTATGTTATTCTTATAATCAGTATTAGAAATCTCTGCATGTATATCTTCACGTGTACTTTTCCTCGTTAACTGAGCTATGTAAATTTGGCAAACAACAGAATTCTATTAATGTCATCCCTGTATCATTTTTTCCTTCACACAAAAAACACGGCAGAGACAAAACTTGGAGTATTGTGTACATGTAAACATACTGACTGTTAGCTTTCTTTTCTTTAGCAGCACCTCTGAGGATGCTTTAGAAAAAATGGTGCAACAGGATCTTCCCCTGAATCCTTTAGTCAGCGTAGCATGAAGTGGCCTAAAATAAAATTTGAAAATATTTTACATAGATTCCACCTATTGGAACTTTCACCAGGATCAGCATATGTATATAGGGCAGAATTAGCTGTACAGAGGCTCATCCAACTGTAGTACCGTTGTGTGGGATGTGTATATTTTCAGTGTTCCATGTGGATTTCCTTATGCTGTCTTTCTTTCTCAGTCTCAGAGGAAGACCAACGGGGCCCCTAATGGCTTCTATGGAGATATTGACTGGGACAGATATGTAAGTAAAAACCCAATTAAAGTACTTATTTATATGGTCTTTGGGATTAGTTAACACCTCAGCTTTTCTTTATAATGCTACATCAGTAGTACTGGTTTGCATTAATTGATTCTTTTACTATCTTCACCAAAACCTTCAGCCAGCAGGATTGATCTATTTGAATGTATAATCAATATGGCATTCACACATTTGTAGACATAGCATGTTTAAAAAATGGTTGCACATTTTATTCTTTACATTTAATGAGTATGCTGTAGCATTATAGATCCAAATTATTACAATATGCATGTGGTTGTGTGTCATTAAGCAGGAAACTGCATTTGTTATGAGTGGGCATAATTAGCATTGATTATTCTCTGAATGTCATTGCTAACTAAATTGAAACAGAAAGCAGATTCTACATTAAATGTATCAGCCGATTTTTGTCATAATGTTTCTCAATAATCCCGATCATATTAAATAAAAAGAAAAAAGCAGTTAATTAGAGCTATGATACTCTTAGTAATAACCGTTGTTTATAGCAATTATTTTTGTAAATCTAATGCCACAGCAATACCTCATTCAGGAAATCATACACTACAGAGACATTTAACAGATTAACTTTGACTTATTGTTATTATGTTTCAGAATTCACCTGAAGTAGATGACGAGGGTTACAGCATCAGACCTGATGAGGAATCAGAAGAAGGAGATATCCTTAGCAATACTTGATTTGTTATTTCATGGAATTAAGGTGTTTATAGTATTTTTAATCTGAGAATCAGTTCTGTCTGTCTTTAAATGATGCAGCTGTGTTATCTGTGTTCACAACACCAAATTTATTTCGAACCCAGAAGACCAAACATATGCCAGAATGGTAAAACAGAAATGCATTAAGGATTAATAAATAATGCTTGAAGCTACAAGGATGGGCTAAAAATAATTAAAAACAGGCATTACACCTGTTTTAGATATAAGAAACAAAGAGTAAAAAATAGCACCAAAGGCTATGATTCATGATTTAAGGCAGTCTAGTTTATCAGGAAGGCAGTTTCAGAGTTTGGCAGCCCTGAGTGTGACTGTGGCATAGACTGTGACTTATCTTTATGCTGTTATTTTAAAAGTGAACAGTTTGCACAATTGAACTTAACACATTTCCTACCTGCCTTGAAGAAAACCCACTTCTTCTCCTCTGATGAGTCAGAAGGAGAGGAGGACCACCGAAAAAAGTTCAAAATCAAGATCAAGCCGTTGCCGTCTGATTTTGTCGCGACGACGCCCTCAGTTGAGGAGCTCAAAGCCTCTATAGGCAACATAACTCTGTCTCCGTCTCCGCTGGTGAGTCGTCCTGACTTCTCTGCCCTCTCGCTGCTGACTTACATTAACAGCAGGACATGCATTAGTGTTTAGATGATTATAATGTGCATATGTGATTCACCCCTGCTTCTCATTATGTTCTTTTAACATGAAATGCTGCATATTAAATATGCACAACTGTGGACATGAGTGTTGTTCACATTTTTTTTAAATGTGAATGTTTTATGATAATATTGAAGAATGTGTTTTTCCCATTGACGTATTGTGTGTATTAGTATTATTAGTACTGTAGCTAATTCTATCTGTAGCTTCTATCCATATTCTGCACTCTCCCAGTGTTTTCTTTAACTGTTGGTGGGAAATGTAAAATGCTTGCCTGCCATCCCAAAAAACTAGCTTAATGAGCCAGGATGTCACAAAATGATTAAATGTCTCCAGTTTCAATCTAAGATTGAAATAACAATCTACAGCCTCGTAGTGAGTAAGTGAGCTGTCATTTTCCCGTTATATTTCTTGGGCAGCGTTCTCAGGACTTCCACTCAATGTTATAGTGGAAATTCCTTCTTGTTTAACATGAGGCAGATGTCCGACCACAACAAAAGCCATCTGACCACGTATCGCTGCCAAACAGCAGCGTGTGAAGCCGTTGTGTGAAGTGATGGAATCCGTTGATGAGTTCAGATTCAAGCACACATTCTCTTTAGCAAGCTGTAATTAGCTGTGAAACTCTAGCACGACTCCCTTGTTTTCAAACTCGTACCTATAATTTCTCCATTTTCTAGCGGGGACAGTTAGCTTGGGTGTCAGCCTTGAATAATTCAGGTAGGAAAGTGGGCACAATGAACCTGTGTCTGTCTGCAGTACAGTGAGATTCTTTGTGGTCATATGAGCTTCAGTTTTTAATAATTTATCCAGCCTTGGTGTGTTCACCAGCTAACTCTGTTAACCCCATTAGGTGTTTAGCACTTTTCATGCTGCTAACAGTTGCATGTGTGTTCATTTCCTTAAGGTCAAGCTTACAATACAAGAACACATTGACTGGTTTTGTCATCTGGGGATTTATTGTTCATAATAGAGGCACATATAGCTAATAAAATTCTTTTAAAAAGGTCATACATAAGGAAGAATAGTTTTGGGGACATCAGTGGTTGTTTGGGGTTAATCAGGAAATATAAAATAAATTTCCCTAAAAAGTATCGTGGATTTTTGTGTTCATGTAAGTGTGTGCCAAGCATTGCTTCTCTCTCACCTCTACCAGTTCTTATTAGCATATGTATTGCGCTATCAAGCACCCAAGTTTGCCTGGATTGAACTGAGCTGCAAGTGCAGCTTTATTGCAACATAAATTACATGAACCCACAGTCAGTCTTGGACCCTGGCAACTCTCGGTAACCTTGGCTCTGGACTGACAATAAAATGGTGTCATGAAAAGAGGAAGAGGAGCCAAATGTGAACAGGCCTCAACACACAAATGCTGTTTTTTTTCCCACTTTTGTCTAGTTCTTTCTTGAACTAAGCCCCTAAAATGATCCCCTGACTTCAACATTTAAGTCTTGGTCTTTACTTTTTTCTCAAAAACAACATTTACACTTGACAAGAGCTTTTTCCCCTTTAAATAGCATTGAGGCTCTTGATGTTGGTTTTCTGCATATAAATCTGATATAGCTGTTTTTCCAACTGTGAGAACTGGAACATACCAGTATTATCTAGGAAACCGAGGTACTGTATGTATACCCACAGTATGTACCTTTCCTTTTAGTAGATAACATAAGCTCAGTTTCCATGGTAATATTTGGCATATCTATTGATATGTACACACCTTGTGACACATAAAACCTCCAGCCAGCATATGTTTGCTAGAGTACAGTATTTATGTGAACATCTATGAAAGGGTGAAATGGTTGTATGTAATGTGTGGTTGGAAGGATGACTGACTCATGAATGAAGAATGAAGAGCGTAACCATAGCACCAGCTTTATCAGGCTGCATTAATGATCAGCCTTAACCTAGAGGCCTGCCTACGTTGTACCCATAATTCTTTGCTTTGAAATGCCATTAGTAATGTAGTAGTCACTTAAGTTTTTGTTTTCTAACTAATCTACTCATCTCTGCTTTCTTATTTATCTCTCTCTTACATCTGTCATTCTTTTGCTGCCTCTGATGATGCTAACCTCTATAGAGGAGTCCGGTAAGCTTTTGCTTTGCATGCTGGTAACTTGGTAACTTTTTGGTAACTTTTTTTTTTTTTTTTTTTNTTTTTTTTTTTTTTTTTTTGAAAATTAACTCTTTCGTCCTTTGTCTGTACTTACTTCTTAGTTATGCATGCATTCACTTAGAAAAATCAAGATTGATGCTCATAGTGTTTGCAGGGTGTCAATAAGCATAATTAATTAGTATGCATTTTATTGTAAGTCTTACTAACTATAGGAGAAATGGGCTGATATGTGATTTCCCTTTTGATGTAAATGTGGTTCTTTATGATCTTCCATGCAGTAAACACATCATGTTCTTGTGTGAGCTTGCTCAACGTTTGTATGAACTCATGTTGATTTGTTTGCTGAGGTACTTTGAATGCAGGAGCAATGATCAGCAGAAACAGTAGTTTCTGCTGATCAAGACTTAGTCCTAAATCTGATTTTAATTGTTTTGGTTTAGAATCTTGAGCTCTCAGTTCCTCATTCCAAACAACAGGGCCACCAGATGCAGAAATAAAAGGTCAAAACAGATCTTACATCATTTTAGTGCTCCCTCAGCTTATTGTCTTATAGCATTTTAATTTAGAAATGCTGCATTTTAATAGGTAAGCACATTATGTTTATGATAAACTCATATTTCGTAATGTTAATGACATCAGTGCAGCCACCACATAATAGCAGTTAGGTCTTCTTAACCTCAGATTCAGTGACACACTGTCCAGATATCCAGGTATTAACTGCCAAAATTACCAAATAATTTGTGATCCAATCACAAAAAAGCAAATATGTAGTGCAAAAAATGCATCAATGTAGTTGAAATGGCTTTTTTGTCGAAAGGCTTCTGTTGATCATAAACTGCTCACAGATGCCTGCATGCTCGTTGTAAATCTCCACAAACTGAGCTTATTTTTGACCTACACATACAGAAGTGACTCTTGTTCTCAATTGAAAAATGTTTTATGTTTCTGTCAGTGCAAGATCACTTAATGCACAGCTCACAGAATCCCAAATCTCAGCTAAGAAGCTACTTGAGGGAAATTAAGACAAAAAATAGCCAATTTTACCCAAATGTTGATTTCAACTTGTCTGATTGCAACATATATTACAGTGCTGACTTGGCTTTGGTACAGTTTTCAAATCAGCACTGTAAAATCACTATTCGTCCCTGACACAGGCCAAAAGGTCATAGTGTGACTCTGACTATTTCCTGGTGCTCTTCCTGCTTACACACAGCAGGCGGACAATGATTGGAGATGACATACAGTGTCCCGCATCAATGTAGCCAATGAGATTATTCCTTTGAAGCATGTTCCACCCCTTGTTGCATCACTTGAATCATTCACGGTTCACTTAACAACTGGAACAAGCATAAGAGTGAGAGATTGATAGAGAGAGGGATGTGAGGTGGATGCGATGCAGGCAGATGGTTATATTTCAGCAGAAATCAAAAGATCAAGAAAGCAGCTGGAGGACTAGAATAGAAAATGAAAGGAAACTCAAAGGTATACATGGTAGAAATCATGCAAATATGAACAAAAAAGATAAAAATTAAGGATGGATGGCAACAGTTGAGAGGATGAGGGGAGGAAGAGGAGGAGAGGGAGGTGACTGACGCAGCTCTATGTGATATTTTGGATGAAGTACAGTCACAGCAGGCTCACAGATTTGGGTAAATATCATAGTTTGTCTGTAGGCTTTGAATAGCTACAATGTTGATTCTTCTAAACAAACAGAAGCAGGGGATGTGGGCAGAAACACAAACACAAACACATGACATTGTATTTGAACCACAGGGGAAATCAACATTGGAAAGTGGACAATTTTATAATAAAACTCATCCCCAAGTCAGATTTTTCTCCCTCCTGCTGTCATCTGCACATGGATATGATGTCTGCTTTACTGATTTGTCACTCTCTGACCAGGTATCTCTTCTCTCTTCCTTTTTGCTGGTCACAGAGACGTAGCCCGGTAAGTGTCCTTCTCTTCCGTCTCCCTGGGCTCAGGGTAAATAAATATGTCACAAGCTTTTCCCCCCTTTTACTTCCCACCTTGTGGTGAATAATACAGAAAGTATGTTTGGGAGTTTGGTGGCTGAAGCAAATGGTAAAATTATTACTTTGTTTTGACATTACTATTTCACAAATATAAATGTATTTTTCAAAGTTAAGGCTTTGGAAGAAATTTGCACTTTTGACAGCTGGATCCTTGAATATTTTACTTCAGCCACTACCCCCATGTCTTTTTTCTGTCTCTTCTTACTTCCTTCTGTCTCTTCTTTTCAGTCTTTTGCCATGTTTTGGCATGTTTTGTGTCTTGTTGATGGTGACCTCATACATTCATCACATCGGGTATTTAAGGTTGCAGCTGGAGAGGCAGTATCATGCTGGTGCCTCACCAACAACACATTTCACGTCTCTTTTATCTTTCTACTTTGTATCTTGGGAGCTTTAGGCTATGTCCACAAGCATTTTCACAAAAGTTCTCTGTCATAAGTGAACAGCCGATACGATGACAAAACAGACAAATCTGTTCTTCTTCCTCCTCTTCCAGTTGGTAGATTGTTGGTAATGCATTGTGCATTACAGCCATCATCTGCTAATGATTGGCCTGCGGTTGGACTGGTTACTTAGCTTGGTCTCAGCAAACTGTTCTGTGCCAGCTTTCCATTACGGCTTATTTTTTTTTGCTTCAACATAGCCAAATTTGCATGTTGTCACCGACTTTCTGTTTGTGTTTAACTTGTGCTTTCATAATAGCTCATGAATGCATTTTTGAAAAATGCATATTTAGACTAAAAATCGCTGGCTTAGTGCAGATAAAAACAAAATGAAGTGGAAAAGGTGCATTTTTTTAATTAGTTATCTTAGTGTGGACATGGCCTTATACTTTAAAAGCACTGGGACCACTTTAGATCATTTTAAATGGAGGGGTCTGGGCAAAGTGGATGAAGCATGTCTGCCAAATGCATGAGGCAAAACACTTGAAAGAATTACAGTACATGGCAAATCCAACACCCATTATTATTATCATAATAATGACAAGCCCACAACTGTCATTCTTCAGAATCTTGAAGAATAGGCCACTAGGGATGGCTAATGGCATTCAAGAAGGGGCTGGTGACACATCTCACGTTCCGTAAAATCATGTTCTGAGTAATCTCACTGTTTCCTGTGATGACCCCAAGATTAGTGTTAGCACAATGCAAATAGCAGCAATTTGCTCAATTGCTCTTTTCTAGCCGTCTACTACTTTTGTTGTTAATGAGCATCATCTGGACCCTTTGCTACAAGAATATTATGTTCTCAGTTTAAATAGTTTCCTTTACCAGTGGGACAACAATTAATATAACTGTATAGGTTGGTTAAAAAAATATATGCAAAACGCTATAGTATATTTTAGATTTTCATTACCATCTTCAAAATAATAACTAGACTTAAACACAGCAACAGGACAGTAAACACACATTTGTTATGGTGGAATGAGGTAAAATGGGATACTAGTTACAGTATCTCTTATAAAAAAAAGAAAGAAATAAACTGTATCTGTGTACTAGCGAGACTTAATTGTACCTGGCACAGGAAGTTCCACTGGTCTCATCTGATTTAGTCAACCTGAGGCTAAAGCCTGAAGGTCCTGACCTTCATTACATCATTGTTCAGCTTAAACCACACAGCTTTTTATATTTAAATGAAAAACTTGATGCTTTAAAAAAAAACAAAACATACAATGACAATTGATGGTGGCATTTTACAATGCATTAATGATTGTTGTACTGTGCATATAGGGTAGTGTAACAGACGAATTCAGGCTTTACATTTCAGTATAATTTTTTTTGTTACAGGGTTTGAACAGGAACACCTCCAGTAAGTATGAATCTTGTTTTTTTTTAAATCATCTAATGAACTACAAGAACGTGGTGTCAGAGTCGTGTTGTGAACAGTCGTGATTTGTGCTTCCAGATGAAGAGTTTGTTAGACCGAGACGTGTCGTTCCAGTAATACCAACTGTGGCTCCCACACCACCTCCAGCACCCCAACCTTCCAGGTATGTGCTACACCTTTTACTCTTGTGGTTGAGCCAAGATGATGCCCTGAGAAAGGGTAAAAATGTTAAACATTTAATAGACTTTTTTTTGCATTGAGTGTGCCACCTGCATTTTTACATCACTTTCTTTTTTAATGTTATAACCATGTAATTGTGACATCCCCAGTTCAGGTTCAGGAGGGGAAATATGTCGCTTGTCATCTTCCTCTTTCCTTCCTCATGTTTCCTGTTTGCTCTCTACCCTCAAACACTAAAGGGAAACCCTGTAACACAAAAAGACAATAATACACAACTCCCATTTTTGAGATTTGACATAAAAATGTGATTCTTGGTTCAGTTCTCTCTTGCTCCACACTTTGCCAGAAAATATCTTTTATAAGCGTCTTGTGGCTGTATTTATTTATTTGTCTGCATTACTTGTTCTTGTCCTCACTTTATCACATTCCTTTATATGCACTGTGGTTAGATTGCTGTTAGATTGCTTCCAGACTGCATACAGCACAAAGAAGTCTGACTTGAAACAAAATACATTTTTTCATCATAAAATGAAAATGAAATTCAGTTATGCTCTCCACTTCTTATATTTGCTATGCCTGTTGCAGGAGTCAAAAAGTACCCATCCCTGAAGACGCCACAGCCTTATTTGGGCCTCCTCTGGAAACAGCCTTTGGAGAACAGAAAACTGAAGGTACCCTTTTTCTTTACCTTGATGTGTACAACCACATTATCTCTCTCTCTCTCTCTCTCTCTCTCTCTCTCTCTCTCTCTCTCTCTCTCTCTTTCTCTATTGTTTGCTCTGTGTCTGTGTGTTAATGTCTTGGTGTTGCTGGTTTTTCCAGTTGTACCAGGTATCTTTTGCAAACATAACTCTTCTTCCTCCGGTTCATTCTACGATTCGGGTTTCACTGCAACTGTCTTTGCTAAGGTCAAAGTTCAGATTTCAGAGTCCATGCTAGTGTCCAATCCTGCAGGATTTAGGATCAGGTGGTTGAATGTGAGCCATAGGTAGCATCACAACAGAAAAAATTCCCTTTTATACATGAATGAATACAAGACTTTTGTTTGATACTAGCAACTTGTAAATTTTTACTTTTTGTAATGATGGTACTCCTCAGGATATAGTGTATATGCAACACATGTAATAATATAGTTGGTATAATTGTCGTTGTTGAGACAAATGATATGACTAATAATGAAGAGTCAATAATGAAGAGAGGCATTGTTTTACTTCTGGTTGAAAGTTTCAAATTTTTGGCACCTGTAGCCACAACCACTGCTTTTCAGTCCTGTTCCTGAGGATCTACACCTGATTAGCTAAATCAGGTGTGTTGATCTGATCAAGATCTGGGAGGCTCCGACTCTTGATCGAGAGATACACCTAATTTTGCTAATCAGAGCAGGAAGAGATGGAAAATATGCAGCGCTATTGATCCCCAGTAGGATTTTGCACAGACCACATCCAACTTTGATGCAGTCAGGATGCACTGAACACATCATGAATATACATTTACATGACTGAAGCAAGTCATATAAACTTCCAACCATCTCTCCAGTGGTTGAGACCTTCAACTGGAGATCAGCAAAGATCCATTTTAGGCTTCTTGTTATGTTACTCTTAAAGCAGACCTGCATTTTGTCACATTTTAATGATGTAAAGTTAATGGACAGTTCACATAACAGGTTATCATGGGTGTAGTGCTGTCAGAATACTGAACATTATATACGAATACTAGCTTGAATACATAAAATATGATACTAACTCTGATGCTAAGACACAGAACAGAGTTCACTCAAATGTAGACACAAAGGAGAAACCATTGTTCATCAGTTTTAAAATCAGTTCGTGCCATATTTGTCATATCCATATTCTCCGTCCTTGGCTCAGTTTCAGTGGACTGGGATGTTGCCATATCTTCATCTGAATTTTGTGCTGACGCTTGCAGTCCGCCATCAATATGTCATTAAATCTAACAACCCAGAAAAGTTAATATAGATTTTAGAGTTACGACACATTCTGTGTGTAGTCTATCACTGAGGCCGGAAAGACATTTTTCTGTCTAAAAAATATGACGTGTCACTATGTCCTTTCCACTGCTACATTTAATGCTAACTGTTGAGCTGCAAAGAATCAGAAAATGCTAAGTTTGGTGGTAATGCCACTGATATAGCCTGTTCTGTCCCTTCGTGAACCTAGTGGTTCTATCTGAGTCTGACGTGTGGGGGACTCCTCTGTCAGAATCCACTTTGACAAGATCCTACCCTACAGGAAGTAAGTTTTATAATTCCCTGCTAATTGTGCCACACTTCCTCCTCTCCCCGGAATGACTGCACGGATCCATCAGCTCACTTCATGAATCCCCTCATCATGTGTCTAACAAGCCCGAGTCCTGATCTGACCACAAGAGAGACTGTGAATGAGTCTGGCAAAATATCATGCTTATCTTTCTAAGTAGCCAACTCTCATTTCATTCGTCATTTCACAGCCAAAAGATTTAAGTGTTAGTTGTGGTTTATAAAATGGGAGTTTTGATAACTGGGTCTCATCCCCCCTCTCCCTCACTGCCCCCTCCTTACATTTGGCATGGTGGTGAATGTATTGTGTTGCATGGTTTGTTGGATGATCCCTTCTTGTTGAGCTGTGGTTACATTTAGTATTTAAGGATCATAATTATTCTCTGTGGATCTAAGTTTGTGAAGTTAAAAGAGTTCCTGTGTTGTTACATAAGTTAACCTGCAAAAAATGTTCCTTATTTTTAAGGATACTAATGTCAACGTTGTAATCAGCCAACCTTATTTTGCAGAGACTTTGGTAATGTTATTTGCCCTGTACTTTATATAAAATCCCAGTTCTCTAGTCAGAACCTCTCAGTGGTTGACGCCTTCAGAGCAACTTTTTGTTTGAATTTTAATCTCAGGCTGGTTTTGACTAAGCATTAATCTCCTGGAGTTACCTGTTAAAACTCACAAGACTCCTAATTGTTTTACTGATCATATCATTGCAGCCCCGCCTCCACTCCCACCCAAGAATGTCCCAACATCTCCCCTGACAACCGGTTCTCCCTCTGCAGATGGCACTGGTGAGAAGCCCTCTTATCTCTTCTTCTTTTTCCTTTAATTTCTGAGCTTCTTTATCTCTAAGTTCCTCTGTCTCTAACGTCTCGGTCTATCTGCCAGTCTATCTGTCTACATTTTATCTCCCTCATTCTGTCATGAGCAAGCCCTGCAGTACTCACAGTGCATAATAAAACACAGGGTCATTTATCAAAAGTCATGTGACCTGACACAACAAATCCTCTGTAGACCATTATTTTAGACTATTAACACTATAGTGGCTATTGACACTTTGCACTGAAATTCCTGTGCAAGTACGACTTACATTCTCTCTTAATAGGATTCAAAAATATATTTTGGACAGGTGTAAATTATCTAAATACATTTAGATACATTATGACATTAATGCACCGAGATGTAAGATCATTTGTCAGTACTAGGTTTTTGCCCATGCTTTCCACTAGGGGATAAAATACTGGTTTTGCTTCCACCATTGCGATATGGTAAAATATGATATAATATGGCAATGGCAACTATGTCCTTGAGACAAAGTTCCAGGCTGTGAACTTATTGTGAACCTCTGCAAACAAAGCCTTGATCATTGGTTATCTTTGCTTCAGAAGTGTCAACAGAAGCTGAGGGTTCCACAAGAAAGCCCTCAATAGCTGACTTGGACAACATCTTTGGACCAGAAGAGCCTCCCTCTGCTTTAGAGCATGCAGGTGATACGTGGGTCTGCTTCAATGAAGAATCCCATCACCAGCCGCCTCCACCAAAGGACCCTGCACCTCCTCTTCCCTCCTCCCCACCTCCTCCAGAGGAACCAGTACCTCCATTACCAGCTTCCCCTCCTCCGTCTGAATCTCCTGCTCCACCCTTACTGCCATCACCACCTCCTCCAGAAGACCATGCACCACCTCTGCCAACCTCCCCTCCCCCAACAGAAGAGGACATGCCTCCTCTACCAACCTCCCCACCCCCTTCAGAGGAGCCTGCTGCACGTCTGGTTCCCTCAATTCCTTCCACGCCTGAAGATCATACACCTCTGGCACCCAAATCTCCACCCCCTGCGCTAGAGAACCCTGCATCCTCTCCCGTATCTTCTCCCCCAGCTTCATTCCCTCCTCTGGACTCACCCCCCAGCATCCCAACAGCCCCTGCTCCAAAAGCAGCAACCCCCCCTACAGTGAGTTCTCCAGCTGAGGAAACCGCAACACGCTCCTCCATCCCACCACCACTTGTCCTGCCCCAAGAGGAGCAACCCAAGAGTACAGAAGCCACGTTACCCAAAGAGGACAGTAGTGAAGCAGTTTCCTCTCCCAAAGATGCAAGCCAGGGGAGCCGGAGTACGCCTCCACCACCTNAGTAGTGAAGCAGTTTCCTCTCCCAAAGATGCAAGCCAGGGGAGCCGGAGTACGCCTCCACCACCTCCTCCCCCCACATACCGGGCTGTAGTGTCATCACCAGGTCCCACGTCTGCAGCTGGTGGCACGAATAGTGGTGAGTAATTCATGAGTGCTTATTTTAAATGTGATACCACCCCCATTTGAGTTTGCCTGACCACATTTGTTTGGGCCTTTTGAGGGAAACCACTCGTCCTTAAAGAAAAATCTGAGCATGTTTCTAAAATTTCTAGATGACCAAGTGTCAGCTAAGATGAATGGAAACAAAAATTTTGATGCCACAGAAACTTGCTGACTTTTATGTAGATAATACCATGTTCAAAGAGATCATTTGTCACACTCTGAGCCTTTTCACACAAATGGGATCCTAAATATGCAGTGACAGTTTCTTGGTTATTGCACCTGAGAGATGAGTAGTAATATCAACAGCAACTATATAAATAATTTTAGAAATAGAGGCTGTTTTGATTGGTGTTGAGAGGTTATTGTATCCCAGTGTTAGCACTTCCTCCTCTCTAAATTTCTTTTTTTGCTGATTGTTCCATCCCCTCTTACTAAACTTGCACAAACTGAGCAGATATTCTGGATTTTTCACCTCTGCCAAGTCGAGAATGTAACTTGACTTACTGGATATAATAATGTACTGTATGTTGAGTGAGAGCCTCATAGTAGAAAACTTTTCTTTTTGCCATATCCAGCACTGTTCTGGGTGTTCATCAATGGCCAGTCACTGTCTTGTAGTCAGCAACACTTTGTTGACGAACTTCACCCGTTGATCCAGAAGTCTGAACATTATGAATTTGCATTGCGACAATGCTCAAAACATATAAACAATCAATGTGTCCAAAGATTCTAAAAAGGATCTAAAAAGTTCTATGATTTTGATGAAGAACCCCCTGTGTGCTGATGTTTCTGTAGGCTCCTCCTCTCCAGTCCGACCTGCCACACCATTGTCAGTCAGCCCCACCCCACCCCCACCTCCTCCACGCNCTCCTCCACGCCCCCCCTCACGACCCAAACTTCCTCCAGGGAAGCCTACTGTAGGGGACGTGGTAAGTGCTGTATTATTTTTCATATTTTACTTTCACTACTTAACTGTGATTGATGTGTTTTATTGACTGTTAAAGCTTTAGTACTGACTTATCGGTATCAGGCCACAACATATCATCGCTCTGCTAATTGGTTTCCATATGGTACAGAAATGAATGGAAACCAGTGGTTGCCTGTAAGTTAATACACAGTGAATGTGAAGTAAATATGATTTGTATAAATGATGGTCCTTTAATCTGATTATTCTAAGCAAGTTATGATGTTTATGCCTCAGTCCAAAAATTTAGCCAGCAATGATCCAAAAGGTTCCAATAAACTTGAACTGTCAAGTCTCTCTCTCTCTCACTCTCTTTTTAGAATCGCCCATTCAGCCCACCGGTCCACTCAGCCAGCCCGCCTCCCATCGCCCCACTGGCTCGGGCCGAGAGTACCTCCTCCATCTCCTCCACCAACTCCCTAAGTGCTGCCACCACCCCCACCGTCAGCAAAGAGCTCTCCGTGTCTGTGTCAGGTATGTGCACCATCACCATCAGTTAAGTCATGGTTCACTGTTTTGGCTGCTGCATTTTTCCTTTACTGTCCATGTTAGCCACAGAGGTAAGCTGTTTGATGTTGTGTTTTGTAGGATATGTGGAATTTTATCTTTTGTTTATTCATTTTTTTAAAATTTATTTTCACTTTATTCCAAAAATGGAAACAGATTTCTGATGATGCTGTCCCATTATGTGATGAATATAGGGGATAAATTGGCAGATTTCAGTGCCAGATTTTTGTGTCTGGTCATGTGACTCTCAGTTGCTGTATTCCATTAAATGAATGAATAGGAGCAATAGCATTCATGCTGTAGTCTTTAATTTTTTATTTTTTTTTTCTTTAATGGAATTAATATTATGTACATACAGTGAAGTATTTATATGAAATGCAATTCGTCCTATATACACACATACACACACACACACAAACACAGGCAATGAATGGGATAATGTGAAGTAGGATATTAATAGCAAAGAGCACTTATTTTTGGCAAACCTTCCTTTAAGGCTTGTGAAAAATGACGAGTATTTTATTACATGAAGGAACTTTAGAGAAGTCAGTGTGCAGAGACGCGGCGGTGCAGAGTGTTTAATAGCGACTCTGGAGGCAGCAGTAGTTACATTAAAAAAAGACTTAAGTCCCTGCACTGAAGTTTTTATTTCAATAGATTCAAGAGGCACATAAAAAAAGGAAAAACACTTAATTGGAAGGGCAGTGGAACATGGAACATTAAAAAATTATCATGTGCATGTGGGTTTTACTGAAGTGTCATAATTTCAGTATTGTCCCTAAATTTGCACAGTATTTATTTATTATGGCTTTGTTGGATAACAAAGCCATAATGATGGCTTTAAAAAAGCCATCATTATGATGGTCTTAAAAAATGTCTTATTTTTAAATCATTGACATATTAATATAATCTTCCCCTATTTCANATGATGGTCTTAAAAAATGTCTTATTTTTAAATCATTGACATATTAATATAATCTTCCCCTATTTCAGTAGTTGTTGTTTTTTATGTTCTCATTATATTTGTGATCGAGATGTTTCATTTTAAAATTTATTTTCATTCTTTCATTTTTTTCTTTATATGGCAGTATTTTGGACCCATTTTTGTCCTGACATCTGATTTTAACATTCTCTCTCTTTTGTTTGATTTGCACTCTTCTTGCTCTTGTTTCGCTCTTTGTTTTTCTCTTTATTTGTCTTTGTCAGAAGATGATGCTTATGTAGACAAACTGCCCACGTTTGAGAGGCACTTTGATTCGTTTGCAGGTATAGTAAATCCCATCAGAGAGGAGAGGGGGCGGGTTTGGGGAAGGGTTGTGGGAGTGTTCTGTGTGAGTTTTGCATCTGTTTGATGCTCTTTACCCAGAGTGCAAAAAGCCATAGAAGGGTAAAAGGCCATCACTGAGTGTTTTTGTGCTTTTCTCAGTTAAAAACTGTCAAAAACCCTGTCAAAAACTGTACTGTAGGTATTGGGACAGTAAGTTAATAGGTTTTTTTGTTACATCAACCGTTTCAGACAAAATGCAGATTTTGAGGTAAATCTAAAGAGCAGCGTAAGGTCATTGTCCTAATACCTAATGTTTTAGAAACATTTGTTTTAGGTCTTGATCGCAGATGTAGGGACATGCCACACATTTCCTTTCAAACCACACATTTCTCCTTTCAAATTTATCAGAAATCATAGTTTTTGTGAATTATTTTTCTCTTGCCAAGTCACATCGTCCCATGCATTTCCAATTCTCTCTCTCTCTCTCTCTCTCTCTCTCTCTCTCTCTCAGGAAACACATACCATTTTTATGTTTTCAAAAAAAAAAAATTAAAATGCCCTCCCACACTGTGCCTGCACGTGAGAGTTTCTCTCTGTTTTTATGACTGTGCATCTGTGGCTGTCTTGCCATGTCACCATGGCAACCTACTGTCTGTTCGCTCGGTGACACTTATTGTGTGTGTACCAAGTGCAGTGCAGTGACTTCCAGATACTTCCAGACTTCTCAGAGCCTGCACGGTGTGTGTGTGTGTGTGTGTGTGTGTTTGTGTGTATGTTTGTGTGTGCACACAATAAGCATGTCTGAGAAGCCCCTAATCTGCAGACCCTTCAGACCACATTTTGTCTGTTTTTTCTTACTCTTTCTCTCATTCACACACGCACACACACACATACACACACACACTGCTGCTCACCGAGCCATTTGAAGTTTGGCGTGAGAATTAGGCCATTAAGCGACAGCAGTTGTTTGGTATTCATGCCATCCTCTCTTCACCTCTGGAGGAGAGTGACACAGCCTCAAGTTCAGCCAGCCTCCAGTGGCCTAAACGATGACCCTCAAGCCTCAGTCTGCCCCCACCCTCCCTCCACCCTTGACGCCCACTTCTCCCACCACAGACACATAGCTCCCAAGCCCTCACCCCCACCATCTACACACCTGGCCTTTTGTACTCTTCATTAAGCACTCATCTGCTCTCACCTTTCCATCACTCACCACTCTTTTAGTCGCTCACTGAGTCATTCCTGTTTAAACCAGCCAATCCTAGTAAAACAAGCACACCCTGGTCGTCTAACTCATTGCACACCCTAATGCCAAAAATTAAAAAAAAAGCATGAGTTAATTTGACAGCTACAGTGACAGTTAATTTTGATGCAAAGTGGCATAGATTATATAATAAGGCTTGCTCTTTCAAAATACACTCAAACAGTAAAAACAGATCTGATGCAACCCAGTACAAAAGCCCCTGCAATAAATCCAACCTTGTGATGCCTGTTATTATTCAGCTTTTGTTGACAGTGTGTAAGAGAAGCGATGATGTGGTATTTTTGAGACTGTAGCTAGTTGTGCTGTTATTGAACTGCATTATATTGAAGTAATTGTTTTGTCCAGTTCCATTTACACACATAAAGGGAGCAGATTTATCAGAGTTGAATCAAACTTCTCTGGCACAAGCTCAACAAAAACCAAACAGATTTATTGCAGGGATGTAGATGTTACAGCTTTATCTATTTTTCTGGTTCCTAATTGTACCATGTTCTCCTACGTCTTCCCCTTCTGTAATTCCAGTCTCATGTCTGCCTCCTGCAGGCTGATTTCAGACATAACAACCTGCCTCATTTCTTTCATAACTCACATTGTGGAGGCTTGGAGGAAAACGTCAGCACAGTATGACATTGAGGCAAAATAATGAATGGTATTGTGCATGAATTCTCTGTCCAGAAAGTTCCCTAAATTGCCACAGTTAGGGTTGACTTCCCCTCTGCGTTGCAAATCCAGTTTCATCCAGTTATTACCAAAAACCAGCGACACACACTTGACCCCCACTCAGCCTGATTCTTGCCTTTCTTTGTGCACACAAGCACACACAACAACATCTGTTACATCCATATTTGTCACACATTCTGTCCTGTCAGTGTTTTGGCTCACCGTGGCCCTCTCCCCCACCCACCTCACCGTGACATGTGATAGTCCTGCCATGTGAGACTCACGCTACTGTCCTTCTCTCCTCCTCTTCCTCCTCACCCACTTTCCTCGTCTCCTCCCCTCCTTACATCCCTCGTCCTCTTCTTATCCTNCCCCTCCTCCAACCCCACACAGAGAATGACCAGCCATCCCTTGTATGGTTTGACAGAGGGAAGTTTTATTTAACCTTTGAAGGTAAGTCTTCTCTGCAGCAGGGCTCACTGCAGCAAGCAAAGCTACAAAGAAGCAAACACACACTTGAGGCTCATCTGTGCAAGCTTCTCTCTCTCCCCTCTTTCCTAGCCCCCCTTCTTTCCTTCCTCCCACCCTGACACATCCCATGCTAACACCTGGCTGAGCCCCTTCATGTGCAGTCAACTATGCAGCGGCCTCATCTGCCATATCTTCCTCCTTTCCTCTTTTCTTCTCCTGAGAGCCTTAATTCTCATTTCGTCTGCACTGGCCGCCTGTCATTTCCTGAAGAATCATTATTCTTCACATACTTTACTAATCTCTTTGTCTTCACTTTTTTCCATTCTGGCTTTGATCTTTAGGCTCTCTGATCTTCTTTGACCTTGTCGCAATAATTCAGCTTTTACAGCATGTTTGGAATAAGCATGCACTTCTCTTTCTAGGTCTTTCATGCTGAATCTTGTGCTTATTCATGTCTGTGTATATTGTGTAACAGCTTTGACATATTTGAGGGCGACGTTTGACATCATTGCACATAATTCTACAATTTCACAGTCAAAGAGCAGAGAGAAATGGGTATCCTCCATATACTTAACCTGTTATCATCCCACTTTACACACTAACTTTAGTTGTCAATCCAGATATTTCCCTTAATTTCATTGTTTTGCACCCCCATGTTCTGTTCCTCATTCCATCCATACACTATGGGTCAAGATCACCATATAGAGTCCTGAATTGGGAGTTCGAACATGTATATTTTTTTTTCTTGAACTATAGTTTATTTTTCGGCAGTGTTGAACCTATATGTCTGTGTGAAAATGAATAAAGTTGCCTTGATTGGATATATTACCCAGGAAATGATAGTAAATAGGAACAATGCAGAGATTAAGTTCAGTGTGTGTTTTGTCTCAGTAGCTCTCTCCCTGCTCCTCTTATAGTTTGTGTGTGTGTGTGTGTGTGTGTGTGTGTGTGTGTGTGTGTGTTACCTTCAGGCTGCTCTAGAGGGCCCAGTCCTCTGACTATGGGGGCTCAGGACACTCTGCCTGTGGCTGCTGCATTCACAGAAACAGTTAATGCTGTCTTTAAAGGATCTGACCCCAACAGGTAAGGCTCGTAATGAAAACAATAAACTATATATATGTCTAACAATAGGCGCAATTTGGTCTGGATCAACATAAGGATGTGGTTCTGCAAACTTTATGCTTGGATAGTAGGCACATTAATGGAATTGTCTTCAGTAGTTTTGACATCAGATTAAGAAATATACTATTTTTATTATTGCAATTTCAGTGTGTTGTTACAAGACAAATGTTATGGCGTTGTTCAACCATGATGTTTTTAACTGCATTGGTTGGTTGGTTGGTTGGTTGGCTGGTTGGTTGGTTGATTGGTTGGCTGGTTGGTTGGTTGGCTGGTTGGTTGGTTGATTGGTTGGCTGGTTGGTTGGTTGGCTGGTTGGTTGATTGGTTGGTTGGTTGGCTGAAGAAGTTATGAAAAGATTTTGATAAAACTTGATGAAAAGGTGGGGTAATGATGATTAACCATTAAATTTTGGATCTGGATCCAAGAATTTCTTGCAAGCTAGGATGTTTTCGATATTTTTGTCAGTTTCTTCAACAATAATAGTACACCACAACCTGCTTGATGGAGGTAATGAAAACTCTGATTCTGGCTAAAAGGGCACAAATCTGATGATTCTGTGATTCTGTTGTGAGAAACATGTTTGTACTCTGCCTCTTGCATCCTGACCTTGTCTGTCTCTCCATCTCTCCATCTTCCTCTCCCTCACTTTCTGCTTCTTGAATTGCCTCCTCTTTTTCTAAGGTGCGTGGTAAAGATCATAGGTGAGATGGTTTTGTCGTTTCCAGCGGGAATCACTCGGCACTTTGCCAATAACCCGTCCCCAGCCGTGCTAACCTTCAGCATAACCAACTACAGCCGACTGGAGCATGTGCTGCCTAACCCTCAGCTCCTCTGCTGGTAATGACCCTGCTGTAACTTCACCACCTCAGTCTCAGGGAAAAAACCTCAATTAAATGACATTTTATGCACAGTTTTAACAGTGTTAGACACAATTTTAACCCATAATCCTCTCTGCATCCTCACATTTAAGTGTTAAAGTGTGCATGCTTTATCATTCACCTTGTGTGGATAATAAAGCGTATAACACAACCTCATTAAAACTGTGTAAAATGTACTTTCTTGTGCATTAGTTATTGGGTGGATTCTGTGTAATGGACTGTGTAATGTTGCTTAAAGTATCATACAGGTGATTTAGCATGTTTGAGCCCAATAAATACAACCCGCATACACGTTACCTTACTGCAACCATTTTCCAAAACATACAACTGGGGCAGTAAATATTAGGATTTATTGTTTTTCCTACCTTCCAGGCAGCCAATAGTTTCAGTTAATTCCAAGATGTTATAAAATTCAACTTGTAGAGATTGGAAACGTGCTTGAGATAAATAACCCATCACAGCAAACATAACTCTATTACATTTTTCGTCAAAGTTACTTAATTTAACTGATCCAGCACTTAGATGCACAGAAGAAAAGGTATGTCTCTCCCAGGGAATATAGTCCCAGGAGAAAAGAGTGCTTTTACAGAGAAACTAAAGCGACCATGCAGGCAAAACATTGAATTTTAGGGTGGGTGTATCACCTGAACATAAGTTTCAAAGATTAGGGGATTTGTCAAAATAACACAAAAACTAAAATATGGTTTTATGCTTTGGAAAATGGTTGGCAGTAATGTAACATGTATGCAAGTAGTATTTATTGGACTAAACCAAGCAAAACCATTGGTATGGTCCTTTGAAGAGCATGTGACATAAACAATAACTTCAAAAGCATGTCAGAAAATTATTTTGTGGCAACATCCCCATTATTCTTGCTGTAATTTAAATATTAGTAATTACAGGCTAATTGAAAAAAATGTATGATGGAATAGATATATAATAAATATATAATTTTATTTATAGCTGAATAGTTATATAGCCTCATAGCACATTTAGCACAAAACCCAATGCACTTTACATAAATAAATGTAAATAACTGTAAATGTATAAAATACATTTACAGTACAACAGAAAAAGAAAAAACTGGGGAAAAAAACTAAAAGACTATGAAAAAGATAGAAAGTATCATAAAAACCAAAAATAAAAAAGATAGTGGAGAACATACACAGTAGGTTTTATAGCCTTGATCTAAAAGCAACCAGAGCTAATAGTTGTGATAATGTGTGTATCTATATGAGGATCAGGATGTACAAACATTCATGATCTCATATGGAAAGGTTTCATTATTAAATGATGATAATAGATGACGAGATCATCCTTTACACACACTAATGCTGATTGGATGTTGAGTCATCATGAGGTCATCTCAGTTTTCAGACTAGCTAGCTTGAACAGGTCAGTCTGTAATGCTGTAAAATGCAGCTTCAGCTGTTACAGTTTTGCTTTTTAGGGTTTGTGATTTAACTGGTCGAATTTTGTTTCAACTTGTTATAAAATACCCACAGAAGCCTAAGCTTCTGATCCCTTGACAGCTCATTTAAATTTTAATAAAGTAACCAAAATAATCACCAACTATGATGGTACTAGAAGTAGACTGCATAATTCTGTTCCATTACAAAAACTTATTTTATTAAGCATTTGTGGGTCTTTTTAGTACAGTGGAGTGTAATTGCTGTTTTCTAATGTTAATTAGTCATTCACAGTATTTGCTTCAAACCCTTGTAGCTGCTGTAAAGTTAGTGTGAAGCATCGTGTGGTTTATTACCTTAATTAAAGTGCCGATTAAAGTCAGTATATTTACTGTTGCAAAATTCATCAGTGCCAAAACAAATTAGTTTTTCTAAAGTTAGTCTTACAGTTTGTTCCATTTGATCAAACATTATTTTTTAGAAACAATGGAATTCTGAGAAACAGGGTCCTAAACACCACTGTTATGCTGCATGTAAGAGCACATTCATTTGGATAGATCATCTGCCAGGATCATGTAAAATCTCAAAATCTGATTGTGTTTCACTGTGTTCTTTCCACCAGCGACACGACCACACAAGCCAAGGCTGATGCCAAGGACTTTTGGGTGAACATGCCAAACCTGATAGCCCATTTAAAGAAGGTGGCAGAGCAGAAGCCTCAGGCAACGTACTACAATGTGGACATGCTTAAGTATCAGGTAAGATTCCTTCTAGCCTCACATCACTAAATTAGACATACAGCTGCTTTAGCTTTATGGTAAATGAATGAAAGATAATTTTGCAAGGCACCAACCAGAACAATTCCACCAAATGATTTTAAAGCTTAAATAGAGTTCTTCACAGGTCCACTCAGTTCCTCAGAACCAAGACCTGACCTGGGGTCTGAGTTGGGTCCAAATTATATTCAGTCTAATCAGGTCAGGTCTTGTGATATTTATTGCCTTGGTTCTCAGATCTGTGTGTGTATGTCATACCCGAGTCAATCCAAGCCAATTCCCTATAAACTCTGATCACATGGTACATTATAAAAAAATTTTAAAAAAAAATAGACGGTGAATGTATGTTGGTATTCTCTCTCTGTTTGGGTCTGTTAAGTTCAACTGCATTTTTGGTTTGGGTTTCATTATCCTTGGACCTATTTTGGATTGGCCCAAGGATTTTCATGTGTATCTTCAAGTCACTGATGTAACCTGTTTGTTCACATACATGTACATGGTGTTTATATGTGTTTATTATGTATTTATGCTTTCTTGGATATGCGTAACACGTTTGCTGTCATCTGCATTTTTGTTCTCCATCCAGGTATCAACGCAGGGCCTCCAGTCAACTCCTCTGAATCTGGCGGTGAGTTGGAGGTGTGACCCCACCAGCACAGACCTGAGAATAGACTATAAATACAACGCGGAGGTCATGTCCACGCCCATGGCCCTCAACAATGTCCAGTTCCTCATCCCTGTCGACGGCGGGGTCTCAAAACTGCAGGCCGTGTTGCCCCCTGCTGCATGGTAGAGTGGAGACTCATTTCATTTTTGGTCTGGTTTAATTTATTTGATAATAAGAGCAAGAATTATATCTCAACTTGCCAGCTTAGCCTCAGAATGTTTATATATGTGGAACTTTAAAAATGCGAAACGACAGCAGCATAGAGTGTTTTGATGTTCTGCTTCACTCATTTTCTGCCCTCTTATAATCCTGACAGGAATGCAGAGCAGCAAAGAATCCTGTGGAAAATTCCTGATGTCTCACTGAAATCTGAAAATGGAGGTATGTATCATAATAATAAAATATATGCATACTGAACATCAGAGTAGTACTGGTTTTCTTAAAAACCTTATATGTGGTGGAAACCTTGCGGCTCAGGATGGAGTCCTGTTTTTAATTCTACATTTGTAAAACCAGACATAAGTATATGTAAACCAGTTTTACTGTAGGTCAGCTTTGCTTGAAGTAACCAATGCACCCCCTTCTGTCTGATAATGGTTTTACAGCTAGAATGACTTCAGCAAATGTTCTGATTTGATATACTGCATTACATGACTCCATTTTGCTTTGAGTGCTTAATGTATTTTATGTACACTGAGACTTGCAGTAACTTCCATTGCAAACTTTAACATATATCTCACAGTGTAAACAGACATAAACGTGTAATTTAACTACTTCATAGACAAAGCAGAAAGCCTCCTGAGTGCCATGAGAAGGGCACTGAACAAGACTGCTTATTCCTTTTTTTTTTTTTTTTTTTNTTTTTTTTTTTTTTTTTTCTGAAAACTTAATCAGGCTCAAACATTATTGGTTTAACTCTGCTTCTTCTGGATCTTTTATCTTTTTTATGTACTCTTAAATGAAAAAATGACTATAATGAATGAAATTCATACAGTACTTCAAATCTGTATCCAGTCATCATTTTGACATTGAACAGATGTTGGCACGACGGTTGCACCAACACTAAAAACTTGCATAAAACAGTAAACTGAAATATTTCTTCTGCTCCAACTTCAAAAGTTTCCAAATCTGTTTTCACATGGACTTTTGCACTAAATTGAAATATATAATATGAAATACAATATTTGGTGCAAACGGTGCCATCCTTCCTTCACCCTCACATCTGTCCATGTGGCCAGCAGGCATCAGAGTTTTCTGTCCTAAGTGTGAACCTGTCCCTCAGGTGTGGGGTCATTGTTAGCACGATTCCAGTTAACAGACGGCCCCAGTAAACCAGCTCCACTGGCGGTGCAGTTCACCAGTGAGGGCAGCACCCTGTCAGGCTGCGACATTGAACTGGCTGGGCCAGGATATCGCTTCTCTCTCATCAAGAAGAGGTTTGCCGCAGGTCAGTTCATCATTTCAGTAGCAACATAGGAGCTTTTCAAATAAAAGTAATGTAAATCACCATCACTGCTGTCATATGTAAACATCTGTGTTGCAACAATAATCTACAGGTCGCATCACTCTGACTGAAAATAGTTTGTATCTTATTTTTCCAAGGGATCTGTTTGGACTTTTTTTGGAATGGTCTAGGACTTTAGCACTAATTTAGTGCAGATTAATGATTTATTGCAGATTGATAATGTAAAGTAATTATATAAAGTATTGATGTTGTTAGCTGCAATTTCAAGTTAAGTGCAGCAAAACATGTCTGAATTGCTGAATGTTTATTGTGTTATGCATTACTTTTATTGTCATTTTTGCCCTTATTATGCAATTATTTGAGGTTTGAAGTTGAGAATGACTCAAGTATAACATAAATAATTTGTTTATGGTTTTCAGGCAAATACATAGCAGACAACTAACCCATTACTGCTACAGAGAGCAGACCTATTGAACAAAAGATCACAGAAGACCCTCCCAGTGGACTGAGGTTGTGACACCAAAGACAGAGGACAGACCAACACCTGACAGACTCTCCGTTAACCTTTTCTGAACCCACAGACAGGTGGCGCAGCCCTCCCAGCAGTATTGTCCAACTTGCATATAGCATCGTGGAACTGTTTCAGGTCATGTAATTATTGTATTTGTATTCATTTCATAACATCTGTATTGCTGCAGTTACACACCTGGGTTCCTTCCTTTGAGGTCTGTTCCTCTGTCTCCAGCGCCTCCTCTGGTCAATGTGGATGTTGGTTTTAGAATTTCACTGCAGCTGCCTGACCAAAGACATGGACAGATTGTATTGCAGACGACATGTTGTTTACTGCTGTCCAGAAACACGCTGAAAGGAAAGATTCCTGTTAGTAGCTTCACTCTGGTCGGAAGCCTCATGTTCTAAAAATTGAGCTGGCAATTAAAAATTCTGTTGAAATTAATTTGACCAGCTCTGTCAGTGGCTCTGTGCCTGATCCACAGAACACACACACACACACACACACACACACCTTCCATAGATAGACTAGTGAATCAGGGGTGAATCAGGATCTGTAATAATACATAAGTTATTGGCCTTTATTAGGATATGAAAAAACATACAATTCTATAAATAATCCTTATTTCTGGGCTGCTTTGGGTCTGTTTGGATGCAAATGTGAGACAGCTGTCCCAGTGTCTCATGGTCCTTTTTGTAGCTTTTGCCATCAATTGATGCAATTTGACACGTCATAGATATGAAGGGGGACTCCGCTAATTTTGCACATCAAATTCAGTTTCAGTTTATGGATCTTGGGTTGCACTATTTCGCATTTTAAAATAGCTGTATAAATGGGTTTTGTGGCTAGGAAGATATGCAAAGTCTGGAAAACTGACCTCCATGACATTACAAGGGCTACTTCATGTTGGTGCTTAAGACTACACATTTGAAAAGTAAAGCCATTGTGGGAGTTTGCGGTGTTGACTTCAGGCATAATTTTAAGAAGCTTAGGTTTTCAAACTTGTAGTTTCGCATCAACAGGAAGTAACCATTATGATGTCATAGAAGTCAGTTTCCCAGACTTTACACATCACCCTTTGCAGCACAAAAGCCTTTATACAGTTGATTTCACATGCTGAATAGACCAGTAAACTGATTTTGATCTGTAAAACAGGCAAAGTCCCCATTTTGGTAGCTGTTGGTGAACAGAATGTAACATAGGAATCCAATCCGAGATTTATTGCACCACGTACTGGTACTACAGGGTCAAATGACTTTGGATGACTTAGTGAAAATCACACCAATGTATTTCTTTTTAACACAAATGCACTGATCAATCAACCTATTATTTTGTCTCTCTGGAATGTACAGTCACTGAGTGGTTTTTAGCAGTTAGGCAGCTGCAATGATAAATCAGATTACTGGTTTCAAAATAGGAAAATATTATTTCCCTTAAAAACAAAAGAATTGTACAAAGTGTCATTTTAAATCAATAATATATATCTTAAAGGGCGTTTGGTGTTTTTCTTGTATTGTCAAATAACCTTTCTGTTGTTCCCAGGACAGCAGTGTTAGACTTCAGAGTACACGACAGCATTCTATTTTTATTTATTGATGACGATTTGTTGTATAAAACGTGCTTCTGTATATGAATAGAATTTGAATGGTAGCACAACTCAGAACCCTTAAAGGTATAAATATTGGAATTCTTTTTGTTATCTGTGTAGTTGGGTAACCTGTGTACAGTACAAGGTATAATTTTTGAATTTATTTCAGATATAATTTTTTAACTCAAGTGCAACAAAAGATTTGAGCTATATATATGGGTGGGGGTAATTTAAAGAAAAAGATAAATATCTTCCTGGATGCTGTGTCATGCTTTGTGAAAGCAGTGTTATGTAGTTATTCCATGGGTAAGGTCTTCAGATATCCACAAATAGGGTCAAGACAGCAAAGCAATCGAGTTTTCTTAACAGCTATGATGGATTTGGTACTACTATTGTACCACTGGAACCAGGATTTTTTACTGGGACCAGCTGAGATCACCTTTGTTATAGAACAGAAAGAAAACCAAGCTCACATGTATGGATCAAGCATTTTCAGATGCAGATCCCACATCAAGTTGTTTACTTCTTCTGAACCTTTTATCCCATCTGTCATCCATCTCTGCCCTGTTTCCATTCACCTCAGTGTATTGGTTGTACCTGAATCCTGAGTGCTTATAATTTTACATTAACAGCATGAGCACATCCTAAATCAGCCAACCAGCGCTTGAATCCATGGCTTTATTTTGCATAAATGTAATGGTCTCTGTGAGATGACGTGAGTGAGGTTTTGGACAGAGGTTAAGTTGACCAAAATGCATTTTTTGTATTTTCTGTGTGTACCCGAGACAGTCCTCTATTAAGGAGAATAAGCTGAATATTTTTAAAATGGATAAAAAGAATAAATATTATGTTGTTTAATGTGAAAAACACTGTGCTGATGCTGAACTTCCTGAATGCTCTGACACTCAACATGAAGAACAAAAGTATGTGTGATGATCTCTGTACTGTACTCGATGTAAACCTCATTGATATGTCAGCATTGTAATTTTACTAAATACAATCAATCATAGTCTTTACAGAGCTATTATAGAAACATCACAGGCTGGATTTACACAGGAAACAACAATGGACAATAATGGACTTCACTGACTTAAGAGGACCATTAGTCTCATATCAGTGCTTTTGATCAGTCATAGATTTTAATTTTAAGTCAGCCCTGTCATTCAAGGATATTTATCAATGCTAAATGCACAATTACAAGGTCAGATCTGGGCTATGAAGTTAAAATCAAATTTGGATTTAACCATTTTCCTGTGTAGACCAAGTCTAAGAGAGCACTGACGTTGCATTTCATTTAATATGAGGCGGTGATTGGTGCCATTTCACCCCCAAGACACATTAGTTTGGTAACACCTCCTTTTAGTCTTGTCTGTCCTTCATCCAGAAGACAGTTTTGAGTCTTAGAGAGACTATAGTCATGCATGAAGGAAAGGTGTTATCTTCTATATGAAAGCTCTCAGTCACTACAGCCATATCTGTGGTTGCCCACCATAGATGCCGCCCATCATGCATCTATTTTAAATGAACACTGCAGTGATCAATACAGGTTAAAAGCTTGTTTTTTCAATTTACTATGGAAAAAAAAAACATTTTCCAAATTTTCCATCCCTGTGATGAATTATTCCTGCATTGTTGCAGTAAAGGTGGGGTATCTGCGATAATAGATCGTGCTGAAATGACTTGCTGAACATCAGTGACTTGTATTAATGTTGGGAAGAGCAGGAAATGAGTTTGTGTGCTATAAGCCAGAAAGCTTTTGGTTCTGTACCATTAACCTCAAACACATGTGCAAGCTGTTTGTACATAACAATGCTAAGATGAACTGAGAAACTTAGTTTGCTTCTTTCTAAAACCAATAAAGGTTATAACTGGATGATTGTAGTTGTGTGATTTCCTTCATATTTAGTAGTTTTGTACGATTTAATAGTATCCGTAAATTCACATTTTATCATATAAATAAGCAATTATGCTATGTTGTTTGTGTTGTTGCATCAGGTCTACTGAAATTAAGCTTTGTCCACTATCAAAAATCTCACAATTTACACTGTGCATTAACATTTATTTGACCAAACTAGAAAAATGATAGAATACAGCTCAGGTTTCCTATGAATACATCAAAGCAGAGATGAGAATTTTGCAAACCTGCAACCCTGTGGATACTGACTATATGTTGAGATAGCCTAGATGTCCACACAGAAACAGTATGGGAACAACTGCGTGTCGGGGCTTAAGTTCTCCACCCTTGAATTGCATCTTTTGATGCATCTACCTCAATGTTTGCTTGCAAAGATTCATGCATTCATTTTAGATATGCATTTCTTGATGGCCACATACACCTTCCAGTTCAAGGTCAGAAACACTTTTTAAATTGCCAAAGTGGCTCACTTTTGAATCCACAATCCTTAAAAGGAGTTGAAGTAACACCTAAATCTCACCAAAAAAAAAAAAAAAAAANAAAAAAAAAAAAAAAAAATCTCAGAAGCAATTAGAAACATAGCAGTTGTGGTTATAATTGAATATATAGATCTGCATTATGATTTTTGATTTGGTTTCATTACTAATAAGGCAGTATTGAAGAAAACAGAGTCATTATAATTGTGGTGAATAGGACAGAGGCGGTCTCAGCAGAGTAAGGTGAGGTCGCTCTTCCTGCAGCCCACCTGGCAGCACACGGTGGTCAGTATGTTATTAACGTCCCGTCTGCCCAGCCTGGAGCTCAGGCTGCTGATGCTGCTGCTGCTCAGGCTCTCTGAGCTGCTCTGCTCTCCTGTGGGCAGACCTGCAACTACAAAACACAACACAAGAACAGGAACTTTAACAGTTACTAATCTAGTATGAGTGGCACTAAATAATTTCTTGCATTTGAAAAAGAGACATTTGGAAAGCAATTGTATAATTCTGATATCAAGTATTATTCTAGTTATTAGCTTGTTTTCACTGGCATTTTTTATTTTTTATTTTTATTTTTTTATTTTACAGAGACTTTTCCAATATTAATTTGATTGTTTTCAAGTTCTGCAAGTAATTCATTTATGTATCAGTCAAGTGTATTTGTGGTCTACATTCTCATTAAATAAAGGAATCTATGAATGATTGTGCAAATTAGCCCAGCGCCATTTGTCTTCTACAGTGTCATTTAACTGTGTCTAATTATCCTGGTATGATAGGTTAACGAGGTTTGTGTTTGAGAGAGAGAGAGAGAGAGAACTTTCCAGTGAACAGACTGTTCTAGCATTTATCATGTGGGTTCCTCTGGCCTGAGAAGCCAGGTGTACATAACAAACGATGCTCAGATGGTTTTGGTGAACGTCCCTGGTGCCCAGCATTTCCATCTCTCCTTGCTCTACCCACATCTGATTAGCTACATAGGTATGTTCAGCCACTCAAGTTCTGGGAGGGACCGACTCCTGATCAAATGAACACACATGATTTAGCTCATCAGGGAGAGATAGATAATATGTAATGCTAGGGACCACAAGGATCCAAACTGGGAACCGCTAACTTGTGGTCAGGCCCTGGAAAGCTGCAGGTTACAAGCTTTCCACATGGATCAACTTTAGTTTGGTAAGTGTTATAAGTGCCACTCTGCAAAAAGGTCATACAAAACTATGTTATGCATGACGGCAAATTCCATTTTTGATGCCTGTTTTTTTCTTCTATTACAGGCATCAAAATTGGAAAAACTGGAAAAATTATGATTAATTAGATCAAATCCTAAAAACTTTTGTAGAAAATTTTAGAAAGTCTGTAAAGAATATCATTGCAACTAGATGGATGCAAGCTTCAGTTATGGTGTCATATGCAATATCTGAGGAACAGAGGTGAGAAATAATATTAATCTTGTATCTTCTTGGCAATAATGACTAACAAAACATGACAATAATGTAAGCAGGAAGAACACTGTGCTGGATGTATAGTACAGTAAAATATCAGGTCAAATCTGTTTGAATGGGGAAAATTGCTGTTTAATTAAATTAAAAATGCAACAAAAACCAGGAAGAAATTGTGAATTGCACATTTTAACATTGATATCTGTAGAAAAAAAGGAATCCGCTCACCATCCATGTCTTGCTCTCTGAGGTTCCTTCTCCAGCGGGAGCCTCCACAGGTGTAGACCACTGCCCTCAGGAACTCTCGACCGCACAGCTTCACTGCCTTTATCTCTGCTTTCACCTGGCTCACACACACCACGCCACACAAGAGCAGAGGCAAAACCAATAGAGCACGCATATTGGATCCCTCCAGCTCCAATGCAACTTTACTACGGGAGCCTTTATCTTGATGTTGGGCTGTTTTGTTTTGCTTTTCAGGCTGTTATTCGTTGTCCTGCCTGACGTCTTTAGGTCTCTCTTGTCTTAAAGCTTATGGAGGTTGCAGGACAGTGCATTGGTCTTTATTCCAGTGGTTGCATCTCCTTTCAATATATAGCATCCACCTTTCATTTCATCAATGATGATTATCTCTCCTCCTCCTCCTCCTCCTCCCTCTCATTGGCATTTGGCCCATCCCAGTTATGCACAAACATGAACACACACACATACACACACACACACACACACACACACACACACACACACACACACACAAACCATCCTCACTCTATCCTGATACTTCTTGACAGTAAAATCTTTTTATTTTTCCGGTCATCTCCACCATCATCATTTTTAGACTTCTGACAGCCATCAGCCTTTTACAGCCCCCAGCTGACAATCACATTAGATGTGGACAGTCCTTTCAGTCTCCCAGTGATTACATTGACCTCCACTATCATGCATGGCTAATTAAGTCATGTGTAGTGATTCTCCCTGCAGTCAAACACATGCTTCATATTTTTTTACAACACTTTGATGGCCTGGTCCTTTTTCGTTTACAGCAGTTTGGGCCGTTTTAGAAGAAAAAAGTCAATGTTGACAGTCAATCATCCAGCTCATTATGGCTTTCTGATGGTGAGACGTGATAGTCAGCCTGACATTTCAGTTCGATCGTTAACACTGAAGGTTCCATTTAGGATGTCTATGAAATTATGTTATGCTTAGTAGAACATGCTATATGGTTGTATTTATGGTAGCGTAAAACAGTGACCATTTGTTGGAGAAATGTCATATTCTTCCCTGTCTGCTCTTAATATGGAGTTTTTAGTGAGTTCCCATGTGAAACTTCCACTTGTTATCAATGGCAAGATTCCTTTTATACCCATAGTTTGATAGGTTATTTCTCAGATATGTCACTTTTGATGTGACTTTTCCTTCGGTTTTTCTGTATTACAGCTGCACACAGGCAGCTGTTTGTCTCTGTGTGTTTTTGTGAAAGAATTTCTGCTTGATTTTTAAAATTTTTTTGATTAATTCAGTCAGTTTTTTTATTTTTTCCATCATGTATACAGAAATAAAAGCAAAGGTATGGATTCACAAACATATTCCATGAGTCTTAGTCGTTGGTATGCTTGTATGAAAAGACCTAAGTCCTAGGTCTCTTCAAGTATATGATATGTAATTTACTATATGTCATTTACTAAATGTTGCTCTACAGTATGTTTCCACATCAATATTGCAAACTGTTTTGTACCATATTGTTTTTCACTGTATTTGAGAATTTAAGTAAAACTTATCTTTTAACTTGAAGGTCAATGGCAAATATAATTTGTGCTTTGAGTGAATATAGGTAAGCACTGAATCCAATATTCATTCCATATATTTTCAGATGTTTTGTGCAAGTTTCCAAAATTTCAAGGACCTGGCAGTAATTAACTAGCTTTTGAGATTTAACCAAGTCAGCAGAAACCTACAACAGTAAGCATAAAACTAATATCTGTATCATGATACTATTATGTTTGACATATTTAAAGTATAAAGATTTTAATTTTTACATTGTGGTTTGTCCAGACACCTTGAATTATGTCTCCATGACTCATGACGAAATGAAAAGTATACTAGAAAGTTTTTAACATGAAACGGAGGTAAATATGATTTTTATGATGGAGACATTCAGTCGCCCATTTCTCTGGGAACCAAATTTAACATCATAAATGGATCAAACAGGCACAAACACAAATGTCTTGGGNCATAAATGTTTGTGTGTGTCTGGAAAATGCAGGATGAAAGATGGCTTCCAATGTATCTACCTGGAAGAAACGAACAATAGAGACTGTTTTAGTTGTTTGACATGCAAGCAAACCATCAGGTGCCTGCGTCATTGACCGGCTGAGGAAATTATGGGTTAAAATTGATGGCATAAAATCCTATAAAGCTAGCAAAAGGGCATTAACAGAAAAAAAGAGACAGCAGTATAGTATAAAGTCAACAAAAGGCAAAGATTACATGTAGTAATATAGTGTAATATGTTCAATAAAAGTTTGTCAATTGTACCAAAAGTGTCAGATAATTTCACTGTAGACTGATTCCTCTTTTGTTGGATTCTGCTACTCTCTTGTAATTTTTCTCCTATTTTTTTTTTCCCCTATTTTAGTGTTTTACACAAAGTCACAGTTAAAGTTATCAGAGAAAAAAAGAACACTCCCTGGTTGCTCTCTCCCACATTGAGGTTTCTGAGCTGAATGGTTTTTAACTTTGCTGGTAACTTTCCCTTACAGCAGAAAGAACGTCATCTTCATACCAACAAGGTACCCAATGACTGGATTGAGGACGAAGGAGAGAAATTAATATGATGGACAAGGCCCCACATTAAGCATTTTAGATGTTGATTGATTAACAATAGAATAAGCCATAGTGTCGAATCCTGGGAATCATAGGTTCCAGTCCTGTGCTTTGGATATTGGTGGTGGGGCATTGACATTTGAATCACAGACTGGACCTTTAAAAATGTCTTAATTTAGATGTTTTATTTTTATATTGCCTGCCTTCTTTAACTTGCTATTGTTCTAAGTTGGAAACTTGAAAAATTTAATCAAGAATTATAGATTACATATATAGAATTACAGATTAAATATTTGCCAAATGTGGCTAGGCAATTACAATGAAGCCAAGTTGTAAGTGAAGAAAATCTCAATTCATTTAGCTATAGGACATTATCAGAAAGACAGAAAATTAAATTAATTACTTTTGCTGATTAATCCAATTTTACTGGGAGATAGAATGAGGCGTAACAGTGAAACTGGATATGTGATGATGGTCTAAGTGACCCAGGGGAAGCATATAGACAGAAAATTTAAGTTAACCTAAAGGAAGTGAGAATCAGACAGAATGATAGATGTCTAAGTTAAAGGAATCCACAACAGGAGACCAGTAAGCAGATAATTTAAAGTAGCCTGACAAAACAGGTGGGAAATGGAAGAAAGGGTTTGTCAACAATATAATTATGATTTTATATTTTGTACAAAATGTGCCATTCCTTTTTCGATTTCACTTAAGTAAATGCGTAGCGTGACTGTCAGTGAGGAAGTGAAGTAATGTTAGTGCTAAATGGGTCTTAAAATGGGTTTGCTTTGCTGGTCATTGAACTTTCACTTGTTTCCCCTCCATCGTGTTTGCCTTTCCCTTTTATACTACATACGTATGTCTGCTTTTCAGCTCAATAATGTTCCAGTGCAGCTTTATATGATGTTTTAAAACTGGGTTTGACTTAAAATGGAAAATAAATACTTTAATATACTTCTTCCTTTCACAACGTGCTAGATCTCAAAATAATGACAAGTTATAATTTGATGTTTCTGAACATAATCAATGTTAGATGACCTCAATGACCTCAATCCTTTGGCATCATAGCGGGTGGCCACCAGTGACAAGAAAGAAAGAGGTTTACTGAGTTATCTGGATGACGCTGCTGAATAAAACCCAAAAGTCTACAATGTTGTTCAACTCATCTTTCCTCTGCTCTTCTTTCATATTGTCTTTTTCTTTTGCATATTTGTCAGGAACCAAAAATACAAAAAAGCTGATGGAATTCTACAAAAACAAATGTCGGTTACATGTGACACTCCATCAGAAAACAACGGAATCAAATAAATAAATAAAAATTATGCGTTCTTCCTCCTGGGTGCTCATACTCCTCCAGTCCGGTAGGTGGCGGTGTAAAGCGATCATAAGCTTTGATTTCAAGCATCGAAGCAAACAGCATGGCTGAGACCTCAATGTTTTTCAATTTAAAAACTCAGTAGAAATGTTTGTTTTTAGCAATTTAATCAGATAAACTATTCGGAGGGATCAGATACCATCAGCCTGTCTGCATTTGTTGGAATTAGGGTGAGCTTTGTTTTTCGTCCCTGCGTCTAAACGTTCTTATTTTGGGCTGAGGAGGCTAAGCTAACGTTAGCTAAACTAAAACCTCAGGAAAAATTTGGTGAGTATGTATCTACAAACTGAAATCTGTCATCTACACATTAAATGTGCATTCACATTTAATACGTGGTTAGCTAATAACTAAATTAATACATGTAGGAAAGTTACAAAACTTTAGTGACCTTGAGTTCATTTAGCAAATACATACCCAGAATTTTTGGTGACTGTTTTTGTTAATTAGGTACATGAATGGGATGTATTAGAAAACATTTGTAATCGGAAAAAAAAGCCATCAAGAATAAAGAACACATGTACACATGATCAAAACGTGAACATTTCAATGCATACCTATATCTTATACGTTTACATACATATAAGTTGACCCTATGTTTAACTAACCATGCAATATAATAATTGTTCATTCCTGTTTTAACCAAATCCAAAGCTTTTTTTTTTTCCCTAGGCCTGAGTTTCTTAACTAAATTTGTTAATTTTGGCAGTTGACACTTCCATACATAAATTGCATTTCGCTTGTGTCTTCTTTCATTTGTCTTATCAGAAAAAGTAGTATGTATGGATATACCATGAAGACCACAATACATCAGGTTTTACAGAGAGTCTTGCTGCGCCTCCCCAGAAGCTTTCCAAGAGCACTTCCAAGAAGGAGCCATTCAGGCTGTGCTGAGCATGCCACAATCCCTGCCTCCTCTTACTCCAGACAGATCAGACCTACGGTCCTTGTGTCCCGCCTCTACCAGCCCTCAAACCTGCGGAATGTGGGGCAGGACAGCCGGTTATCAGGGGAGATGACCTGTAAGAGCCAGAGGCTCATGCAACAGGCAGGTCTCATCCATCCCTCCAGCCCAGGGTGCTATTACTACCTTCCTGCCACCGTACGCTCCATGGAGAAGTTGGTGAGACTGTGCATAATACATTATGTTATTGGTCGAGGATTTGACTGTGAAGTAATTTATATTACTATGTGTACCCCAGGAAGATTAGCAACCGCTACAGTGACAGCTAAATAGGAGTCAAATAAATAAACAAATACGATAGATCAAATAGACAAATAGATTCATTTTCAAAGTTTATTTGTCACACATAATCATATGAGTAGAACATGGAGTTAAATGCTTTGTAGCCATCTCACTGGGTTGTACAAGGTCTATAAAGCAAGTTAAAAATGGTAAATAGAAATAAAATGTAGAGAATAACTCATTACTCTCATCAGATTTGCACATTACATAAATATGAACTAATGCAGGTTTAAATCAACAGGTGAGACTAATTGACCAGGAGATGCAGGGGATTGGTGGGCAGAAGTTGGACGTGCCCAGTTTGTGCTCGGCTGAGCTTTGGAAAGCCAGTGAGCGCTGGGACTTGGTGGGAAAGGAGCTGTTCCGTCTGAAAGATCGCCATGGAGCTGACTACTGTTTGGGTCCCACACATGAGGAGGCAGTGACAACTCTTGTCGCTCACCAGACCACCCTTTCCTACAGGCAGCTCCCTCTGCTTCTTTACCAGGTAAGCATTCAACATGTTATCACCAGTATCCTTGTAGTAATAACACCTGCAATTTTACATCATGATTTCTTTTTTATTTTAATCAGATTACTCGCAAATTCAGAGATGAGCCGAAGCCGCGGTTCGGCCTGCTTCGAGGGAGGGAATTCTACATGAAAGACATGTACTCATTTGATGTGAGTGAAAAAGCTGCTTACCAGACATATGAAGCAGTGTGCCACGCATACACCAGGCTCTTCTCCCGGTTGGGCCTGCGCTGCGTCCAGGTGCAAGCAGACACGGGCAATATCGGCGGCAAGCTCTCTCATGAGTTCCAGCTGCCAGCAGACATTGGTGAGGACAGGCTTCTGGTGTGCGAAACCTGCTCCTTCTCTGCTAATGTAGAGATCATGGCATCAGACAGGACTGACTGCCCACAGTGTAAAACTGGCACACTGGTAGAGTCAAAGGGTATAGAAGTAGGCCACACCTTTTACTTGGGCAAAAAATACTCTCATATATTCAATGCTGCCTTCAGCAATGCACAAAAGAAGCCTGGTATTGCTGAGATGGGCTGCTTTGGTCTTGGAGTAACCCGCATTCTAGCTGCAGCCATTGAGGTGACGTCAACAGAAGATGGCATCTGCTGGCCGGGGCTTCTCGCACCATACCAGGTGTGTGTTGTACCTCCTAAGAGGGGCAGTAAGGTGGATGAGGTGGCAGGTTTAGCTGAGGAACTGGCACACACTTTAGGAGAGACTCTGCCTCCTTTAAGGGGTGAAGTGGTTCTTGATGACCGGACCCAGATGACCATTGGTAAGAGGCTGAAGGATGCCAACCGACTGGGCTACCCATATGTTGTCATAGTAGGGCAGGGTGCTCTTGAGGAAACACCCAGGTTTGAGGTGATCTGTCAGCAGACAGGTGAGACGATGTTTCTCAGTAAAGATGGACTGTTAGATCTTCTGGGAAGAGTGGAAACTATATGAATAAGAACTCTGAATGTGGAAATAAATATTTTCAGTTTGTGCTTGTCTGTACAGTATTAATCAAAATGTATATGATTTATTAAGCAATATGGTTCAGAAAGGATTTAATATCATGGTATGTAAATGTTGGTGTAATGTGTAATGGGACTGGGACTTTTGAGCTACAGGGACCGTTTTGTGAATTGGTACTGTATTTGTGTTTGCACAGTTGTAAAACCTTTACACAGTGGCTTAAATCATTGATGAGTATGATACTAAGCACACTGTCTCAAAAGTGGCTTTGACCATAGACAAGGTGTTAAAAAGCATTTATCATGATATAATGGCTAACAATGTCACGTTTTAGCATTTTGTGTACGCTTGACAATGTAAATGTCAATCTGTTTTCAGTTGCTTTATGCAGATGCATCTGCTAGTTAGCACAAATCAATGGGGGCATTTGGCACATACTGTAAAAAAAAATTTTTTTTTTACAAAGTGACAAATAAAATTGCATTGCTTTTAAGTGTCGTTAACAATTTATGTATTATCTCACGAACGCCTTTGCCAGTGGGGATTCACGACGCTCACTTGCTTCTCGGCTGCGGAACCAAATATATTGGTGATGTGTTTCCGTACGGATAGATATCCGCGTAGTCCTGCTAATACCCATGTGTAAACAAGCGAGTGGGTAGTTATTAAAAAGAAACATTATGGAAGGCTGACTGGCTTGAGGCAGGACTCGTGTAGTCTTCTAAAACAATATTAAAGTGAGAAAGAAAACATTTTATCAAAAAAGTAAAAAAAAATGGCACTGGAAAATGACAGCGATGACGGCATGGACGCGTTCATGGACAGATTCAAGACACAACGATATAAAAATGCATTCAGTGAAAGTAACTGGGAAGAGGTAAGTTAGCGTGTAGACAGAGCTAGCAACATTAAGCATAAAACAGTATCCATATACGTGAGATGCAGTATATTTCGCTGCTTTTGTGTTAGTTAGTAAGCTAACTAGTAATTTAAAGGGGCAGTTTGTTTCTGGTCATCATCACTACTTGTGTTTAACTCCCATCCAGGAGTTTGATAAAGTGCCGATGTTCATGAAATCACTTCCCGAAGACTTCGATCCAAAGCAGTATCCAGAACTATCCTGCCTTCAGGCCATCATCCACGACGAAGACAGAACTCCAGAAGGTTGGTGGACAACCTCGTCACCGAAAGCAGGGCGGCCTTTAATGTGTGAAGGTGTTTCGTAAGTTTTAAATGCGTTGAACTGTTTTTGCATTATCCCTCTGCAGAGAAAGCAAAAAGTCTGAAAGATGAAGGAAATTCGTTTTTCAAAGAGAAGACTTATGAAAGGGCGATAATAGCGTACACAGCAGCTTTGAAGGAGAACTGTGGTGACCAAGACACCAACACCGTGCTCCTCACAAACCGGGCTGCTGCACAGTTCCATCTGGGTAAGAATTTATCCTCCTTTTTTAAATCTTAAGTTTTTAGGATTATCATACCAAGGACCTCTGAATTGTTTATTACTTGATCACATTGTATCTGTCTCTCAGTTATAATTTGTTCTGTATAACATCAGGCAAATGAAATCCTACCTGTTTATCTGAATGTGCAGCACAACTCCTTATACACCCACTTTATAATTTCACAGCTTTACTACTGTAATGCCAGTAGGTCTGCTGGCATGTACACTCAAACCTTTTCATACGAGCCAGAAGGTGGCAGCATGTTGAGTCTTTTACCAGCCAAAAAAGGCAGATGCACCTCTTCTCATCTGCTTTCACTGTTATTCACTTCTCATCTGTCTCCTGGTTGCCATCATTAAGTTCAAGCCCTTGATGTTTAACAGCTATATGCATTCAGGCCTGTGCTGCCTCTCAGCTATACTACTGTCTGCTAAAGAGCTAGTGGCTCATATCTCAAGCTAGACTACCTTTCTCTGTGCTCCCTTGGTGGTAAAACTCATTATCTAATTCCATTCTGTCTGCAGAATCCCTCTTAGACTCTAAAAACTTTATGCGTCGTGGAACTGGAATTTCTTTCTGGCCAGCTCCTTGCTACCTCACTTTCACATTGCTTTGGATAAAAGCATCTGCCAACCGGATAGATGTTATGTAACCGAAAGAACAGTCAAACTATAATAACTTGGGGCCTTAAAGGAACAAAAGAATATTGTGGGCCATGTACACGTGTCTGTTGCTGTTGTCGTAGGTTTTTGATTTTGGTGTTCTCATACAGGCAACGTCCGCTCTGCACTCAAAGATGCAGCAGCTGCAAAGAAGATCAAACCAGACCATCTCAAAGCATTAATCAGAGGTCTGTAAAGTTTTTACACTTGTAAGAATAGCTACCATTTAGTGTAGATGATGTAGAATTTGCTTGGCAATAGAAAATAATAATGATGATGTCAAAAATGTAATGTGGCTAATGTTTCTTTAGGTGCTCAGTGTTGTGTAGAGCTGCGTAAATTTGCAGACGCCATCCAGTGGTGTGATGAGGGTCTGAAGGTTCATCCCACTGACAAGAAGCTACAGGAGCTGAGAGCAGCAGCAGATAAACAGAAGGTAGAATCAAAATCAACAATGAGTTAGATTAATTTAGGTTGCAGAGCTTTTAAAGGGAGACTGCTAATGATAACATTATTGGCATTCATTTCTGTTACTTTGGAAACTAATATCAGTCAGATGGTTAACTTTGCTTCATCATTTTTGTGCCTTAGAGAGCAGCAGAGAGGGATGCCAGGAAAGCCAAGGTCAAGGAGAAAAAGATGCTCAGTGAGAAAGAAACTCTTCTTGCTGCTATAAAGGTTGGTATGCTATTAAAACTGAGAGAAAATGAAACTTTACTTTGTGCATCTGACTAGTAGAAAATGTTTTGTATTTAAATACCACTTGTTTACATCTAAAAAGTGACTGAAACTTAACTTCGATGTAATATGTAAATGTAAAATATCATTTTTGTAGTTATCAGGGAACTGTTTTTGTGTGTTTTACACAGGAGCGAGGCATCAAGCTCCTGCAGCATGAGAAGCCTCCTCGGTGTGGTTCAGACAGCGAGGATGAGGATGGAGGCTCATCGGCTGCCATAGCAGAGCTGAACCTGGATGACATGAACTCTCAGGAGGCCACGGGTGTTCGTGTCTTTGTGGATGAGAAGGGCGCCATGCACTGGCCTGTTCTCTTCCTCTATCCCGAACACCAGCAGACTGACTTCATCTCAGCCTTCTGTGAAAGCAGCTGGTATGCTCCTTTAGTTCTACAACTTGATTGTGATGCGTGTGCAGGATTGGCAGGAAACGTGATGATAGCATTCCTTGAGGGGGATATTAGGATATTAAATACTATATATTAGGATATAAAATACATACATGCTGTTTATTTTAGTGGTGAGAAATGTGAGGTAATAAGTGAACGGCTCCATCTAATTCCTCATGCTTATGGATAACAATAATGGATTATTATTAATACTTTATTTACATAGTGCTTATCAAAAGCAACCTTAGAAATAAAAACTAAAAAAAATCAAATTAAAAATGGTAGCACAAACAAGCAAAAGTTTTTGATGAAATCTTGAATAAAAGTAAGAAACCATTACAAATACAACAAACCAATGTGGAAAATCTCAGCCAGTTAAATATGAAAAACTGAGTTTATAAAAGCCTGATCTCATTGGACAAGCCATTTTAAAGTCCCGGAACTATGACGGCAAAAGCTGGGTTCACCTTTAGTCTTCAGTTTAGCTTTAGTATTTTAAATAGAGCTTGACTTAAGTTTTTTGAGGGTGTGTTCAGGATCATAAGGGGTTAAAGGTCAGTAATAGAACCAGGAGCAGGAACCTTACAGGTTGTTAATGAATTAAAGGTGTACTTGATTTAAAAAAAAAAAAAAAACACCTTTGTGTTCAATCCATTGCAATTTTGTGGATGATATCCACTTTTGCAACAAGTAAATAATGTAAGACAGCTAGTAGTCTGCTCTAGATTTGGTCCATTGTTTAATTTAAGGAGTTCGTACTTTACATCTTTTCATCTGACTAAATAAAGATCAGTTAAAGATCATAAAGAACAGGGTAAGGAGTTTTACATACCTTTAAAACAAAATTAACTTCTGTATCTTTTTTTCACTTCTGTCATTTCACATTAGCTTCATCGACCACCTGATGGTCGTGTTTGGAGAAGAACTTCCACCATGGGACACGGACAGAAAATATCTCCCACAAAACCTGCAGGTGTGTGCGTGTTACTGATCACTCATGAATATTACAGTTGATGGAGCGGGAATGAGCAGTCCAGATTAGGGCTGTCGTAACATATTGTTCATAATGATACCGGTAGCATTTTTTTTATATGATAAAAATTTGCCATATCACAATATTGCTGCGTGTTTGATGAATTTTCACATCATGCCCAAGAACAAGAAACATGTCCGAAAGCAGCCTGCTGTTTGGAGAGGCTACAAGGCTAACTGACTCAGCCAGAGGAGGGAACACAACAAGTTTGTTTCACCACCTGAAACAGAATCACAACAATGAAGATCAAGAAATTCATAAATTGCATGAGGAAGAAGCCAAACAGCAGCTGACTTGCTGAGTGGAAATAAGCAGACGTGATGCTGAATCAGTCTAGCTGGAGCGTTTGCTAGTTGTGGAGTGAAATTAAAGCAGTCGCTGCTTCGCTGGTGACTTGTTGCAACGTATTTAGTGTTAGGCTAGCCGCTACGCTTACTTCTGTTGAGTTCTTCACCTCACCCACAGACTTTTGGTAGAGTCAGACCAGATCTAAAAGTCACCTTCAATCATTTAATTTGGTGATGCTGTTACAGGATTTCAAGATGCCAGTTTCTGCCAGACGAGCACTGTATTTAAATCCCTAAAACACAGAAATGTAATTTTTTTTTAAAATTGATTCCCAATATAACAGTATGTGACTTTCTGCATTTTACAGCTTTTCTTTGAAGACGAGGAGAAGGAGACGTTGTACCAAGTTAACCCAGAAGCATCACTTTTGGAAGTGTTGCAGCATAAAAGGTATGTGTGTGTTTTTTGTTTTTTTTTTATGTGTTTTTCCATTTGTTTTGTCATCATTTGTAACATCCTGTCATGTTTTCCTTACATATAACTAGATGCTGATTGCCATTTCTCTTTTGCTGGCAGGTTTTTTGTGAAGGCGGGCACTCCCAGCTTTCTCATTTTGGTAAACGACTCACCATTCAGTAAGCAGTTTTTAAAAGGAACGAAATTCCAGAGATTTTAATGACTCTGAAAGTGTTTCTTGACGTGACTTCTTCTTTCCATTTCCAAATGTCTGTCTTAGTTCTTGACACAGATGCCATAACAAAAATGAAAAACCTGTACAGGACTTAATCAAGTGACACATGATAATAACAAGTGCACTGCGTGACACCAAACACACATGTAAATAAAGAGTTTAATACAAATGCAGAATTTCTAAAAGTTAGCCTGATTTGGTTTGTTTCTTTCAATACAAATAAGGTGGAGAAAATTTGTTTAATCCAAGTAGACTTGTTTCATATGCTTAGTGAGACTAATAAATAAAACTATCAGACATACAGAAGAACAAAACATGGAATGGGTATAAACAATTGTTATAAGTGCATAAAAAAATAAGAAAATACACAAATGATGTCTGCTGAAGCTCTGAGGCAAAGCATTCAGAAGTAGAAAGGGCTTAGTTACATTTTTACGTTATTCTGAACATTTAACAATAAACTTAAAGTATAAGCATACTTGCTTCAGATACAAATGTGTATTAGTCAACAAACGCAGCCTCGTTTTTACATTGTTCATAAGTTGGTACAAACACAAATCAGAATTTGTGGTTAAACACAAAAGTACAGAAAGTTCATGGCTGATGTGTGAATTTAAAGGAGAAGTGAATGCATCAAGATGTGTTTAAGGTCAAATGAGGTTTGGTTTTGCTTTTGAAGGAAGGATTGTGACATCCAGCTATACCAACACAAAAGGCAGCTGAGTAATGCGTACAAGGAAGTGATGACTGCATCCAAAACTTGATTGTCATAAAATTGTTTAGAAATAGCAACGTTTTGACAGGTGCTGAAATACCTTCCACAGCTTGAGTGAACCAGCTTTTCTTGCTCTGTAGGTTTGCTTCTCTGTGTCTGTGGTGGTATGTTTAATTACAACAACATTACTGCTGGAACTCTGACACGAGAATTACATAAATGTGATCTGTATTGCCTATGTAGGTCATTGAGTATGGGGCCAGAACAGTGACTTTTTAAGCTGAAACTGAAAATAAAATTTGACATTAAAAAAAATATCTATTGAAACTTTTATTTTCAGTTTTAATTATTAAAGTCAGTGTTCTGGCCCCATAATTGATGCCATTCATACCTAAACGTTTTTGGCAGGTCAGACCTTTTGCTTTATCATCAGTTATCTTGAGTTGTTAGTATGAGATATGGGGTGATACTGATTTAATCTTTTCACTGATTCACAAAGAGATGGAATTTAATGTTTAATGTGTTTGGATATGAGTTGTACTGGTCTTAAAATCTAATTTGTGTGCCTTTAATGGCAGATCCTTTTTTTTTTTTTTTTTTTTTGAACAGGGAAAAAACAACATGAAAATTAAAATAATCTTTATAGATAACACAGTTCAAGTATTATTTTTTTTATTAACTACAGTTTGCTCAGAGCACACATCCCTCCACCAAGATCCAACAGTCCTCTAATTTCACTTTTTATTGTCTTTGCCCATGTAAAGCCACTTACCATATAAAGCCAGACTTTCACTATCATTACCTTGAAATCAAAATTGTTATATACTGATGAATCAGTGTCATCTTAGCTACACATTTATGGTAGTTGAATGTTTTTAGCCCTTATTGCTAATGTACCCCAATGCCATAAATGTGACCCCTGTCCAAGCATATTTTTTAATCCACAAGTTCCAGATCAATATCTGGATCTGGGCTAAACTGCACCAGAAATAGGAAAGAATTATGAAAGGGAAAAAAAAAAAAATCCTATATCAAAATCTAATCAGCTTTACCAAGTTCCATCTGTCTACATTCAAGCTGTCTGTTACACCTATTTTTTGTGCCTGAATTTCAACAAATAAGCACAGATGAAGACCACCTTGCTGGTAATAATCCAGTAAATTTGTATTTGAAGCTTATGCTAAAGGTAAAGTGGGTCATTACTGTTATTAGCATAATAAGCTTTATCATAGCATTAAGAAAGTGAAAGTCACACAGGTGCCATTTGGACTTAATTCAGTATGACTTCTATGGAGTCTCTTGTACATGGGTGTAAGAAAAGAGCAAACAGTTTTCTGTTTCACGTTCCTGCTCAGCCAGAGCCCAAACCAAGTCTTGATCAAATCTATATAAAGAACAACGCTAACATGATCACATTACAGAAAATTAATCAGAACCAGATCGCCTTCATAAGTCAGAGCAGTCCCATTAGATGGCATTCATAGTAAAGCTGGCAGGTCCAGGTCCATAGTTTGGTGCGTGTCCTGGGTTTGCAGGCTATGCGTAACCGTAAGTCTGGCTCATCGGCATAGGATTTTGTTGATGGATATGGTGCTGATTTACCACCACTCTAACAGGCTGTCCTTTGGATTTCTTCTGATGTTTGATCTCACGAGCCATCTGACACCAGGCACACCACTCGCAGAAACAGGAAGTGGCAATGTCCTTACAAAGAGAACCCTGTGGACAAACAATACATTTTGTAATGTTCTTTGTAATTCTAAGTTATTATTTGATAGCTTCAAGTAAAACTGGTGGTACTTGTTTGAGGTGGTATTTGTTACCGTTTGAGAACCACTGGTTGTTCATAGGTGTCATACCTTGATTCCATACTTGTAACGAATGGCGACCCTTAAAGACAAGGCTGCGGGAGGCACACACAGAGGAATCCCACAGGCTGCTATTATGGCAGGACTCAGTATGTCACACAGTGGGAGGCATCGGTTCGTTCCGAAGTCAGCTGATGTGCTGCAGGCAAAGCAAGGGCAGCACCAGAAAGCATAACAGCCTGGAAACACATCATTACATTAGAAATGGTGCAAATGTAGCTTTGAAAAAGAAGAGTGTACAAGTCACCACTTAATAGTTAATGAAACTACAAATGTAAAAAAAAAAAAAAAAATTAAAAGACAATGATCTGGTGTGGATTCTTACAGGTTTTTGTGTCAGAACAGCAGTCAAAGAGGTCAGTGTTCCAGTTTTGCAAGGGTGCTGATGCCATCGATAGCTGCTGTGTTACCTCAAGGGACTGGAACAATTAGTCTGTTAAAGTGTAGAGAAATTTTTTTATTATTTGCTCTCACATCAACAAGCACCTCAGCCTTGAAGTCATATGATCGCACCGGTGATTTTGTAAGTTTAAGCTCAGTAAATACTCTTGTCTTTTCTCCTGGGATGTTTCCTAGCTGAGTCATACATTTTCTTTGCTCTTTGTTGGATTTGTTAAATTAAGTTACTTTGACAAAAAATAAAACAAAACAAAAAAATAAATAAATAACATGTTGCTAGCTGCGTGCCTGATTATGCACATTTCTAGTCTACAAGCTGATTTTTATTGTATGCTGAAATGAACTGCAAGCAATGGCAGTCTGGAAAATCAGAAAAACAATCTGAAAATGTGCCTTCCTGCAGTAGGCTTTTGAAAATTGTTAGCAGTAATGTAACAGGTATATGAGTAGTATTTATTGGGCTCAGACATACAAAACACAAGCACTATGGTCCTTTAAAATCTCATTTTCTCAAATTTGTCTCCCTGTGCTGTTGTAGAACTTAATCCTTAATATATCTGAGTATGTACTGATACAAACTGATGCATGTGGCTGTGTTAAAATGCACAAAGCATATTTAAAACTGACATTTGTAAAGGTTCAGATTGAGTCACGAGGCTTTACAGCAGCAGATTTCTTCAGCACCACCACATTCTTTTAAATATGCATAATTTGTACGTATCCAGATTTGCAAATTCATTCATTCATCTCACAAACATGCATGGCTTATAGCCAGTGAAACAAAGAATTATATTTTCAAGATAAACGCATCTCAGACTCAGAGATCTTACCTGATGAAGCTGACAGGAGCAAGAGTGTAAGGACACAAGGATGTCTTCGACAAGGAGTGGCATGCTTTATGTTTGCTGGATGACTCGCAAGTAATGCAGCAAAACCTGAACTGTATGTAGACCACAAAAAAAAAAAAAAAAAAAAAATTCCCTCAGTGTTACAAATGGTGTGGACATTGTTTCCTGGTCATGTTCAAAGGGTTTGTTACCATTTACACACAGATACATCTACATGCACTGTAGCAACTGACACAACTCTTTTGATCAAAAAATAGCACACTTTCTGAGAGGGATACTTGTACTCTGTTCCATATCAGGATTGTTAGTGACATCCTTTTCTTATTCCAATGGAAAGTTAAACAAGAAAAATGGATGAAATGTAATTCACATTAAAAAAAAAGTTGGTGGTGCTTTGGATATTGGCCAAGTCACTCTTGGAAAAGAGATTTTTTTTTTATGCCAATGAGACTCACTAGTTAAATAAAGGTTAAATAAGTTTTAAAAAATATGCTGATGGTCATTTATTAAATTTTACTTAACATATATTCCAAATTGTATTCCATATATTCTTTTTAAATAATCTGAAATATGTATGAGCTCAACAAGGTGTGGAGGAAATCCTTTTTGACAGCCATAAGTTGTCAAATACATTGTGGCTAAAGTGAGTCATTACTGGCGGAAAGTATTCAGCTGAGCATATAGACTTAAAATAACTTCTTGGTTAGTATAGGAGGGGATTTCCAAAAGTTGGCTTCCCAACAAAAAGTGCGACAAAGAAAGAGCTGAGAGTATCATCACCACCGTCACTGTTTGGCTTTAGATTTTAGAGAGTTGATTAGTGTTTAATATCTAACACACTGATACTTAACTAGAATAGAACCGTTTTGTCAAAAATAAACTTTCAGAGAGGGCTACTTTCCATTTTTGTGTTTTCCATGCCTGGATTCTGTTCTTCCAGTGGAAAGAACAACAGATGTATCATATCAAAATGTGGAAATGGTGAATAATCTGAATATTTTCTGAATGCAGAAAATGATATAGTCAGTGTCATTACATTTTTTAACCTGAACAATATACATACATGATTGGATGGTACAGTGGAAATGTTCGTATCGTCCTGGATTTTTATATGCCGTAACTACAACCACACAACTTGACCCCAGGGTCATGTCATCCAGGTTGGCCTGGATGAATGACCCTGTTTCTCACATGTGATGACATTCCAGGCCTTAAAAACACAAAAATGTTCTCCTGCCTCCCTGTAGTAGCAACATGACCTCTCTATGAATATCTGGAATTTGTTTTCTGTTGTCACTGTTGGGAGAGTCATACAGTGTTGTGTGGAAACATGTTGCTTAATAATATGCTATTGACAGATCTCTGAAGAAAAGTGAAGCTTTTGTTTTTATTGTCAGTTTCAGATAGCTAGCATTAGCCAGCATCCCAGAGTCATCTTTTCACTGTTGCAGATGACAATGGTAAGCTATTTGGCTGCTAAAATGGGTCCTTTTTCATAGATGCTCTGGTATAGGTATTTCACAAAAATTGACTTCTGTAAAGTTGAAGATAGCACCATAACTGCATCTAATAAACTTGACACTAATATTGTACAATGTTGTGGAAAATGTTTTGCCTGGATTGCAATAAAGAGCAAAAGCAATCTTTGTCTTTGTCTGAGTTTATTCGAGCAGTGTACAGAAAACAGAGAGATCACAAGAGTATCTACAGTCTGTCTCACAGTCCTAGGGCTGTGTCAGGTTTTTATGATAAGAGTAAAACAGGAAGAATGTGATCCACGTTACTAAGTAATTAGTTTATCTTAGCAGATGCATTCAGTTTCTAAGCACAGGCAAGCGTATCACAGCTGTGAGCCACATAGCAGCCGGGCACAGTGTGTTCTCGGCCTCAAGGTTAACAAAAAGATTGTAGTTATGCTGTTTGTGCCAGGAACTGCAGCATGAGTGCGAAAGGTGTGAACTGCGTGATTTAAGTTCACTTCTAAGTCATAGAGGTCATAAAAGGTCACACAAGCATAAAAGTATAAAAGTATATAAAATTGTAATTTTATCGCTACATACAATAGCACAAAATGTGAAAAAAAAGAAAGAAAGCAAGCAAGAAATGCATCATCTTAACATACATTCATCATTTAATGCATGGTTAAAAAAAAAAAAAGCAGGGATTTCTGCTCATAATCCCTTCATACAAATTCTAAATGGATATAAAGAATTGGATAGATAGAAAATAATTCCAAAATTTTATTTAATATTTTGTCCACTCCATTAATGTAAAGGTGTGACCAAAATATTGGAAACATCTTTCTGATTAATTCAATGCAGCAACAACCTCTGAAATGACTCAGCAAAATACAAGTTTCGTAAAGGGATTTGGAGGGGTTTTGGATTATTGCATTATTACGTACATTATTCCGTTTTTCATGTAGTTCATTGTTCTGGATTGGATTATGTTCAGGGGCTATAAATAAATACCGGTAGATGTCCATAAACGTTTGTGCATTATTTTATAGAAGTACATCAAATACAAGTCACACTTTCTGAGAATAAAGTACTGCCGGATGTTCTGTGTCTTTACATTATACTTAAAAATTATATCCACTTACTTATCTGGTAGTTCAGCTTGATGTAAACAAAGTTTATTAATTTTTGTTACTGAAATCATAATCTTTTAAGCAACACATTGTGTCTGTTGTCATCTGCTGATCATTGAGGAAAGAGCATTTGACTGATCACTGAAGTCAAGGTAATGTCTCCAAAGGAACATACACACATACACTCAGGAGACTTATTAAACCTGACAAAAAATAAATAAATAAATGAAATCCTGATGACTCCCCTAAAGATCATATATTGGAATCACCCTCCCCTTTTCACTTGTTCTTGTTTTTCTTTTGAGAACAAAAAATAATCATGTCCTCTACTTGATGTCACAAGGCTGCAGCCATTTAATATAATTTTCATGTGGTATTTTAACTGGAGATGTACTTGACATTCACAAGTCGGATGACACAGAACATCAATATCTGACCTTTACATTTAGAGGCCAGGCCCAAAAAACCTTAAGAAATCAGCCTCCACATTTTAAAGGCTAATGATAACTATGATCATTGAGCAGCATAAACATTCTGCTCCATCTTCTGTTTTCCAGAAACTCTTTCAGGAGCATCCTTTACTGAATATATGAACCACTTTGTGATCTTTACCAGCAGGACATACACTAACACTAACCACGGGGATTCCTGATGTACGCACACACACACACACACTGCTCATATATAAATTTCATAGAAGACATAATGGATGATTCTGAATTTTTTTTTTTTTTTTTTTTTTTTTNAAAAAAAAAAAAACACATATTGAAACACATACTCTGATTTGTCCCCATCTACTGATAATCAGTGGTTACTTAAAGTTCCTCAATTAGACGTACAATTACTTAGCTTCAATCTCCTCTTTTGAGGACTGCTCTGAGATTTTTAGTTGACAGTTATTTAGATACATGCCCATTGGGGAAGAGCCAATATGGCATCCTCACCATAACTGTTTTAATACACAGAACATACTGTCTACCATCTACCACCATCCTAAAGAAGTCACTGCTTTTAGAATGCCCTTAATTAATGTTTATGAAAAAGGTACCCATTTTTCATGTTGTCAGTGAGTAAAGTGATTAATACATGTTGGGTTCTGAAGAAGTCACAGTTTAGCTTCATGACACTGAGTAAAACCGTGCCAAGGGTCTCTTCTTGGCTGCTGGTTTAGGCTGCACTGTTTGCAGGAGCCTCCTCACTAGACCTAGTCTGCTTGTCATGATCATAGTCCTGGATAACTCAGTGACCTCTGCTGTGTGTGTCCTGTACAGCCACCTCAGCTCAGCCTTCACCACATCCTCACGGTACCTCTCTTCTGCAATTTGCACCCACTGCTCCAACTGTGTGATGGCAGGGATAGGGTCAGGGTCTCCCTGCGTAAACAGAACCAGCAGGGCCTGTAGAAGGCAGCGCAGAGCCGTGGTGTCTGTACTCCCTGGTCTCTCTAACTCCAGGGCCTGTTTGAAACAGTCTGCTGCATTCTGCGCCTCTCCCTTCAGGAGGAGACAGCGTCCTTTGAGCACATGGAGGTCTGGCAGGGTGGCTCCTGGCTCCAACTGTTGGGCCTTAGACAGGCTCACCAAGGCGTTGTTTACTGCTCCCTCATCCACCAAAAGGCTCTCCTGAAGTGCATCCACACCCATGTAGTAAAACACCTAGGAAGACATGTTTTGACGTTAAAAATGGAAGAATTTACCCATGTTTATAATCTAGGTAAGTGTTGCCCCTTTTTAATTGCTTAAAATTATTAACTGTCTAGGCTTTGCTTCAGAGCAGAAAAGTGTGCATGTTGCACTTCAGTGAGGGATTAGCAGCTGTTTTCTACCAGCTGTTCATGGAAAACACCTGATGTTGTGTGGAATTACCCTTGAAAGCTGCATTATAAATCCATTTCTAGCCAATAGTAGAACACCACCAAAATAAGCTATTGACACCTTAGAAAGTTGATATTGCTGACATGTTAGCAAAAAGATTGTCTTTTAGACATTCAGTCAACACAGAACAAAATTATCAATGCACTCGAGTCAATGTTTCTTTCATCCTGATGAATGTAAGTGAAAGTTTCATTCTACTTGTAGCTCTGTTTTGGTCTGTACAAACTTGAGGAAAGTATTTTGCTGCATTTGACTTTCTTTACTATTTAACTTGTCTGTTGTTTGGTCAGGTGCTTATCACAGCTTTTTAAAATGGAAACAGCTTCGGCTGAAAAGGGGTTAGCGAGAATAACCAAAATTTAAATGCAGTAGATATAAACAGAAACAATCAGCTGNCTGAAAAGGGGTTAGCGAGAATAACCAAAATTTAAATGCAGTAGATATAAACAGAAACAATCAGCTTAAAGAGGCTGAAAACCTGCTTTTTCACATCTATGTTGGTTACATTTTCCACGCCTTTACCTGTGCCATTTCCAAGTGGGTCCGCAGACATGGACGTACAGCCGAGACCTTTTCCAGGTCTTTTCTGGCCTTAGTTAGGTTCTGTCGGTCTGCGATTCCACCCTCACCTTGTTTTGCCTTCTCCAGATCCCTGATGTAAAACATCATACTGATCTAAAAGGAACATATTTACACTTATTTGCAGTATACATAATTCTCAAATATATGCGCAAATTGAATGTTATGCAACTGTTTTCAGTATAAAAACTCACGGCAGTACCTTGGCGCGGGTGCAGTAAGCCTGCCAGTTGAGCTCTGGGTCTGGCAACACATTAAGGGCCATGTTGCAGATCCCTGTGGCCATCTCATGTTTGCCCAGCAGAAAGAACAGTTTGGCCAGACGGTTGAGGATGAATGCATCGCCACTGGCCAAATTTATGGCCTGCAGACACAGTCAGTGGGTGATAGTGTGGGACAGAAAATGTAGCCATCACTATCAAGCTTCCATTCTGCATTATGACTACTGTTGTCACTACAAACCTGTATAATCATTGATATTTTGAGAGAAATCTAAATCTATGTTCACTTACAGTTCCATAGCAGGACAGCGGCTCAGAGCCTGAGTAGCCGCAGTCATGCACAGACATGGGCACAGTGGTGAACTCCTCCTTCCTCTCCAACATGACGCCAACATAACACCAAGCTAGAGCTGAGAGCAAGAGAGCATACTATATGTAGATTACTGTCATGCAACAGGGTATGAATGATTTGTCACTGCCACCTATACTGTATGTACTATATATATGTCCACACACTGCTTTTGAGGGAAAACATACTAGGAGCACATCTCAAAGATTTCCCTCATATACAGTATATTCAGCAAACACAAATGAACAATGCCTCTTCATACTTAAACTATTAGCAACAGACACCCTGCAGGAAGGGCTTTACCCCGATGCATACTTATGAAGCTAGTTGGCATCACCTGTATTTGTTTTGGCCATGTTTTTAAGTTACCATGTTTCATAGCCAATGAGTTGTCAATATGAACAGGTGTTGTTCCTGTTGTTGGATATATGTAATTTTAAAAAAAGCAATGTGACTTTCATTTTCACCTTCTGCATTGAAGTTCTTTTGGATGTGTGAACTTATTCTCTCTTTTGCAAATACTGTATGCAAGAACAGAATACAACCACATTTCCTACAATGGTCAAATTGTCTGACTATGGCTTCTGGGCCAAAGCATGATTTGTTTGCAAAAGCCAACGGACCTCAGCCCTTTATCTGAATGTACCGATACCAAAAAAAGATGTGCATTGAGTTTAACTCTTTAACAAAGCAGATACATTCATACAGAAGCATAACGCGTTACCTTTGTGTTGTGTTTTCTCTGTTTTGAGTGTTTCTGTGAGAAGCTTCAGTCCCTTGTTGTAGTGAGAGTGTCTGGAGTATTCAGACTCCATTTTAGACTTTATTATGTCGTCCAGTCTGCAGGGAGAAAATGATGGCTTGATCATTGGATGTAAGTGTGCATAAATGAAGAATGCAGTGGTATTTCATTGACAAACAGCTGTGAGATTTTTACCTTATATAGATGCTCGCCATTTTAAAATACCAGCTTAGTTTTTCCTCTTTTGGTATCTGAAAAACAGTCATGTATATGCACAAGAATTCATATACCTAATGATTATTGACATATTGATGTTTTAAAATTGGTTCAGTATATATGACCTAATCTCTAACCTCACTCCAGTTATTAAACAAGCTCTCCGCATACAATAAAATGCTGGAAAGTTGGGTCAAAATGGTAATTTTGGTCTAATTATCTACCATATGACTCCAGTGACCCTCATATGACTCTTGTGTGACCCAAGAAGTCACCTGGCCCAAGGTGTGAATGACTCTCAGAGGATTAAATACTGATTTACCGCCCACCCCTGCCTCAGAACTATGAAAGTTACCTGGATGGTGAAACATGTTCAGCTGAGTGGAACTATTACTGCTAGATATTCAATGATCTGGGTGACTGAGAACCCTCATAGACATTTACATTCTACATCTTATTTATTATGCTTTATTATGAGTGCTCTGCGTGTGTTTCCATCTCACCAGCTCCCCCCCATAGTCCAGGGCTCTGTTGTACAGTGTCAGTGTGGAGGTCAGTCTCTGTCTCAGGTTCTCCTCACTGTCCAGCTCCACGTCATAGGGATAAACGTAGGCCTGCTCAGCCAGGCAGCGGGCTGCAAATAGCCTGGACTCGTCCTGAAAGTCCTTCCCAGCTTCTAGGCCCATGAGCTGGGAGAGTTTGTCCACACACTCCCCTGAGTCCAGCTCTCTCCCCAGCTTGTCATACACATGGCCCAGGTTGGCCCAGGCATTCAGGTTCGTGGGGTCTTCATTACAAATGCTTCTGAAAGGCCAAGACACAAGCAAACACTTTGTAGGCATACTTCATAAAAGATTTATAAAATGTAGCTATGGCTTTATGAACAGTTTATAGATATGTCTTAATGCTTAATAGATCAGTAATAAACCACTAACAGCCTTTAGGTTTGTGACTGTGAAGAATCCCTTTGGCTGATGTATGTTCTCCCTTTAACGACTCATTAACACTGCAAACTGGATGCCTTATGCTGTATTAGCCCTTTAATTCAAGGTCATGGAGGATAAATAAAGAGTACTTCTGATAGAATATTGTAAAAGTTATTCGTTACTCACAGCCCAATCTAAAAGTTGTGCTTATTAATACTAATCTAGAAAACATTAATAAGGCATTCATTACGAATTATGTTACTTGAAACATGTCTTCAAATGAAATGGCCCTTTACAGGTGTGTTTTGCTATCCTAACTATATTACCAGAAGCCATTTATTTATTGCTCATAAGTCTTAAACATTGCAAATAATCTTCAAAAATATCCCATGCTGTGTTTCATGCTTATCTTGGTAATAACATACAATTAAACCAGTTATTCTATTATTCAAGATGCTACATTATCTTGAAAATACATTTGGCAGCCCAGCTGTAGTCATCCATCCACCATGTCTCAAAATGTTGTTTGAGACATCCAACCTGTTTGATGAATATTATCGTCTCTCTCTTACAGTAAGAACAAGATCACAGTGCACCATCACCTGAAAGTTTCCTCAGCTTTATCCAGCTGGTCCAGATGGAAGGCCAGCAGACCAAGAAGGTTCCGGACAGCGTACTGCAGATGTCCAGCTTCAGCCTCCAGCTCGGCCCGCACGCTCTCCTGTTTTAAGTAGGTGTCCCTCCGCCGCAGCTCCGCAGGCCCAACGGGATCACAGTTGAGGGTGAGATCCAAGTGGAAGTGGCCTGGGATGTATTCCATGTCCTCTATGAGAGACTCAATGTCCTCTGTGTCTTCTTCCATGGCCTCCCACCTTTTATTTATTTATTTATTTATTTTTTTAAAGNCCTCTGTGTCTTCTTCCATGGCCTCCCACCTTTTATTTATTTATTTATTTATTTTTTTAAAGACACGGTAAGAAACTAGAAGGTCTTACCCATGTTATTTCACCTCTGCTCGTTTTAGTTGTACAATATTGATTTTGATAAATGAACATAGAAAATACCTGCTCCTCCAACACCAACTCTCCAGCCTATTGCGTTATAATCCACCCACTGCTGTCACTCAGGTACAGACAGGTAGAACAGGCTAGGCTTGGGAGCAACAAGGGAATGGAATTTAGTTTAAAGGGGGAGATAACTCAGTACTACATCTTTCTCTCTTTATAAGTTCATATTTCCGCCCTGTTTTTCCATTTTTCTCTCTTCCATTCTTTCCATCATGTGTCCCTTTTGATTATCTGCTTTACATTCTTGAGTGTGCTTGAAACCATAAAATACTTGTCTTTATTTTAAGAAAAACTAGATTGGAACATATTAGAGAAGTTGACTGTCTTCGCTTTGTACCTTTTCGGTAACTTTTTTTTTTTTTTGGCCATGCAAATGCATTAAATGCATTGTGATAGAATGAAATGATTTATGTCTTGAAGACTGTAATATGGTTTTGTAGACTGTTTTAGAGAGTTAATAGCTGTTCCTCCACCCGTGCTACCTGTAGCTGACAGAAGAATGTTAACCATCAGGCTCAGTACTACTGAGGTAACGCTGATTTGTTTAGGTCATTGGGTCTCTTGAAAACATTCATGCTGTGTTACCAGTTTCCATATTTTGCATTTCAGAAAAAAATAAGCATGATTTTGACTTACAAGAAAGAAAATTCATAAAACTACATAGATGATGATGTGTTGCCAGAGCAGATAGTGTGTAAAAAAAAAAAAAAAAAAAAAAAAAAAAAAAGTTTGAAGTCATAATGTTATTGTGCAATCAGATAGACAACTTATATGCACATTTTCATTCCATAAAGTCAAAATCCTCCACCAGAGGGTAAACTTGTGCTATGATAAATCAGACTGACAGTCACAAGAGAGTGTTAAGTGTTATCTTTGGCCTATACTTATTTGAAAAAGCTATATTGTAGTTTGTAAATTGCCCATATGAAGAAATTATATTTTTAGGATGTGATGAAATAACTTTTGGTTGTGCAATATCTTTAATGTTTATCCTGTAAAACATCATATATCAACTGCACTAAGTCTTATTTTTGCTCCAGGCCCGTCCATTATCTGGCTCTGGTCCATTTTATCCATTAGATGTGGTTTCATTCAGAATGTCTCTTTTCTGTCTCTTAAACCATAAATTATTTTGCTGGTTACTTAGCTTAAATAGATGGGGTTGGTTTCCATCACTAAAACATTCTGTTTTGTTGGCTGCTAACACGTTATGTAAGCCAGATCATATTTCATGGTCAACTCACTCAACAATTTGATGATTATAGAATTCATCCTTTGTATTTGACCCATCCCAGCTGTTTATGAGCAGTGTGTACCCTCAGGGTACTGCCCAGGAACAACCCCAGATCTGAACACAGTGCATTATGGACAATGGCAAGAGTACTCTAGTACCTACCTAATGTGCGTGTCTTTTGGTGTGGGAGGGAATCTGAGCCCAGAGGACACCTGTGAAAACATGGATGGAACATACAAACTCCACACAGAAAATACTCTGCTGAGCTTGAACAGTGCTAACCACTGAGCTCCTGCTGCCCTGATACTAGACATGCTACCAGAGTGTGTTGCGTAATGTGCATTACTCCAGGTTAAACTCTCAGTGGGCACTGTTTCCCACTCGCATCATGTGGGTGAACAGAAATCTGAAAATTCTCTCCTCTCAACAACTGTTGCCATGGTGGTCGACTCACAAGGCTGAAATCTGACTGCATAGCAACATAATGATTAGAGATGCTTAATGCACCATCCAAGCTGAAGACAGAATTTCAATTATCATTTTTCTTTAAAGGTTCCAGTTTGGGCATTTAGATTGTCTTTCCATCAGGCATGGGCCAAAACAAATACATTATGTGGAGATAGTGACCCCTAATAATCCCTGTGGATTTAGAATTATTCCCCTCTTTATATAGGGATTAATGTCTCATACTGATCTTTTGCTTTTAAGATAACCCCTTGTTAACCTACTTATTGTTTTGGTGTCTGTCTTAATTTCTGGTTCCCAGCACAGAGAGGGTATAATACAGTGTATTAAAAACAATGTGCAGGCATTCAGGATTGATTGTACCTAATGCATATTTTTTCTAAAAATGTTTAACTTAAAGGCAGGTTATAAGGAGAGAGAAGGGATGGCAACTATGGATCGAAATTCTCTAAATTCCATCTCTACATATACATCAAGGAGCATAGCTGGGAAATTTGTGGCCCCTCACAAGACGCGACACTGAAAACAAAGGATCAGAGGCATGCCTCATTAATTGGAGTCCCATTAGTTATTAACACCTTTACACTTCCTCTAGCTGTGTGTAACACCGGTCCACAGGATTGCTAAGAAGACTTGGACTTTTCACAGCCTACTGTTTCTTTCAGACATTGTAAAATAAAGTGTTTGAGCGTAGGGTTCATAAGCTTTCAGCTCAGGAATTTTAGTTGAAGAAATACAGCCTCATTCTGGTAACAGATTCAGTAGTCGACCTGCCATATCAGAATCCAAGAATGCCATTTCAGGTCCTGACCCCTCAAGAATCCTGCTTTTGAGCTACAGTTGTTATTCCTATTTTTACTGAAGTCCTCTGCTTTTTATCTCCTCCACTGAGACAGATATGCACCACTGAAAATCTCTCTGTCTTTCTCAGCCACTTCATCATTGTGGACTTTTGACTGCATTTCTATTCTCGTTGCAACATCTCTTGCTGAGCAGTCAGCTTCTCCTTGGCACCCTGAGTGAGTATTCACAGTGCCAAGCATCTCTTTATCTCTCTGACAGCCTTCTCTGACTGCAGATTATAGCACTGAATGTCTCTTTATGGCCAAATGGATTGTGTCTGTTTGTCATGACAGGCAATTTTCTGGGCAGATTTCTAAAAAAAAAAAAAAAAANTAAAAAAAAAAAAAAAAGTTATTTTATGGCATTCATAATTTGCTCCATATCTGTTCAAAATCTCCCAATTTGTCTTTCTGCCATTCACAAATTCTGCATTCCTTTGCCAGTTACCTAAAGGGATGTTTTAAAGGCTCTGTGACAAAAATAAGCATTTTAGAGAAAATAGCTTTCAATATCACTTTTAAGGAAAATTATGTATTTCATGGGACTTGTATTAGGGGGAGGGGGTGTATTGAGAGGAGTGTGGCTGTCCTTAGTAACACAGATCTATCCACTCATGCCAGGGGCTCTGCTGTATCTAAACTGCTTTTTAGTGCAATCATCAAAAAATAGACTGATCAGTTGCGTAAAGAATCATTCTAGTTATTAAATTAGGTAATTATCAGTTATCAAATTAAACAACAGAAACAATGTGAAAACACCCTTGCTTTGCTTGCGTTTTTGGTGTAGAATGGCTTGAGATTATGCACATACAGGCCAGAAGTTTGCACCTCCAGTTTTAAAAAAAAAATAAAATCTTCAATACACTGTTTGTTTTACAATTTATTGCACAGGAAATGACAAAAATACATAAAATAAATGTAACTAATTAGTCTTCAAGAAGAATTTGTCAACAAGAGGATATTATGTAGCCACTAGGCTTGATTTTTAATGAAGACATGCCCAGTCTGTATCAGTACACTGCCACTCCAGTTGTTGTGTTCCAACTCCCTGCTGATGTGTTTTAACATTCTCCTGCTGTCTGCCTTCTCCCACATCATTTTGTGGTTAACTTGCTACACAATCTGGTCATGCTTAATCTGGGGGTGGCCTCAAATTTCTGGCCTGTAATGTATTTATAAGCAATTTTCTCTTTATGAGAAAGTAATTCATAATTATGAGACAATAGTTGGTGGTGTTTTGTGAGATTCTATCATATTTTTCATCTGGTACAAAGTCAGAATTGTAGCTTATGCGTCCTGAGATGCTGATGGGAGTTTTTATCATTCCTATCTCTTCAAATATTTTTTTTCCTGGCTGGAATGGGAATGCATCCCTGATTTTATTTTGGTCGTTACTCTTACTCTAATCCCTGAGTTCCTTTCCAGGGGTTTTATTTTGAAAGTAACGACCGGAGGCCGTTTGCTGTTGATCTTATCCCGACTTGACAGTCTGGTATCTCGGCTCCCGTTCTGCGGCTGCTGGTTGTTGTCATCGTGCAGGTGGAATTTGCGCAATGGTAGTCCAGTGTGAGGATCTCCAACAGGGCATCATCATCATTCCGCAGACCGGCCTGCAGGAGACTGGACCCTGGAGAGCAGACAGCATTTTCATCTGTAGAGGAACCAGATAAACCAGGGGATATAATCAGCAAATAAGGAGGGTTTTTTTCTGCTTTCACTTGATGAGCGCATCAGTTTGTTTACCTAATATGAAACTGTGGTTGTAAAATGATAATACACAAATAATAATATATTTTATTTCTGTCGGCGGGGGTGGTTTGTAGAGTACAGACAGGTTGTTTTGTTGCTGCTGTCAGACTCTTTTCTCCCCTTGGCGCAGTCCAACTCAGCTGGAGGCGCATAGGATGCCAAACGCTTCTATAGGGAACGACACACGCAGCGTGACGGGGGAGAAAAGGACTTAATCTTCGTCCCGCAGATCCTTCAGTTCACACATACCAACACGATGGATGAAAGCACTGCCACCGAGGCAATCCCAGATCTGAAAGACATAGAGATGAAAATCGGCCGGAAGACCCCCGAGGGTTTGCTCAGGTGGATGCGGGAAGAGGCGTCCTCTCTGCGGGGAGACGCCAAGCTGACCACCGCGCATGACGCCAGTAAGGAAACAGGGAAGAAGAGTTTGGATGAGAAGATTCGGAAATTAAAGATTGAGATGGTAAGGATGCTTTACTTGCGTGTGTGCATGCGTGTGTGCTTTAGTAATGGCACAGACTGACGTGTGGCAGATTTCCCAGATGAGGCATCCCATATTATTGTGATAAAACATTTAAAATGCTGGATCTTAGGCTGCAGATTCAGTCAAGTTTGTGTTTCAGTGAACAGTGATGTGAATAACAGCTGAACAACTAAGATGCGTTTAAGTGCCTCAGCTTGGATAAGGTGATACAGTATAATATATGAATTAGTATTATTATATGAACAGAGATGTACTGTATAACACTACAGCATATAATTAAGATTCATTTATTTGTAAACATTTTAGCTGTCAACTCTTTCAATTCTATGCTTTCTGATTTTCTCTTATTTTTTTTTTTTTTAACATTTTGAATTACACATTGAGTCTTAAAGTCTTAGTATAAGTAGGGGGGGTGGAAATTAAAACTCCAGTGGTTTTCATATGCTTGCAAGCCATTTCTTATTTACTAATAACTAGTAAATTGTTGATATAGTTAGTATCGCTGGTGCAGTTAGTACAGCATGCAGCACGTTTTTCATATATATCTTCTTGTAAGGTCTCAACAGTTATTAATTATTATTTGACGTAAAATATAAAGCGTGAAAGAATCATTGGACATCTGGCGGAAAATTACTCAACTTTTTGTCTTGCAAAAGGGCATCATCAAAGCCCTGCTCTCCGCTCAGGAACATGATGCACTGAATATTATGCATTATCCATTTTTTTCCTCTACATTTATTCTCCCTGCAGAAAGTTATTTTTGGACACATCAGTTCAAAGGTCACTGTGCCAAGAATTGAAATGATTCTTGTAATCTCTTGTGTAGCTTTCATTGGCAGCTATTGGTAGCCTATTAATAACCTTATGCTGTGTTGCCTCATTATGTCTTAGGTTTGTTTTTATATTACAGCATCTTAATCATACTTACCTGAAGCTGCTATGGAGTTCATGAATAACTAGTGTTTACAAATATTGTCTTTAATGATATTAATCATTTTATTAATGAGCACTTATACACATATCAGCATACCAGATTATGAAGGCATTGTTAACAAATCTATAAATTAACATATGATTTATTTAGCAGTTAAGCATTAATATGTGTCATAATATAAATGATGTTATTCCACAAGAATCCACAGTGAGACTTTGAATGGTGTAAAATTTTCTGATTGGATTATGATTGTTTTTGGTTGTAAAAACACTGTCAGTTTTATATTTATTCCCTCCCAAGCATGCTGATCTGTAACAATAGCATTTTGTCAAATTATGGAGGAGAATTATAGGATTATAGGAGAATTAAAATCCTTATTTCATCACTATTAAGGGTATCTTGGATCAATATTTTGGCTAAATAGACGTTACCTTATGAAATCAATAATTAATGTCTGTAATTGGAACTGGCTCAAGCAATAAAATATTAAAGAATATTAAACTCACCTAGTCAGTAATTCACTATGCCAACAGCTGCAGATGGCTCTGGGTTGCTAAGGAAATAAGATGTCCAGCCATGGCCAGTAGGAATGTGGTATGGATTTATATAATTTGTTGGAAAATACCTGAATCTCTACAATGCCCATCTAAAATTCCATAGAAATACTTTGAATTTAATGTTATTGAATTAAAGGGATGTTTTTTTTTTTCCACCTATATTTGTATTACCACTGGGACTTCATGTTGCTGTGACTGTGGTACGGCATCTCTGAGAAATTTATAGGACATCCTCAGATTTGCGGGGCCTGCATTAAATGATTAAAACATAAAATAGAATATAATAGAACAGCGAACAGTGAAAACAGATTAATTCTAGCTGAGCAGTGATTGATTTCATCTTGTTCATATGGAGCCCACCTCCTTTAAACACAGGAGGTCTCCAGCAGTAGCACTCTACTCACAGTTGATTTTTCCCTTCTGCGTCACATATGTCATGCATTCCTGTGGTAGATGCAGGCGTGCACCCAGGCTGTGGTTTTGACACAGACCACATGTATCCTTACGACCGACCTCTCACACAAAGCAACCGTTTTCTCAGCGAATTGCTCTACAACACATTTGTTATATTCAGACATACAAAACAAACACATTGTCAATTTGATCACATGTTGGAAATCCAAATGCACCCAAACCCCGGAGTCTGGAGAGGCCTAAAAATGGAAATAGTGCTGCATCCACTGTAACTGAGCACTTATTGAACATTATTGGAGCTATAATACTAGATGACCTTGTTTAGCAGATGTCTTGGATGTAGATTGTTTTTATGTATAGTACAGGATATATAGTGAAGTTTGAGCTAAAGACTGATTTTCAAATTTTGGTTATTGTATAGGCTTGTCTTTGGTCCTAGTCTCTTCTCCAAAACAACAGAACCAAGAATAAACAGCTACGATTTGAGTTTGTGTAACCAGCTAACTAGCCTGCAAGCTAATTTAGCATTCACAGATTTTTTTTTTTTTTTTTTTTTTTTTTTTTTTTTTTTTACAGTTATTAGTTTATGGGGAACACATATTCAGCCTGTAAAAATAAACTATAAAGTTTTAGTGATTGTACAGTTTCTACCAAATAACTAAATAAATTTAAATGCATGTCAGTATCAACATGCAACATCCCTTTCAATTTTGTCAAAACAATACCAGATATTTCCTGATGTACAGTGTATTCTCTATTATTTTATGACGAAAAATAAATTTGAAGCTGCGTCCATCAGTTGATCTTCATTGTTAGAAAGTTAACTTTTACATAGTATAAAGTTCCTACATGACACTGATGGTATAGCCAGCATATTCCCATATGGCTATTTGACCAAGGAATCCCATTTGGATTCAGAAAGCATATAGAGAGTTTCTATAAATCTGGTTTGTTCAGTCTTTCCTATTACTCAGGTTCACTGCAATGGATGGAGGAATGGAGGAAGAGATGATAGTGATAAAGTCACTTCCTAACTGGAGGAGAATGAAATTGCCTGCAGAGAGCTGATCTGCTAGTGTGTGTGTGTTTCATCTATATGACTGGTTTAAAGTAATAGAAGCGCACAAAAGGACTAAAGAACATTGCACTTTCATCAGTATTCTGCTTAGTAAGATGTGTAGAAACACGTGTGCAGAGTGATACTAAATACTCACACACATAATCTGGTAATCTTGCAGTATCTGTGACTGTGTAGTTTTCACATTTGGTTTCTCATGCTGAACACTGATTCTTGCTGATAAATCACTTACACACAGAAGATACACACACGCTCATACCCTTTTTCACTGTTGCTGTGTATTTTATTAGACTGGTATTTCTCAGTGTGTGTGTGACCTTACAGCATGAGAAGGTGTGCTGCAGCATCTTTCTCAAGGATGTGTCTTCATGTTAACCATTTGTTGCAGCAGTCAGGAAATAGTATGTTCCGTGTTAACTTGTTAAAACGTATTTTTTCATGTTCAACTAAAACAAAAGACATCACCTGTTATTTTAACAATGTCACTTCTATCTTAGAGGACTAAGACTACTTATACATTATCATTGGTAAATTTGCGCTATGCTGTGCAGCTCATACTGTTCTATGGAGTTGAGTTGTGGCTCTCAACCTTAAAGGAGCATACCAGTGATTGTGCATGTTTGAGCCCTTCCAAGACATACTACTGGAAAATATGATTCGGAGGAAAACAGGTACAACAATGGAATCTTTAATCAAATACAAAAAAAAAAAAAAAAAAAAAAGCATAAAATATGATATAAATGGAGAACAACAAGGATGAATGATTCCTTTACCCAGCATTCAGAGCTGATCACAGATGGAATAGTTGGAGTTTGTGGAGAGACAGGGCAACTTTCTGCTGTCTAATGGTGGCTGGAGGGACTCTGCAAGGACAGCGTACATCTGCAGAGGGAGGGAGTTATAGTAGGAAGGTGAAATGACAGACACTAACACCGTGGGACTGAGAGAGGGAGACTGTGTGCACACATGAAAGTAGGTGTTTGATTTAATGGTGTTTATGAGCATATGTGTACCTGTGTGTGTGTACGTGCGTGCATGCATGCATGTGTGTGTGTGTGTGTTGCCTCTGCTGGCAATGGTACAGCAGTCTGTTCTTACAGTCTGTTAGAAATGTGACACTGGGAAACAGTTTCCCTTCCACAGGCAAATCTGCCTCTGTGCCATGAATCAGCTGTTGGACATGTCTTCTGTCTGTGATATTAGAGACTTTAAGCAGCGATGGTTGATGGCTGTGAGGACGGCTACAGTGACTGGAAAATACATGTCTGTTTTTTTTTTATGCATGTGTGCACTTGACGATTCACCTTAGCCTGTAGATCTACTACATGAAACCTGTTTTTCCTATTGCAGATCTACAGGCTACGGTGGCTGGCCAATTTCACGTATGCGTAAAAGACCGCAACTCAATTTCCCGTTTCTTGTGAGCAAAAAACCTGACAGAGTATTGCAGATTTTGGTGAAGCCATGTCACCTTGTTGTTGCTATGAGGCAAAAATATAATTGAGTGACCAGTAACATTATGAACTGAATTTTTTTGTTTGTTTGTTTGTTTTACTGAAGTGACAAAGTTAGAAGGCATTAGAATTGTCACCTGACAGATGGGACTCCACAAGCCATTCAAGTTCATTTCCGACTTATCCCTTGCAGGGTCATGGGAGGGCTGGAGCCCATCCCAGCATCCATTTAGCAAGAGGCAGGGTGCCAGTCTGTCACAGGGCTAATAGACATTCACTCATTCACACTCATATTCACACTTACACACACGTTCCCAATAAACCTAAACTGCAAGTCTTTGGAAACCTGAAAATCACACACACCAACTCACCCAATCAGCATTTTTCAGTAGGAGAACATGGAGATTCTCCTGCTGTGATAAATGTGGGGTTAGTGTCTCCCTGCCTGCAGAAAACTAAAGATGGGGTGATGCCGGGTAATACTGAGCAGCAGCGTCCTGCTTCGCTGTGATCCGATGCAGTCAAGCCAGTTTTCCTCTGTCAGGGAATTCAGATTTCCACAGACCAAATTCAGTCCAAGGTAAATTACAGTATGACAGCTGTCCAGTGTAAACCCAACAGAAAATCTATGACAATAAACCCGCCAACAGTCAGAAATGTAAGGCATGAAGCTACTGAAGGTACAGTAGTTCTGACCAGTTTCAGAGTCCCTGAGCAGTGATCGTTGTTGCATCAACATGCGAAGAAAGTAGAAGAGAGTTGCATTTTCTGATGTGTGTAGCAAGGAAACTCAGGTTTGTGTGATAAGATGACACATCAGCAGATTTAACTCAATTGAAGAAAATCCTTCAAGTGAAATGCATCTCTATCTATAAATGTATCTGCTCTATCTATAAATGCATCTGCTCTATCTCTGAAAGGATTCACAAACTGTGAACTGCTCTCAAAAGAAGTGCAACTTTATGATCCCTGGCTGTTGTATCAAGCACATATAGAGTGTCTATTCAAATGACACACACTGTTTCTGACAAAAAACCAGACAGGGCTTGATTGAAAGAGCCAGGCATTGCAATTATTTCATGTAGTATAAATAATGCGAGCCATGCTGTGAGTCCTTTCAGACATACAGCCTGCATTAGTAGATTTGAATTCACAATACAGTATTAAAGAAGATGTCCGTGGGTATTAGAAAACTGGTTTCTTTGAAGTGCACACATAAATACAACAGTGCTGTAGTGTGTGGGTGCCATGATGTACTTGATGTAAAAAGTGGAAAAATGAGCTTTCCAGAATGTGATGGATCAGCCAGGGCACTTGGCCTTCTGCCTGAAACTGAAATGTGGCTGTGTACTGATGGTGCAAAAACGGAAAAAAACATGATTTATGGTGTTTCAGTCCTCAATGCTGTATATGGTCCTAGATATAAGTACATGTTTGCTCTGAGGTAGGAGCAACAGTTGCACATGTAGCTGCCTTTATTCCAGCACTTTTGGTAAAAGCAGCAACTGAAGTACAACATTCTAATTGCAATAGAAGCAAATCTGTCCTCTTGTGGACAGGCAAGAGGCAGTCAAAAGCTTTGCAGTCCTCGTTCAAGTCCAGATGATGACTTAAGCAAAATTGGTCCTGTGGGCTGCTAGACCTGGCATGCATGGACTTAAACTGCAGTAATTTGGGACAATCTTGATGATGTAGCTCAATCAGATGTTGCCTGTTGTTGCTTTTGCTGTTAAAGCAAAAAAAACAAAAAAAAAAAAACTTGCAGACAGCAAAGACGCTTTCATTTGATACTTTCTTGTAGTTAGTTAGCATGATTAGATAGTGTTTATTTAATCAGTAGATTTGATAAAAGCATTACAGCTAGCTAGCTACTGTAGCATTTCTCTCAATACCAGAAATGATTAGCTAAAAGCATTTATCTAATCATTAGATTAGAGCAACCAACTAACTAGCTACTATGATAAAACATGTAACCACTGCTTGACTAATCCACGTAACCTGTACATCTACTACATGAATCCTGGGTTTTCCTTGTAGTAGTTCTACAGGCTACAGGGGCCAGCTAATTTCACGCATGCACAAAAGCGCACATTCTCGCAACCATCGCGGTATAAAGTCTCTACTAGCTGAACAAGCGGGTTGAGTTCCATCCACCATATCGCTCCTTGTTGGTTTACTATGATTGGTCACAATCAATTTGGCAAAGAATTATCAGTTTTAGACTGCTGTGAAGCCCTGGAGCAGACTTCGCTCAAGACCACATCGAGGGTGCATGCATTTACAGCATGAGCAAGGAAATAGGTTGCATCCAGTTGGAATCTTCATTTTGTTGAGGGAACTGAGTCACAATTCATGAAATATCGTTAAAAATAGAACGTGTCTTAAGGGAATGTCTTGAAAATGTCTTGGTTAAAAATTATCCTGCAGGATTCTTTTAAGTTCAGCTAGACAGCAGCTTAAGAAGAATAAGTTTGAAAAATGTGTCATGAAAGCAACAATGAATCTATATCCTTGGACAGACCCACATCAGCAGCACATACACACACAGCACAAACGGTTTTATTAGCGTTGTGCTACCTTAGCGCTGACAGGCAGAGCTGCTTTTACTAGCACCCTCATTAGGCACCCAGTCTGTGCCAGCCCAATCCTCAAACTCGAACCCCACCCTTAATGTATGTGCCCCAGGATACCAGACGGTGCAACACACACATACACTGTGTAATTTATCCCTGCTTGTGTGTGTTTTTATGTTCCCTGGATGGTAGGAGGTGGATGGCTGAGCATATGAACATTTCAGTGTTTTTAGAAATAAAAAAAAAAAATAATGAAGAATACCACAATAGTTTGATAATTTAGTGTGATCAATGTGAAATCAGTAGAAAATGTAAGATATTGTAAAATGTTTAATGAAAAACACAAAATGGAGACAACCTAAAACATTTAGGTAATCCAGTTCGATCGCAACATTATTTTTTTGTTCAAAGTAGTTGCTGGACAATAGCTTTTCATTCTAGTTGATCTAGTTCTACGCCAGAGTACAAAATTATCTTACTTGAAGCACCTGGCCAATCTGTCCTCTAAAGGCTGATTGGCTGAAAATGTTTTGTGTTGTGCAGCTAGAGTTAGAGAACCCTTTTGTGCTATTCAGCAAATATCTGAAGATAAGATTTTTTTTTTTTTTTTTTTTNTTTTTTTTTTTTTTTTTTTACTGTGACCTCTTATTTTTTTTGTCAAGTCAATATATTTATACAGTAACCTAAAATAATGTGTGACTTTGTGGTTTTACATTTCCAGTTCCAGTATTGTTTTGGCATTTGCTCTTCCTTCTTTCTCATCTTACTAAAACTCTTACCAGTGAACAAAAACTTACTACATTTCACTCAAATATGAAACGTGTACACATATAGAGAATTCTCCAGATTGTGGCAATAGTTAAAGTGGAAAACTTTGAAAATTCCCTAAAATCAGCTACAAGTGTTATTGTGTTAACATATTTATATTTGAACAAATAATTCTTATTGATTTGAAAATCGATTGATGTTTGAGTCTGCAGTGTGTGTAAAAGTGTGACTACAAGGCTACTGTAAACATTTTCCTTCATAAAAAGCAGTAGTTACATAATCTAGGCTTTACCTTAAGATGAATTGGTTCAGGTGTAAATCTTTAACAGTAAATTCCAAAAAGTGCTTCCACTTTAAATTCTGTTTTTTTTTTTTTTNTTTTTTTTTTTTGTTTTGTTTTTTTCAATTTCATGGTACATTATTTTTGATAAAAGCATTTTTTCAGATGAATAAATGTAAATGAAATTGTGATTCTGGAGCCTGATCATTGTTTTGCTGCTTGCAACTCCAATTCTAGTTGATGTAGTTCTATACCAGAGTGCCTAATTACCTGATTGGAGGCACCTGGTCACTCAGTGGTTCAGCCTTTAAATAGAGAAAGAAATGAGTCTCTTCTGATGAAACCAGGGTGGCAGATATGTATGTGTTGGATCTTCTGGAAACATTTGAAGCCTTTTCATGAGTTTTCACTTGTGTATATATTTCTAATCTGACATAATCATGGCTTTACTTTACATCCCCAGTTCACTTCCTTCTTCTTTAATCTCTGTCTTTAATCTCACATTGTCGGTGTAATTTGTTGTACCAGAGCATAAAGTGTGACTCTGGCATCAGCAAATTGGCACCACAAAGACCAGACACTTCATGCTTTGCTCTTCCTGTAAATAAGCTCAACTGTAAAAGCTCCAATTTTCTGCCTCATCTCCTGTTCTGGGTGGCCTTTGGGTTTTGTCTCACTAAAGGTCAGAGCTGGTTTGTGTGTGGTAAGGTTGTAACCTTCACAGTTAAAAATGCAAAGGTTCAGATTCAGACTGAGGAATGGTGCCGGCTGACACTTCCATCAAAAGTGATAGTTGCCAAAATCATCACTGGAAAATGTAATGGGTTACAATATACATACTACGCTCAACATGTTGGAATAAAAACTCGTGGGGATAATAAAAATAAAACCAGGTCATTACTCGTGGATGTAGCATGATCTAATCCTTTCTGCTATGGACAAAATGACTTTTTTTTGCCAGGCTCAAGATGTGGTGATTCAGGAGTTTTGGTGTTCTTTATGCAGGACCCTCAAGGGGAACTTTATCTTTTCTATTTGTGATGCCTCCACCTGTTCATTACAAGTCTAAATATCACATGGCTAGTAGCATCATCAGTGAGGGGACAGCTAGCTTGATTTTTGTTTCGGTTCCTTCTCTGTTTTGGAGAGACATGTTTAAACTCTCCACTAAAATTCTCCAAATTTTTTCTTACTCTGATTAGAAGACAACAACCTTTTCTTTTGCCTTCTTTTTTTGCCTAATGCTCTTCGTCAGTTGTAACCTTTCACCATCTAGGCATGTGTGGCATAAAAAGAACTCCAGCTCTTAAGCATTATTCTGCTCACATTGTTCTCGGTTACCAGCCCGTTCTTTTGTATGTCTTTTGGTGTACACTGGGGTAAAGATAAAAGGAAAACCGTTTAATTGGAGAGGGGTGAATCTAATATGCTGATAATATAAATTTCTCTGGTGACTGGTTCACACAGAGGCCTGCCACCTACACATACAGACCGTGCTTAATTTGTACCGTAACGCACCAGAACTGAGTTCCGGCACTTATTTCCGATGGCTCTGTGCATTCCGGGAGAGATTATTTCATAAGATAGCGTTCCGCAACTATATTAAGTAATTTAGTTTTAATTTTATATCGCTTTTGGACATAATTGTGTGCATTAAACAATAAAATAATTAAATTGTGTACGACAAATTCTTGACAAAATCACGAAAGCAAATTACTGAAGCTAACACACCAACCCGGCAGTGTGGATAAAATGGATGAAAATGAGCCTTTTTAAAAGCTGACTCGAGCAATGATCACACTGAAATGTTTTTTTTTTTTGTTTTGTTTTTTAAGTTTCTTAAATGGATTATGGTGCGTCAATCAGCGGTGGGACACACGCTGCAAGCCGGCTACGAGGCTCTCGTGTCGGTTTGACAGCTCANCCCCCCGGACAAAGAAAAAAGTCCCAGTAAAAATTAGCATCCCAATCTGGTCGTAGTTCCGGCACTTCTTTTTGCCTAAATTAAGCACTGCATACAGATGATGTGAGATTTTTTTTTATGACCATGTCTGACAGAATACTCTTCAGAACATTTGTTCTCTCTGTACATCATTTTCACATAGAATATTGCACTCTTAAATGCAACGATTTCACATTTTCATAATTGATTGGACCATAACCCAGAACCGTACAAAATAAATCTACACTGATGCGTCACTCAGACATCAAAATTATGCAGGACAGAGACATTAGCAGCTTGATGGGTTGGAAGAATCAATACATTCCTCTCCACTGTTTTATTGACACAACCTGGAGGTTGATAATGGCCCCGTACAGGAAATACCTGAGAGAAACATATGGTCAAAGATCCCTGCATTTACAGCATGTAAAATGCTGTTTTGTTTTGTATGATCTGTAGTTTACTGCAGATTTGAAGCAATGTTGTACTTCTGCTACACTATATTTCAGTGGGAAATATTGCACTTTTTACTCCACTGCATTAATCTGAAAGCTGTAGTTATTACTTTGCATGATCAGATTTTACATTGAACATAAGATAAAGTCATAAAATATTGCAGTTTTAGAATGGGAAAGAGTCTGGTGCATTTATTCAACCGACAGAGAACCAATTAATACTTAAAACTGATCTGAAAGCATAAAAGTATGCTTTTTTGGACAATTAACCTCATATGTCACATTCTGAGGGGGGGTTTATTCCATTCAAAAATTTTCATGCTTCAATACATTCAATGGTTCGGAAAAATAAGATTATGTTAGGAACACTGAGAACACAGCTTGAGTGAAAGAGAAGCCTGGTATCTGTTAGAAAGAGATATCATCAGCCGGGCTTTGAATGGTGTACATACAGTATATCAACTTTCAGCCCCATACCTCACCGCAGACCTCTGGTAACATATTCTGGGGAGGAATTTTCCGTCACTGCAGTCAAAACGTTTTCCTGTCTTTCACCATCTGCATGCACATCACATTAAGGGCAGCACTGCCTGATGATGACTTTTATTTATTTCTAACAGATGACTCATAAATAAACAAACTTAGAATAGTTTGCACCATTTGCAGGACATTTAGGAGTCAGTTTAAAGTTTTTTCTCCAACTTTTATTCAAATGTCATAGTTTCCATTGACTCAGATCTCTTCCTAAAGCTACTCCTGTGTTACTTTTGCTTTTATGTCCTTGTTAATACATATAAACAAACATATAAACAACTTAATCTGCCATATTTTCATATACTGATTCAAGGTGCTACTTCAACTTTTCCCATCATCCTGCTGCTCCATACCTCTTTTTTAACCTTTCTGTTCTCGTATTTTTCTCCTTAGTTTGTCAACACAGATAGCGCTGTAGCTTCCAATACAGTTCACTCATTGCTGCACCCCAGTTACACCTTTCGTTATCATGCAGTCTCTATCCAGATAATGGAAAGTGCACAAAGGCATTGCGATCTAAATGCTATCTATTCTGAATGTTCTCCATAAATGCTTGCAGTGTGCTTTGTGATTGAATATCTGTCAAAATTAGCCAGGTGTAAATGCAGTGCATAAAGTGGGAACACATTCATGAGATACAATTCACCCCCCAGTTGATAAAATCACCCTGCCTCATTTTCCCGTCTCAGCTCACTTTCATTAATAAATAAATTATTTTGAATGGGAGTTGTGACTTTCTTCAAATGAGTACCGGTATCTGGAACATAATCAGTAAAAGCCCATGCAAAAAAAAAGTTTAGTCATTTTTAAAATGGATAAAGACTGCCCTCGGAGCATGGCAAAATGATGGCTTTAATATCGATGGGCCACCTATTGAGATCTGATCGCAACACAGGCAGCATGCAGATAACTGCAACGTTTTTTATGCTTGCAACACAAGTCTCATCACAAGTCATAATCAGATAATGCATCAGATACTGAAACTGTCCTGGTGGTTCCTCAGTTCCTCAAACTCAGAGTTTCCAGGCTCTTGCATACCTTTTTTTTTCCCTGCTACTCTCAACTGTCAACTCAAAGTGCAATTCAGCATTCAAAGTTTACTGTCTCAGTAATTCCACCATATCTCCTTTTTATTTCACAGGCCCACTTGAGGTCAGTGGACGTAAAGATCTTGCAGCAGTTGTTGGCTGTTCATGAAGGCATCGAGGCAGTGAAATGGCTGCTGGAGGAGCGCAGCACGCTGACCAGCCGCTGCAGCAGCCTGACCAGCAGCCAGTACAGCCTGGGCGAGGGACCCGACACCTCCTGGAGGGGCTCCTGGAGCAGCCTCCAGGACCCCAATGACAAACTGGATAACATCTCTATTGGCAGTTACTTGGACACCCTGGCTGATGACATGGATGAGTATGGATGTCCCTCAAGCTCCGAGTCTGTCATCTGCTCCTCCACGCCACTGGCCTCAGAGGCAACAGTTGGAGGGCGGACAGGAGGAGGACCAGGGGCTACAGTCACAGGGCCCAGGTCTGGAGCCGTGGGTGCTGGAGCTGGCATTGGGAATCAGGCTGGGACAATTGTGAATGGAGTTGGGGTGGGAAATGAGGCAAAAGTGAGAAGTGGACTCGGGACTGGAGTGCCCAGTTCTGTTGTTAATACTGGGATTACTGGAACTGAGAAATCCTCTCCCAAAACCAAGTCTGAGGGCCCCAATCAAGACACTCCCATCTGGACCAAGTCTGCAGAAATGGGTAAGGGAAGCCTAATCACTAAGGACAATAAACAGACACAAGCCATTAAGACTAATGGCATCATGGAGAACCCAAACACAGGCAGCCCAGATTCAAACCGCCCCTGCCTGAGCGAGAAACTGGGGACAAGCCAGAGCCCCAAAATCAAACCTTACAAAAATGGAAAGATTGACTTGGAGACGTGCAAAATGAATGGCAAAATGCATTTGGAGTACGATGCACACTGGCGGTGGGTGCAGTCACAAGAAGATGTAACATTTTTATAAGGAGGACAATGGAAGAAAGGCACCTCTCTTCAGCGTAGAAAAGACTGCTGCGAAATGCCCATGCTGAGGCTTTCCTTTGAAAGACACTGGGCTTGGATGACAAAGAACATATTTGTTTGACTGCACTAACTTTATATAAAACATTGATGTCAGTATTAAGATGGATGCACATAACAGGATTTGACCATATTTAGCCAAACTGGGCTGCCCACACAACCTTAAGAAAATCAACTTTAAAATCCTGTGTCATAGTTTCCTCAGGGTCTTTCGTGGCGTTCCCTGTTTTTTTATTTAAAAAAAAAAATAAGATTTATGTTTTATTTTGCCATCACAAGCACAGTGAGATAATCTGTTTCTATAAGATACTGGAGAGCTGAAACATGATTTTAGATTTTATTTGGGGATATAATTTCTACAAATAACAATCCATCAACAAAACCAGGGTCAAATGAATACTGGGACCCTATACATGCTACTGGAATGATTGTGGAGCCTCTATGTGGGCCCCAAGTATCATCACCAACTTTAAACAGCAATGATAGAGCCTACCATATTATCATATTCAACCAAATTTCTCCTTTATCAACCTTGATTCAATTTTTGTATAAACCCCTATTTATTGACAATATAACAACATATAAAGGTTATATAGAGTATTACTCAAAGTATTAGCAAAAAGCGAAATATTAAAGACTGAGTTTTATGATTAAAATCTGTAAGCTATTGTGTCTTCAGTGTTTCTCCCCAAACTTGTAGTCACATCAAGGACATTAGATCATAATGACATGTAGAAGACAAAACACTGAGGTTATTAAAAGCAAGTTTCCCTCGTTCTGAATGTACCCACCGTACGCCTTCGTGTCTTTGTGGAGCTAATACCTACAGTGCTTATCCAACCGTCTGCAATACTGTATATTCATTAAATTCCAATACAGCTTCTCTGTGCTCCAGGTACTAGTCGTGAATGGCTGTAGGCAAATCCTGAATATGTTTTTTTTAACAATTACAGTGACCTGTGTTAGTTTGAAAGCAGATGTTCTGATTGGTGTAAACCTCGTATGCCTCTACTTCCCCTCGCAAGACGGCTGCACTGTTATGGTAATCTGAGTTTTCTGACTGAATATTTTTTGCCTCTCCTGGCCTCTGCTTGCACATGTAAATGGTTAATGGTGTGTGTTGAGTGGAAAATGCATTATTTGGCTGGGTGGTTATTGCATGGCCTGTGCTGAGACTTTTATTGGTTGAATCATGAGAAATGCGTGGCAGATGTAAAACAATATTTGTAGAAGCCTTTGTACTAGATTAGCCTCTTCTCACACACAGCAGCAAATGAAAGCTAATGATACTGTCTGTTCTTTGGGAGTTGCCAAGACTACTGAGGGTGTGTGTATGTGTGTGTGAGACAGACTGTGTGTGTCAAATAAAGTAACAGATACACTGCCTGCCTGTGCACAGCTGGTGTGTCAGATCTGTGTAATAGACGAGTCCCAAAGGTTTTCAAATGTTTTTCACCTCATTCATCATAGTGTTACTACACCTCCTATGTGCAGTTTGTCATGTTGATGCAACATATTTAAAACACAAATAAATAAGGTCACACTTTATGACTCGATTAACACGAGTCATAAAGTGAGTTCTCACACTAAACAAAACCAGTAATGCTTTATTCCATTCAAAACATACTTTATTTATATTCATGTTGGTTCAAAAAATGTCAGCATGCACAGATGCATTCAAGTAGATTTGCAACAAATTTCAGGAAATTCGATCACAACTTCATGAAATCACCTTGTTGGCTTCTCAAACTAAGAGAGGTCAAGCAAATTTTCAGACATCGCAGAAATGTTTCTAATCGCTTAGTCGTAGTTCGTTTAGGCAACTAATCAAGCACCTTGTCCCTCCTCAAGCCGCATGTCAACCGATGGCCCGGTGCTGAGAATTAGTTGGTTGTTAGTTGTTAGTTTGCTAAATCAAATTAAGCCTAACTCATGCAGTGTCTGCCTGCTCTAAGTTGTAGTCAGCAGTAGGTAGAGCGATGTTATGATGCAAGCATCCATCCCGTCATGAGTCATGTCTGATCTGATTTGACTAATTCCCTTCATTTTAAGAGTTAGCTGCTCAATAACGGTAATTGCATTAAAATCAAAGCTACCAGTTAGACAGAGTATTTAATTTAGAGTCAAATGCAGCTGCTAGATCTCACTGTCGAGAAATTCTGTCTTGTGCATCTCCTTTTGCCCTTCATGACTACTCAGTAGTGCTGTACTGTTTTACTCTCTCCTCCTCCGGCCCTTCTTCTTGTCCTACGTTCCACCACCACATTGGTTTGATGGAAACGTACATTCAGTGCCAACACACACATCATGCACACACAATACTCTCTCGATGGAGACGGCATCATAAAGCCAGCACCGCAGAAACGGTGATGTAGGGTAGTCCTGGAGACCGGCAAGGAAAACTGTGCTAAAACTGGACTTTGAACTCATGGGGAGAAGGAGCTTTTTTACAATCTGCCCCCTCTTTTTCTTTTTTGTCCCTGTCTGAATACTACAAAGAGTGCATCCTTCCATCTCTGGATAAGTGTTTCAGCTATGGCATATTATCCAGCCACAGTATAGACATGAAGTCATTTGAAACCCCCTTTTAACATATGTCTTGGCTGTAAAGTGGTGTTGCATGCCAAAGACACCGTCTGCTCCACTAGTTTGTGGTTTTCTTTCCAAATTAGCCTTGCCAGATGGAAAAAAAATACATTTTAGTACAGAGAACAGACCTGTAAAACACATTACATCAAGCTATACTATCTTTCTGCAGATGTACTGTATGCCAAAAAGTTGTAATGTGTTTTTACGAGGCACAACCATGGCTTCATGGAGTTTGAATGTGAACATTGTTTTTGAAGAGAGACATTAGATGCTATATGTATACTCAAGGATGGCAGCATTATTAACCAGCAAGTAAGTTGTACATGTTTAAATAAATAAATAAAGTGTCTCACTTTCTAGCTAGCTCCATGAATCTTTCTCCTCCATTCCTGCATGGTTACTCAGATGCCCAGTTAGTGATGTGTTTGCCTTGGCCCCAGGTGCCAGGCACCCAGCTATTTTGGGCAAAAGACAAACAGCATGATTACATATAAGACATCCACACAGTTGCCATGACACTGACGGACGGTCCAGGCTTCAACTTCTAGTGCCCTGCTTATGTTTACTGCATATTGTATAGACATATAATACCCGTTTTATGTATTGTGACAGGTGAGATGACTGGTGACAAAAAACATAGTCTGACTAATTAAATAATTTGTGATCAAGTGTATTTGCATTTTCAGTACAATCTGCCCCAATATCAGCATGCCGTTTTTATTCAGGCACTTTCAATGAAGGTTTGGAACTAAATTAGGAACTACTTGATCTGGAATTATCTGGACTAGGAATTACATGATTCCGACACCAAGATTATTGAAGTTAGAAAAATTGAGATCTTATCTTTTGGTTCCTGACTCACCGGAGAGAACCTACCTGGAATAGGAACTAAAAAATGGTCCTGAACTATATAATGGTTCCTGGTTCCTGCAGTGTGAAGACACCTTACGTGGCAGCACAAATGTTTTATCTCAGCTGTTCTCAAACTTTTACAAGTGCCACCACTGAACAATCAAAAAATAAAATCACCAACAAGCCACCAAACCTAAAAGAAATCACAGAAAAACATAGATTTCAACTGTTTAGATTTTCTGAAATTTCCAGAGTTGTGTAGCATACCAGGAGGGGGCACTACAAGTACCACTGGTGGTACTTATACCACAGTTTGAGAACCACTGATTTAGGTAATAGAAAATATTCAAACTACTTCAGAATTCTTCTCTTTTTTTGTCAGTTTTACTTGGACAGTTTATTATGTATATAAGTCTTTCCGATTGTAAAATCAATGAGAACTATTCAATAATTATGCTGTCCAAAATACTATGAATTTAGAGTTTTTTCACTTTCATCTCAGTCCAGAAAATCACTGTAAAGGAAGTCATTGGTGTGACCATTTGGCTTTTTTCATACTCCCCGCTGGTCTGTTCAGCATTAAAGCTCAGTCACACTCTGTTTTAGCCACCTGAAAGACTGCAGAGAGGCTTTTGCTTGCTGGCGATTAAAGCTTTGGACATGTTTGAGTGGCTAAAAGAGACTCAGCGGATTTGAGAGGGAGAATAGGGGATAAACAGAGAGCTGAGTGGTGTAGTGCTCAGCACAGATGAAAGGAAGCTTCCGCTGCCAGTGTCCTGCTGCTTTCTTCCTTCCTCATACAGATACACACACACACACACACACAGACACACACACACAGAAGCACAATTTATTCCATGACTGACATGGGTACCTGACAGACATAAAGGTCACATTTTCTTTTTCATAACAGTCTTATTTATGTTGTTCTCACTGTGTGAATTTTGCTCAGATCCAAAACTTGTGCTAAAAGAAATGGAAGGAATTGAATTTGACCTACTGTGTGCACACTGTACTCTGAATTTGGTCCAAAACTTAACTTTTTGCAACACAAAGAGGAGAGATTTGTAAGATATCAGCCAGTGAGACTGACTGTAATGCACTGGATCAGTTGACATGTGTATCAATATCTTGCTTGAGTGAGTGGAATGGTTATATTTCAGTGGTACAATGCATTCTTATTTTGTTATACAACATGTCCACAGAAAAATGTTATTTTTCTTTGTAAAGTGAATTTATTCATCAGGTAATTATGTACATTGATGTGGAGAATTATTTAATGCAGAATGCAAATTATACAAGCTTATCCAATGATTAAAGATATTTTAAATGTTGCAATTGTTCCTTTTTTTCCTGATCAAATTGGAAGATGGAAGATCAACCTCTTTTGGTTACTTTCAGGATATTTTCTCACTGTATCATATTTCCCAACTAGAGCAAATAAGAAATTCAAAACCGAAACCTCCCTTTCCCATCTTGATTAGCAGCTGTTTTTCTCTGCTGACTTCCTAATGTAAATTATTCAGAGTGCTTTGAGTGAATTATTTCAATTGCTAATCAATACTTGGCCCATCCCTCCTTCTCAATGCAGATCCATTAGCACTCAATAGCTATGATGTCCATTAACTAAAACATCAAAAATCACTTATCTGGGCAGGTAATTTTTGTAAATTTTAGGGATATGGGGAGTTTTGGGGGCCTTTGTACACCAAAGCCATTAAAAATTTGTAGGGTCATGACTCAGGCCAAGAGCCACTGTGGTGTTTGATTGTAAAGTGTCAGTCTGATTTGACTTGATTGCTCTAATGTGTGTGTTCAGCATAAGCATATGTTCCCGCCCCTTTGGATGCAGATGAGCATTACCATATCCACCGTATCCATATCGGGATCCCTTTGTCTGTCTGCTGAAATGCAATATATACATTAAAGTGAATGGGAAGAGAGTGGGGGATGATAAAAGAGGGAAGACAGTGGAGATCTGAACATACAGTAAGCTGCTCAGGATGACAGACTGAGATGGTGATGATGATGGAGTGAGGTGTGAGTGTGGGGTTGGAGGGAAAGATGGGTGTGAAGACGCCCTCTGGGTGTGAGATTGAGAGCCAGAATGTCCAGATGTTGAGACTTGACTGAGGAAAGGTGGGCTTGTCTCAGTCAATGGATGAAGGATTAATAATAATAAATAATAACTTTATTTATACAGCACCTTTCTAAAACAAAAGTTACAAGGTGCTGCACACATCACGCAATTAGACACAAAAGATAAAATCCAAGCAGACAAAACAAACAATTATACAAAAGAACAGAAATTAAATAACCACAATAAAACAGTGTAACGATTAAGAGAAGGCCTTATGATAAAAGAAAGTTTTCAATAGTGAGTTGAAAGACGACACTGATTGTGCCAGTCTGAGCTCCTCTGGCAGGGAATTCCTGCCAGAGGAGCACGAACAGGGGCACGAACAGCAAAGGCCTGATCACCTTTGGTAACAAGGTGAGATTCAGGGACCGTCAACAAATTAATGCCTTGTAATAGTGGCCGCAGTTGCCATTTGCAGACCTGAACAACTTGCATCGTGACTTTCAGCTTGCTTATGAAGTCTTTAGTTGGACTTGTCTTGAATGACTTGGGACTTGATATAGACTTGTCTTGACAGACTTAAAACCAGCTGCGGAATCTTAGGGCAAACCAAACTGTACTGACAACCTGAGCCAAGTTGAGATGGACTGATGTGTTCTGATGCTGTCTGATCTTCAGACAGACATTGATTTTCAGCGTGCAGGAAACAGTGGGGTTGTGTCTGGTAATGCATAGCTTCACTAATTGAGCCGGCTAAGTGTTTGCGGATTGTGTTGATGCCTGTGTCAGCAAAGACATTCACTTAACAATGCAGCCACAAGAAGCCAAGAAACCCGCTGATGATATGCAGGCCCAAAAGGAAATTTTTTGGAGTACTTGCAACTAGTTGGACTATTATGTTTCTATCACTGGGTGGGTATTTTTACTTTTACCCGATAATATTTTTTCCAAGGTGGGTGGCACGTGTATGAAGTGCAGACAAAAAATATGTGGAGGCTGCAAAAGTAAAACAGTGGGAAGAGGTTTTACTAGACAGGGTGGAGTAGCCAGAAAAAGACACGGAACACAGGAGGGGTGATGCAAAAAGAAAAAAAAACTATTAAAAGTGCATCAAAATGTTGGTAAATTTACAGCAGCAGATGAGATCTGCGTGAGAATGGGTATTCAAAAACTGGAGAATATAACACCAGCACCACACAGCTATGCAGTATGGTCTCTATCATCACATCTATGGCTTCCATTTATCATCATATCTAAAAAAAAAAAAAAAAAAAAAAAGCCACTTTTTTGGAATAATTTAGTAGAAAGTAGTTCTGCATAGACTGTTAATTGTCGTTCATACATATACGTGCATGTTAAAGCTTTGATTCTGATCAGGTTAAAAAGGCTATAAATCAATTTCTTTTTCAGATACCATACAATCACCATTATCAGATTCAAATCATCATAAATTAGCCTTAATTAACTCAGAGTAACAGATCTAGACTATGCTATTGCAGGTTGATTTATTCAAACATTGAAATGCTTCATCATCTTATCATGTGCATAAGCATTTTGTGCATACTGTACATTTCCTCACCTGGCGTACTTCCTCTTGCAAACAATTGTAAACAATTATGTATATTCAGCAAACAGAATCCTATAAATTCCACCCACATGAAACGTGTCAGTAACTTAACATGTATGTGGTATGTATATATTGGACTCAAACATGCAAAATCACAGGTATGCCCTTTAAGATTAAGTAAAGTGTACCTTAACACCAAGACAAACAGACTAAAATCTGAGTATTATATGAGTGTAAACCTTGGTGAGTTATTTGAGAAAACATTTTGCACACATGTGAGACGATTATCTATCAAATACTGAAAGAACACTAAGACCCATGTGAACTGATCTTCACTCTAATATACTACACAAACAACACACACCCCACCAGATTCTGTTCCAGATTCAGTGAAAACACATCTTACAGCTTACAGGCTTCTTCATTTTGTCAGCCATCCAGTCAGGTTAAGGATAATGGTTCTAATGAGCCACAGACGAGCAGCACAGTACCACTAATCTCCTCAAGTACCCCTCAAAGTCATGACAGTGACCATTCAGAACAGTTTCAGCTTTCCAGACTGGAGAGAGAAAAAAACACCACAGTTCATTCAGCCTCGGCGTGGTGTGAGAGGAAACCACAGATCAGGATTTCTTTATCCTAAAGTGTCTTGGCATTAGTGAGATCATTTTTGGGTCTAACATCATCACGGCGGGACAAATGGATCTTTTCGGAGATGAGCTCAGCTAAGAAAATAATAATAAGCCAAGGTCAAAAGCACTTTTGAGTTATCTGTAGTAGTAATGTGGTATTAGTACTTGTACATATAAGTAAAAGATTTGAGTTCTTATTCCCCCACAGCATGAACGACTAGTTAAATCTGACTGTCAGGATGTTCCCAGACAGTGGAATGTTCCCAAGAGCTGCTTTTGGAGTGTTTTTACTCTGTGGGGTACCCAGGCTCTATGGGATACTGAGGGAAACAAATAAAGGGGCAGAACTGGGCCGCCGCGTTCCCACCGAGTGACGCAATCTGACGTGTGTCAAGGTCAGCAGAGGCCAAGTGTTTAGAGAATTGTTGAGGAATTTCCAATGGCTAACCAAAGATTTTCTGGAGAAATAACTCAACACTGCTCAGAATTCAGACCATCTGCTTTGTGTTGGAACCACTTGTGTGTGCATGTGCATATTGTTTTTGTAACTTTTCCAGGTTCATCCAAGGATTAGCCCAACAGTCAATGCATTCACTGTTGCAGATTATCATACAGGCAGAGACAGGCAGATAGAGGGGAAATGGATTAAAGTAATGGAGGAGGAGGAAAAGATCAGATATGACGCTGATGATTCATCTCACATCACTTTCAATTTGTTTGAAGACTGAATGGAGTATTGATCGTGTAATCCTTGGCTGCAGAACAGAGGCTCCTATAGATTCTTCCCTATTCTGTTTTGATTCAAGGACACTTATGAGGTCGATATTCCTTGGAATATCCTGGAAAAAACGTGCCTGTTAAAGAAAACACCACAGAGAGGGCTGAGAGAACAGTGCAGCCAGCAGAATCTGAATTTTACAATCTTTCCTTAGCCAGTCTTTACCATGAGTAATTGAAAATGTTTGTCTTTTCTTTCATTCTGAGACACATTTAAGTTCCAAGCTTTATCAAACGTGGGGGGGGGGGNGGGGGGGGGTCTACATTATGACTGAAGTCATATGGTTACATATAATAAAGGCCTCTGGAGACCAGTGGAGATGGAGCTTCCAGTAATGCATTAAAGGAGTGCAACGCTCTGTAAAGAATGACCCTCTGCACTGCTGACACAGTTGATGAAAGTCAGTTACACACACACGTGTAGGCATTTTGTACATGTACATAAACAGAGACACATACACAGCAGGCATATGGATCCATCATTACACTAGCCTGCATACAAGCAACAAGCTAAATATTCTGTAATCTAATGAGATTTCACAATATCACATAATCAAAAAAATCTGCCAATGTTGTAAAAATTACATAAGTTCTTGAAGCTAGCATAAAAATCTAACCATAAAAAATCCTCTATAATTTAACACTTTAGTTTCTGTGTCACCATCTTGAAACAAGACACAGTAAGGCAGATCTCTGCAGGAGAAGCAAGAAAATGAGAGTTCTAACATCCTGAAGCAACTTGATTTGTATTGGAAATGGATTAATCCCACTGCACTGACTGGTTCTCTCACTTGTATGAAGAAAATTTGATTTTTTTTTATGACCTACTTACAGACAATAATAATGATTTGAAAAATGGATGACATTTGTAAATTAAGGCTCAGTGTGACTCTTGACTTAAACTAATGAACAAATTAAAAAAATATTACTAAAGTAGGAAAGTGAAAATACTCCATCAGCTACTCAGGTTGTTTACGGGGTTCTGATCAAAGAAATTAATATGCGTAGTGAGTGAGTCAGGAAAAGGGGAAAAAGTGCAAAGAATCCTGGGTTGTTGCTTTGCCACATGCCTGTAGCAGACCCCAAACCAATTAGATCTTAATTGAGTGTCAGAGTGAATTCAAGCCATTCAGCTGCAGCTCTTTCAGCCTGTTAGCCAGAGACAAACATGCTTTGTGACACATGCACTAACTGACCTGGTGGTATTTCGTTCATCTGACCCACTTTCAACAGACGAGTCCATCAAACATGCTGCCCCAGGTCATTTTCAAAGACAGTGCATGGTATGTGCATCTCACATTCTCTGCCATAAACATACGGACAAAACGTCTTTGGCATGCAAATCACTGGGCTAATGGCTTTTGCTGAATATTGGTTTGTGCCCAGTAAATATATAGGGTAATAGCTCTGCCTTCCTGCAGACAAGCTAAATAATGGGTCAGATCAACGAGGGTGAATTCTTTGATGGCATCTTGCAATTCTGGCAGCATGGAATTTGTCTCCATCGAGCTCTTTGTGCCTACTTGTTGGTTCTCAAATCAACAAGAAACAATTGAGAAGGGTTGAGCGACAACAGTCTTTAACTACTGTGTTGAACATAACTGCAGAATGTGGGCTATTTAATGTCACAGGAATTATTCTTTTGGGTTTATTTTGGAGACACTGTGACACTCCATCAACACCTGACATGTAGCATCAAGCCAGCGTGCAGTCGTTATGTACTTGCTCATGCTATTCATGATTGTGGCTTTGAACTAGTTCAGTACCCACTCTATTCAACTGATTTGACCCCTCTGTCCTTATCTTTTTCCCAAAAACTGAATTTGTTTGGCCTCAGATGATGTGGAGGAGACTGGGCTAAAATCCCTCCAGCATCACTGGCATTGATAGGAGAGTGTCAAGTTGAGATGAGACTAAATTTAAAAAGAAAAAAAAAGTTTAATAACTATTGGGCTCAGAATTTGTCAGTCAAGTCTAAACTTATTCATTCTTTTTATCTATCCATCCTGCTGTTTGATTTATGTGTAGATTTGCAGTAATAAGGGAAGCGATAATGGCCCAAATTAATCTTCTTTTATATTCAAAGAAAAAAGCTGCATCTTATTAAAAAAAAAAAAAATGTATGATGGGTAATAGAGGAAAAATGCCTCTGTTATTTGAGAAACATCTGAAGCCGTCTGTTTTTGGAGTCACACTGTAGGTGACATCACTGGAAAACGAGCAATATTTCTCAAAAGTGAAATATTCTCGTGTCTGAGAAAATAAATCAGGGAACAAGCATCAAATAGCTCATATATTTACAGCTCTGTCTGAGAAAAATGGGGTAGGAGTATAATATGCATGTCTTCACAAATCCTCTCAGAGGCCTCCAGCACAGAAAGGGCCCCAAGAGAGGGTCCCAGGGGTCAGTACAGCTTCTGGCTACATGTTTTTTTTTTTTTTTTTTTTCTCCCAAAGATCCCACACTCAGCTTCTCACTCTGTCACTCTGTTTACTTTGCTCTGTTCCACCTGATACTTCACCCTCATTTTTTCCTACTTCCTTGCGTTGCTTCTCCACGTCTATATTTTTCATCCAGCTCTCTTTTTTGTTTCTCTCCCCCTGTGAATGTGGATAACATCAGTGCTGCAGTGTGGCTAAGATTACAGATTACAAGGACAGAGAGGCTTTACATTCCCAGGGTATCAAAATCTATCCAACTTTCAGTGATGTCGTGCCTGGCAACCAATCCGCAGGGTTTTTTTTAACCCGTAGTAAATAGCCTGAAAGGGGAGTTTGCTGCATAACTCCAAAGGCAGATTTTCTCATTTCCTTTCTGGTCAAGAGTTTTCAAGCGAACTTGTTACAATCTGACCTTTACCCCACATGAGAGGCCTTCAAAGCCAACATGGATAAACAGCAGTAGCTAAAGCCCCTCATGACTGCTGCATGAATTAATTCAAGAGATCAATGGGGGATTTACAATGTCAAGCTGCTAAATCTTTCTCCTGATTCCCATTAACAGGACTGATGGCAACAGTCAGAGCATGAACACACAAGCGATGACAGCATACAGATACAGAGAGATTTGCCTTTCAGGTGAAATTATCAGCACACTGATGCTGCAGGTGCTGAGATGCAATAGTGAAATCAAACCATTTGTACTTTTTCTCTCTACGTCTCTTCCACATTATTCTCTTTTGCCTCCTCCATTCATCTCTGCACCTTTTCCCACTCCCTTCTCCTCCTCCTCCACTTCCTATTTTTCTCCTTGAGTCAGAGGTTATTCAATCATTTCCAGATGACAGCAGCATCCAGCTCAAAGATAAATCACGATAGGTTAGGTTTGTTTTCAAAGATCGTTGTAATAAAATATTTTGAGGCAAGTGGAAATGTTTGGGGAAGCAAAGGAGGTGCTGCAGTTTCCAGATGGATTCAGGAAGAGAGAGATAATTTTCTGAAAACTGATCCAGTTTTCTGAGAATACAGTTATTTGTCAATAATTCAATCAATGGTTCATAAGTCTTTAAAAGGGAATTTTAATGTGACATCTGTAGTCCAGCGGCGGTTCATTAATGCAGGGCGCCCCCCTCCAAATATCTAGAAAAGAAAGTCTACTTAAACAAGTTAAACATAAATTAATTACATAATGCAAAATAATTATAAAATAAATAATTGTGTACTCCTACATCGCGCCTGGTAGTNATTAATTACATAATGCAAAATAATTATAAAATAAATAATTGTGTACTCCTACATCGCGCCTGGTAGTTTGTAAGTGCCTTTCAGGATTCATTAAAAATGTATTTGTTGAATTTCTACATAAATACATATACTTCCTGGGTGAGGGGCGCCGGCCAAATGTGTAGGTAGGTCCTTTAACTTTTGACAAGCAGGTGACCTGAGGCTGCTCTTTCATTGGCTTCTGCAGATTTTTCCACGCCTCCCACTTTTATTGACAGCNGTGACCTGAGGCTGCTCTTTCATTGGCTTCTGCAGATTTTTCCACGCCTCCCACTTTTATTGACAGCGAATTAGTATAGTTTTTAGTTTTTTGTTGTTTTTTTTTTAATTTTGGATGTGATGTGAGATTTGATGTGATTGGATGTGAGATTTGGAACGTGATTGGAAATATTGTAGACACTGTCTTTCCGGTTTACACCCGCCATTAAATACAACTCGGCCCTCCGTCCTTTTCCTCCTCCGGTAGCTAGCTAGCAAGTTTGCGTTTTCGAGAGATGGCAACTTCAAGTGGAACTGTGGAAAAAGTAAATTCGGTGCTTTCTGCACAAAAACAGCCCTTTTCAAGGCTTTCACTGGAAGAAAAGAAGAGGGTTAAGGAGCTTGGACCGGACCGACCTGATTTAAAAATTCAGCAGCAGACAAGTGATGAGGACGAGCTAACACCGGGGCTTCTCCCGCTGCTTTATGACAAACGGAGCTGGCTGACGGGATGCGGTGTGAGTAATGCCCTTTTTATTTCCCTGTTTGCTGTTTTAAAGTGTCGGCACAGAAGCGTTGTGGACAAAGACGTGCGTACAAGACCTAAAACACCTGTCTGAGAAATGCAAACGGCACGAAGGTAGCCGCAGCCATGTAGAAAATTTCATGAAGCTACAGTTTTTTGGTAGGCTAAGCATCGCTGAACAGCTAGATGAAGGCTACAGGATTGGCATTAGAAGGCGCAAGGAAGAGGTCACAAAAAAATCGACACATCCTGTCCAGAATAATAGATTAGGTGAAATTTTGGGGAAGTCTCAGCTTTCCATTCAGACCCAGTTTATACAATTGTTTGCGGACCCCAGTATGCAGAAATATTCAAATACAATAGGTGAAAATAACACATATTTACTGCATGAGAAAAACTGTAAGGGATTAGCATAAAGTGTCTGCAAAGAGACTCGTGGGTACCTAAAGAACCCATTTTCATTCAGATATCTTGAGGGCAGAGGTCAAGGGACCCCTGTGAAATAATAATGATGGAGAATAATGTGAGTAAAGGTCCACTTAGGACCCAAATGTTGGTTAAAATAAATTGTGAGTAGTATTTTCCAACAGCAGTGAGCAGGATTTAATTCATTCAGCTGATTACTCTGTTTCTGTGCATGCATGTAAACATAGTCAGTGTATAACTGAAGATATTTATTTTTTTTCTCTATAATTTCAGTTGAAACCGTTATGTTCATTTTGCTCTTAAGTTCTTAATTAAATGAGAAAATACTCAGTACTTTTCATTTGTCAAGTATTTAATTTGGTTATTTCATACAGACTATTTCTTTACTAAATTACCAGGAAACATGCTATATTGTGATATATTGAGATATGAAATGACCTATAGCGGGATAGAAGATTTTGTCCATATACCCCGCACCCCCCCAACATTTTTCGTCACCAGCCGCCATTGCTGTAGTCTTACTTTTCATCATCACCCAAGAACAAAATCCTTAAGATTCTTTTCCTTAATCTCAAGGAAAAGATTATTACATTTCACACATACTTTATTTACACCTTCCTCACATTCCAGATCAAACAAAACTTACTATAATGAACGTATTGTTCTTAAAGTCTGTCTTAAAGCCAGTTAAATTTAAAATTAGCATTTCTGATCAGTAGTGTGTCTTTCTAGGAAGGTCGCTGACCTCAAACTCTTTTTTGATTGTTGATTTTGTTGTTGTCAATGCTAATTTGTCACAGATTAGCCCGAGCAAAGAAGTTTCACATATGCAGCGTTTCTCCTGCAGGCCTCCTTTATCTCATGACCTCTTGCTAAGCTGCTGGAGGCAGGTACTGAGCTCTAATGCTGGGGGCTTCTGGAAAATCTGAGTCTCTTGACTGGACATGGCTTCACTCTTGAAGTTTGCTTTCCAGTTTCATATCTCTTTTGTTTTTTAAGTCATATATAAAGTATGTTGTATCTAAGTCACTATCAGTTTGAGTAATGTTCAGCTGCACTTTCAAAGTACAGAAAGGAATCCTGGAGCTCCTGAAATAGATATATATATATATATATATATACACATATACACAGGTGCATTATGTTCAATGTGTCACAATAAAATTAGTTAAAAGTGTACTGGACAACATTCGGATAAAATACTATAATTTTTAAGCTGCCCTTTAAACCAGAAAAATCCAATTAAAGGATCTGAAAGACTTAAAAATCAGTGCTTTTGGACTTTTATAGGACTAAATCCTTTTAGATTTTAATAATCTTAATCCTATAGAACTACAGCATTGGTTTCAAAATAATATTTTTATTGGAAAAATTCTATTAGAATCATTGGACTCTTTGACTAGGGGAGCATAAACATAGTCTCTCTCTCTCTCTCTCTCTCTCTCTCTCTCTCTCTCTCTCTCTTCCTTCCTCAGTCCATTGCTGTATAAGAACCTGGCATAGCGTCAGGCCCCTGTGCTTTCAAACATCTGTGCCATTGCCAGCAGCACTGTGCACCATCATTTCCTTCTATGGTGAATAAGAGAGAGGTCAGCACAGAGGTCCTTTAAATTTCTCAGACATCACTAACAAGCTTGGCACTATGCTGCCTCCTTGTGGCTCAAAACTGTAAATACAGCTGAATGATCACATAGTAATTACAATTTACCAAGATTTCCATTCAGATCTTTTCCTTTATTATGCTGTATGTGAAATTTATGGAGCTGTTGCTTTGCCACATGGCATATATCTTAGCTGATATTTGGCACAGGCTCAAGTGATTTTAACATGCAACTTAATGCTATACATAGTAGTTAAATAAAGCCATAAACAACTGTGAAAGCAGAAATCATATGGGGGAATTGGTCCTATCATGTAATTAAAAGTTAAACTAATAAAATTAATAATTTATCCACTCACATTTACATACCCGAAGGAACCGGACATGAGTGATGCATTCTGGCATAAAGCATTTACCAAATTTACAATGTTAAATTACATAAATTTGATATTATAATTTGATATTGTATTATTTTTAAAAAATTGATATTATGCTAATTTTTAAATAAATATTTATTGAGTAAAACACTCTACAGCCCCAATCTTAACTTGCTGTATCTGACATAGCTGGTTGGAGTTAAAAACGTTGGACATACTGCCCTCTAGTGGCAGCTGAGTGATTTGTACATGACACAAGGTTTATGCTGAGAGCTGTACTTTAAAGGAAAAGGGAAAAAGGAAAAAAGACAGGGAAGAGGAAAAAGATATCAGGTTTTAAAGAGCAAAATGATCTGATCCAGTTAGCATAGATTTAACCTCATCTTAAACTTTAAGACAGAGAGAGACAGGGCCAATATCTATTGTTAGTTCATATAATGATCAACAACTGTGATAGTTTCCCAAACATTATTACCCCATGACCACACACACACAGCTTCATCGTGAGGTGTTGTGTGAATATTTCACTGGCACGGCTGTTGACAATAAATACTTTATTTTCACCATGAAAAATAGACGAGATCTTAATATACAGTAACAATTCCTGTCCAAACATATTGTAATATTTTGATTTCTCTTTTATTTTTGTCGTACCCTGGACACAAAGCTACATTCTTTTGTCTTTTGTTTACACCAGACACGCTGTGCATTGAAAATGGCTAAATACAGAAAAATGGCCATTTCTTCACAATTGGAACAAAGATTCAAATACAATACAGTACAATGTAAAAATAGAAAACATTCTTTGTGTTGGCGGCTGACTCGGGATACTGCAGGTGCACTTTTCCTTCACAGTCTAATGAGTTCTGCAGTTGACAGGCTTTTTTCTCTGTAAAATGAAGCCAGCAGAATTCAGCACAGATGATGGCTTGTTTTCAGCAGGTTAATGGGAGCAGCAGGGTGGTAATGAGTAAACATAGGCATACAGAGAATTCCCACATCTTTTTAAAACACATATAAGATATATTTGGGATGTTTAAAGCTACAGGATGCCTTCCCTCCCCTGACTACCACTGCTTGTACACAGAGTGTATATGCTTCCTTCTGTGCATTTAACTATATTCCAGTAATTTCCCTTTTTTTTTTTCTTTAAGTGTAAGCTCATTTTTCTTCTGCAAGTACTCCCACCTCAGTAACATTGTGGCACAGTAGAATCTGGCTTTTAAAGCCCAATAAAGAAATAAATAAATGCCTACAGATGACAGGCTTGTCACTTCCTGACTTTATTTCTTTCTCTCCCCACAGAACACGATAGCAGCATCAATGAATAGCTTGATTTGTTAGTAGAGGTATTTTTACATTTTCCATTTTAAAACATCACAAAGACTGATGGATTGCCACGGCAAAGCCGTTTTGGCAAATGCTAGATCGTGACACAGTGAACAACACAAAGCGAAAGTTGCTCTTTTGGTCAGTTTGTGGCATTGACGGTCTCTTGCGTTTTAGCTGAGTTGCCTTGTAGGAGAAGTTTGAAACTGAGGCAGGTACGACGGGGAAAAACCATACGATGATGCTGCCAGCAGCTCACTGGGCTCACTCGAGTCCTCACAACCAAGTAAAGGGTGTACCTCTATAAAAGAACAGTCCTCTCTGTTCAAAACTCCATTTCTAATCAGCTCAGTTTTTGTTTCCTCCTCTTGCTCGCTTTCCTCATCCTCTGCTGGGTAGTCCATTCCCAAATAATACAAGTCCTTCCCTTCTCTCACCTCTTCGTCTTCCTGTTCTGATGTTTCTGAAAATTTCTCCATGGAGTTGTAGGAGCAGGAACGCCTCGGGGCGTCTGTCTCACCTCGATAACTATCGAGCTCCCACAAGCCACCAGGGAAAGATCCAGAAATGTCAGAGTTATTGGCAGAGAAATTTCCCTCATCGCTGGAACTGCTGCCGCTACCATCCTTATAGTGGAGATGATCCGGCTGCTGCTCCTGCTTTGGATTGCACAGCAGCACGGTGGTGTATATGACTGAAGACTGGGCAGAGCTGTCATTGCTGTCTGGATGCTGGTCTGGTGGGGGGTCGATGGGCTGCAACTCACGGTGCTCTGGGCTTAATGTAGACAGATCATCCATAGTAGGAACCAAAGAGGGAACTCCATCCAGGAGCACCTCTGTGGATGAGGAGGTGTTCCTGGCTGCTAAGGAAGGGGCTGAGTCAGGAGTTACAGACATGTATGGAGTCTGAACCAAGGCTAGGAATTCAGCTTTATCTACTATGACGGCTTTGGAAATATTCTCAGTGGGCACCAGCAGAGACCAGGCTGGAAGCCCCTCGGGGGGTCGGAACAGGTGGTCAAATGTATCCGACTAGACAGAGACACAAACACTCATGTAAGAGGCGAATACTCAGCATGCATACTGATAAACTCATCACAAAAATGTGTCATGAGGTGAAATTTCAGTGATCATCGAAATGGTTGAGATGGGAGATGAAGCACTTATTTCATTCCGAGGGAAGAATTACAAGCTACTTCTTTTAGATTTACTTATCTGTTGAACATGTCATGAAGTCAACAAGCATGAAGAAGACGGCAGTTGAAAATGTAATGAATTTAAAGCCTTTCTAAAGGTTTAAAAGGTGTAATATGAATTCTTAAATGACCCTCATCCATACCTTTTTGAAGTCTATTCCTTTGGCCCAGGAACATTTGTTAGGGTTTGGCACATCCTTCCACACAAACTTTTTCATCCTGGGAACCAGATGCAAAAGATATTTAGCTTCCTTCTGTCAAGCTACACACCCTTCATATGTTTCTCTTTCCTCTCTCTCTCCTCTAATATGCCAACCTTCCAACAGCTGACATCAAGTGTAATTACATCCTTGTGACCTGTTAAATGTCACACTCCTCATTTTTAATGGTCATTGTCTCTGTTTGCTAAATGAGACTGCTACAGCTTCCCCTAAAGGTTAACATTATTTATCATCTTGTACAGGTGTCACAGTTAAACATAAATTTATCATGCTAATGCAAAAACCATCAAGAAAAGCCTGAATTCAAACCAAACATGCAGGCTCTACAAAAAGCAATATTTCCTTTATAATGTCACATATTGCTGCTATATTATGAGCTCTATGGTCATTTTCTAGGTGCAGCAAGTTTCTTAACCTTAATGCTCACGGAACTCACTCAAAGTAATGCTAATAATCTGAGCATCAGTCCAGATGTGAGCATTTTTACTTTAAACGTGGATTAAATCATTTGTCTTACAGTCCTGCTGGACCTAAAGTTTAAACCGAGTTTTAACATCAAGTTTTTTCTTTGATCTGGAGCTCAGTTGTGCCTATATTTTATGGTAGTTTAAACCAACATAATACAGAATTAGTTAAACTTGTGCTACACAGTTGCTTTAAAATAAGTTTAACCAACTATGATTAACCCAAATCTTAGTTAAAACTGGAGCTCTTACTGGTTTTGGGAGAGGACGAGGGTAACAAACAGAACAATGGAGAGGAAGATGATGATCATCAGCATCATGTAAGCTGCAGGGTCTCCACTGGTGGCTGAAAGAACAGGACAATATACACAATATCTACAGGAATGATGCATTAAAAGTGCTTTGATCGCAAACCTCTCTATGGTATGTTGTGCGTACCTATAGTGTACAATGGCTCCCCTTCACCATCAGCAAACACAGGGTACAAGTAGAAGCCATATTCCTCGAGGCCAAAGAAATCACCTAGGAGATGATAAAATTAAATAAGACATTCATCTCGTTGGAGAAAAAGAGAGTAGAATGACATTATAGTTCATGTTACCTCTTAGAAAGACGGGACGGTCAGAGTAGGGAAGCCTGGCCCAAGTTTCTCCAGTTTGGCTTTTATGATGATCAGCGTCCTGTTGCCTCTCTGCGGACCACTGGACCACCATGGCCAGAGGGACAGAGCTGTTGTCAAACAGGCTCCAGGACAGAGACACACAAGTGCTGTTGATAACCAACGCATGGAACGACTGCACGGAGCGACCTGCAATACAGATGAGAAAATACAAAATATAACTGTAGGGTGACATAAGTTATAACAGTTGTGGGATCATGGTTAACTATGATTACTTTGAAAGAGGAAGTGAAATTGGAGTTTTAATTTCTCTGTATAACTCTTTTTTCTGTCCATAATTTTGTCCGCACTCTGCAGAGGATTTGAAAATGAAACTGTGCCCCATTATCCCCGTTTATAAGTGAGTAGAGATCACAAAAATACTTAGAAGACAGAATTCTTATTAATAAATTACTCGCAAAAATGGGATTAGCATACTATAATTGTCGACCAGAGTCCGTATGCTAAAAACGTTATTGTGTTGATTACACAGCAATATTAACAGAGAAAAATAGGTCATCTTTATAGAAATGAACTTAGACGGTCAGTTTTGAGTCATGGGTGAGAGACAATTATCTGCACACACACTGCTCACTACACATAAACAGCTTATTGTATTACACAGTACTGTCATTAAATGCTGCACCCTAGTTAGTGCTGTTAAAGTGTTGCTAACTACCGCTAAGGCTAATGGCTGATCCTCTACTCTCAGGGCTTTCCAGCCTTAATGGATGGCTGTTATTGCCCTTCACTGCACAATGTCAGCAAGCCTTAGACAGGCTTCAAAGTGCACCTTTCACTGATGACGTTTCACTGATCATAGAGACGCTGTGGAAGTAGACTGGCCATAATGACTAATCAAAACCCTGCAAAATTTGTAGGGAAAAAAAAAAAACCATTAACCATGGAGACGATTCAGCATATCAACTTCAGTAATGGATGCTTGATTCATTTTTTTGAGAAATACATATTTTTGAGGGGACATAATGAAAACAAATAGGTAAACAGGGTTTTTAATACAAATGCAGCAATGATGTTTAATGAACTTTCGAAAGACTGAAAAGTTGGTAACTTCATTTTTCCATGAGTCCTCTCTGAACTAAAATCCCACTCACACTGTGCCATAACATATCATCCATGATAATATCAGTATAGTTGTTTTGCATCATAAAAGTTTGTCATTCACAATACAGATTTATTTATAACCTAAAATATTACAGCATTTAGTCTCTTATACTTCTATTGAAACATTCTATTGTCTACTTTTACTCATTAATTTTCACTTATGTTGTTACAGTTTGCAGTGTGTATACTTCTGCAATCACCAATATACATTGTTCTGTGTTATGTTGTTCACATTATCTTGAATATCATTCTGGCAAAAATATCATGCTATTATTTTAAGACTACATCTCCTACCTCTAATTCAAACCGACAATTTGAATGACCACTGGCCATTAACGATGCTGTGTGTACCAAGCTGGAATGGCTTCCTGAAGCTCACAGCAGGGGATAAACGTGAGCTGTATCTACGTCATAAACTAATTAGAACATGTGATTGTGCCTGAATAGCATCAACATGGATGGATCCTGCAGTGCTAATGTATGTCTGTATTAATTATTAGATCAACATATAACCTCTTAACATTTCTGTAGCCATCTTATTAGAGTCTGTGGCTCACTCACGTCTGGGCTGTCTCTCCAGCGTCATGTTGATGTTGTTAGATGAGCTCCCCAAGCTGTTGTAGGCCTCCACGGTCACAGTGTGGACTTCCTGGTTCCACTCAAAGCTGTAAGAGGACACCAGCTCTATCCGTTCTCTGGTCACTGCACCGCTCGAGTGTTGATGCTGGACTACAAACCCGTCCACGCAGTAGGAGTGTTCTGCTACTGGGAGATGCTTAAGACAGAGAAGATGAACACCTTATTATATTATACACAAACACCTTTAATTATAAGCCTGAATGTGTTTGTATTCCTGGTTGTGTACCTCAAATAGCAGAGTGACATTAGTCAGGTTTCTGTACAGATCGTCCTGGAGAATTCTCCAGAAATCAGGGCCACGCTCAGGAGCTAACGGAGGAACAGAGAATCACAACAGCTTTAGCTCCCTTGTGTGTGTGTGTGCATGTTGGAAGAGATGCTATTGTCAGTTTCTCGTTTTTCTGAACTGACAGTATTAGGTGAGATAAATGAATGCCTCTACCTGCTTATCAATATTGAGGCATTCGGTCAAACATTTTGTTCTCTGGTACATTTAACAGTCTCCTACCTCTGCTGTTTTGTGGTGTGGAGTAGACTGATTTGCTCCAGTCACTCCAGTATCCGATCCCATCGGTGTGCATGCAGCGCACCTGTACCACGTAGACACGGCACATGCCTGACACGGCCACCTCTGCCCTTGGAACCCTTGTTGGATTCTGAATCTGCAATAGTGATGTTTTTCTGTTACTTAGGGCTAATTTAGATAAAAGAAAAATAAATCTAATGTAAAAATGTCATGAGTACAGTTCGCATCTGTTCCACTTATCCATCCAATTTCTCCAAATAGAAGACATATTCAGTATATGCAGGCAGATTGAGGATACTGATAGTGTCTTTCCGGTTTCCAATACAATTTTTCAATCAGAGGGCATGTTCATCCACCAGCTCATATAAACTCACATCAAACTGAGCAGCTGAAGCCATGTCACCATGCTTTTTCAGTTTAGGAGATATGAGAATCATTTCGCTGTACCAGCTGAGTCCTGGACCTGTGTCTCTGTTTCATTTACTCTTGATAGTCCAGAGGTAGAGGAACATTTGGGACAGTTTAGGTTATTGAATGTTGACCTGACACTGCATTATTTTCCCAGAATCAAATTTATTTTTCCAGTGTAGGGCATCATCTGTACCTTTTGGCCTTTTTTAAAATTAATCTAGCAGATGAGCTCACCTTCCACTCAGGCTGAGCTGTCACAGTGGAGGGCGAGTGGTAATGAAACTGACACTGAAGCCCTTCGATTGGCAGAGATGGAGGCTCCCATGTTACCATCAGGACCCCACTGCTGCGGCTCACTGCCTTCACCTCAGTGGGTGTGTGGGGTTTAACTGCAGGAGAAAAAGCATGGAAGGCCAGAGTTTGAGTCAGTGTTATACAGTGTGACAGACTTCCATAATGTCATTGTAAAGTAGGCTGTAGAAAAAGTATTGGCAATGTTGTTCATGTACCACAGGTGAATCCTCTTTACGCACCATGATCCGTAGGTGAGAGGTAGATGGGTTTGGACCTGATGGGGCCAAAGCGTGAAGGCACCTCCAGCCACAGTTTATAGCAGTTCATCCTCAGAGGCTGGATGCTGCAAGTTCTCACGTCTTGTCCGAGTCGGCTTGACTGGCACAGCACCTCGCCCATCTCCCCCACCGCCTCACCCGCTCTCTCCCTCTCCTCCATCACGTCACATGGCAGGTCAGCCCACCTGTCATGGAAACACAGAAATGAATGAAGATATACGACTACAATATCTAAAACTTTTTGTTAGTATGATCATCCCTAGATCATGGAATGCTTTACCAATCTTCACTGGAAAAATACTGTTTGATCATCTTTGGACTGATTTTAAAAAAGGTTTTAAAAAAGATTAAAAAAAAAAAAACCTTCCACATCAAAAATTTTCTGGANTTTTTTTTTTTTTTTTTTTTTCAAATAAAAGAAAATAATTGGTCCTGGCCTATTGTAATTTTTCTCACATTGTTTCTCTCAGTCTCTTTCCCATCATATAATCTCATATATCCTGAATGAATTACTATTGTAGTATATCTTATAATATATTCCAAATACTCAAAATAGCAAAAAGATCTCAAACCTAAATCTGTTTGTCTTTTTTAAGAGTTGGGAAATTTAAGAGGAAGAGGAAGACTGAAACAGTGTAGGAGAATGAGAAAACAAAATTCAGTAATGGACTGAGAATTGTGCAATAGGCCTCTGATCAAACATGTCTAAACATTCCGCACATCATTCCATCTCCGCTTGCTGTGAGGTTTGTTCATCAGTCTGGTATTTAAGTAAAAATTCTCAAGGGGTGGAGAGAAAACTGCTGAAATCATCTTCATTTCAGAGCAGCAAACAATAGAAACAAGCAATCACAATGAGAATGTGGCCTGAAAAAGTTTGGGTAACACCCATAAAATCTGATTGTACTGTTTGCTTCCTTACACAGGAACACTGTCACAATGAAGCGCTCATAAAGGAATGACGTTAGTTTACAGAGAAGTTCAAATAGAAACTATCCGGGTTGGATAGAGCTATTTCCTGGATGTGTCCACGAGTATGATTTGTTCACTGTTTTCAGTACACTTAGTACTGAGGGGTTGATTTCCTCAATTCATTGAGACTTCAGAGGCTTAAAGCTTTCTTTAGCACTTAAAAACATTCAGCCTCAGTTAAACGCTGCTTTGTTTACCTGGATAAGAAGCTGAGTTTGCTCCAGCTGCAGGGTTGACCAGGGTTTTTCCAGCTACAGGACATCGCGTCAACGTCACCATTGGTTTCACAGCTGATATCAATGGAAGCTCCTGAATCACACACAGGGAAACACTCAGGGTAAATAAAACACAACCAAATTGCGTACTCTGCTTTGTGTTCTCATCTGTCTGAGCTCTTTCCTGTGTCAGGCTATAGGAGGAAACTGATAATAAAAAAGCGAGGTGGATTGGCAGCAGAATCAAATAAAACTATAGGTCATTCAGTATCATAATTTTAGCTGCACACTAGTGGCAGCTGCATGTTTCCAGCCTTAGTTGTTAATGTACAGTTATGCCATAAATTTTAAACTCTGTCCCAAGTATATATTTTGATCTAACCAATCCAGATCTATTTCTCAATGGAGGCTAAACTGTACTGTACCTCTTGATCCATCATGCTATACACGTCTGAAATATTTAAATTAAGACTGGTATCTTAGATTTCAAGACCAAAATAGACCAAAATGTATAATAATGTGCAAATCTTACAAAGTTAAAGAATACAAAGAAAAAAAAATCCTGAATCTGTATCCTGATCTGGTTCTGCTAATAAAAAAAAAAAAAAAAAAAAAAGTCTAATAAACTATTTCATGATCCAAGTCCCATGTATCCACAAATTTCATCAAAATCTTATCAAAATTTTATCCATCCTTGGAGGAGGTAATATGAAATAAAATGCTGGAGGTTTTGACTGCCACTGCAGTAGCATGTCATTCTCCTTTCTTCAAGCTGAGCAAGTGCAGTTATTTCCATGTTTCCGTGAATTAGTAGTCATAATGTTTTAGACCTTGTTGGTGTAATTGAGCTCACCTTCCACGTAGATCTGGCTGTAGGGGATGTGCCACTCCTGTGTGCAGCGCAGCAGATCGTATATCCAGCGCTCAGATGGACGCACTGTGATCTGGCTGACCTGGTTGATTTGAAAGAAGAAGGCTGCATACACTGAGCTGATACATGCGCTTATGTACATGATCTGTGCTTTTTTAGAAATTTACAAAAAAATTATCTAATTTTTGTTCCTATAAAAAGCAAAACTGGTTTTTACCCATTGGCTGACTGGGTGGTACAGGCTGCGAGGAAGCTTATGTTGGCAATTGAGCATCCAGGCGGCCGTGCTAGCATCGATGCTGCGGTCGTTGAACACGCAGTACACCGTCACGTTCTCCCCTGGTCGCGCCACCACTTTCTCAGGGATGTAGCTCACTACTACACACACACACACAAAAGGAAAGTCGTGTTATATAATGTGTTAAAACATATCTCCTCCAACTAAGAAGACAGTAAGCAGGGGATAAGAAAAAGATGACAACAGTAATAAAAGAGTAGAAAACAAACAGCCTAAGCTGATCAGCACCTGAGTCGTTCTCATTCATTCATCTGGATTTTAGAAAAGAATTTAATTTATTTTTTCAAGGATTTTGGTGACAATGCCATTTGTTTTATCCATTGTTAATTATCTGCTTTGAGGACTGTAGGAGTGTCTGTCAGTGTGGGATGAGGCTCATTGTCTTCAGAAAACAAAATAATATAAAGAATGTGATTCATCAGCAAAACAGAGAAATGGCAATGGTAAGAGACAGATCTGGAGAACTGTCCTCAAAAAAGAAAAAAAAAAGTGAAATAGCCTTTCGTGTCCCATTGATGACAAATAGAGAACACTTCTCATTGCTATCATTTGCGTCAGAGAAAAAGATAAACAGAATGTAGGTGGTGTGTGTGTGTGTGTGTGTGTGTCTCAGCCATATTTTATTACTAACACACATTAGGAAATACAGACATTCGCAACATTAACTTAGTTAGGTAGTAATATCAGCTTCTCATTGAATTTAAACACTGCTTTTAAAAAATTTATTTTATTTTAATATTTTAAAATAAAACTCACTACACTATTGTTCAGATATGATGTCTGCAGGGATAGTAGCTTTATTTATGGCCAAATTTCTGTTAAATTATGTAACTCTGACATTCTCCTTTTTTTCCAAGCCATACTTCATATTTTGTAGGTGATGACTAACCTTCAGCCTGACCTCTGATTCAGACTAATGCTGATAATGCTGGAATGAATTGTTCGTTAATGGCTCAGGCTAATGAGCTCAACCTGTTTAATAATTCAGCACTGACACTCCGATAAATCTAGCCAGAGATAATCGAGGTCTCTAACTGAAACTACCTGTCAGTGATTGTTTTTCTGCATCTGGTCTGTACTAAAATTCTAGTCTTATACGAGTAAGACAAACACACAAAAAAAGGACATTATAAAATTAAAGATACATTCCCTAATTTTGTTATAGCACCCAATAGTAGAGCTTGGTAAATTTATAAGCAAAGCCAATATTATTAGTACATATTGGCTTATCACAGAAATATTGGTATCCCAGTACAAATGTTTTACCAGATAATCTTTATTTTTCTTATTTCAACTTTAATATATTTCATGTTGACTAAGTTTATTCTTCATCTTTATATAAAGTCTTGTTCTTACTGTCAAGGTAGATATGGTGTGGTTCACTCCAGTCACTCCACAGTTTAAACTGACCCGACCTGGAACAGCGAACCTGGATGATGTAGTTCAGCCAGTGCTTAAGATCCAGAGACAACCTGGGTTCTCCAGGAGCAGAAAGAACCTGGACAATACAGAGAGGAAAATACACTTTAGAGTAGTTGTTATGGGAAGATGACTGGTTGCTGAAGCTCTAACTGGTTCCTGAAGCTGGTTTCTTGAAGCTCTGTCACCAAAATACAAAACCAGCCTCCAGTCATAATGAAATATATTTTTTTGGGATAAGGGTACATTATTTGGAAAAAAACAAATAATCCCTAGGGAAAATCATTTTACCTTTTAAGTGAGTCATAACTGCAAAACATTAATGTAAGTTGATTGTTAGTGTGTATCTTGAACGCCTAACATCTTGCTCCTGGTTGCTTTATACCGCTCCTGCACAGCTGAATGCTGAGTGCTAAGCGTACTGAGGCTGTTAAAGGTCAAAGCAGCTCTGACCAAGTCGCACTAAATAAACAATCATTTTGTCAATGGAAATTTGTGTTGCATAAAAGGAGCACAGCTACTGAAAGTGGTACAGAATACAGAACATGTCTGACTTGTTTAAAGGACCATACCACCCATTTTGCATGTTTGAGCCTAATATATTCAATTTTTATACACGTATGGTTACTGACAACCATTTCCCAAAGGATAAAACCGTATTTCAGCTTTCCTGATATTTTGCAAAAACTCTTAATCTTTCAAAATCAAATATTCAAGCAATACACCCACCTTAAAAATTGATGTTTTGCCTGCTAATAGTTACGCAAAATTATGAAGTCACGGTTGTTTAAATTCTTCGATAAATGCAGGTCTTCTTTTGGGACTATATACCCCAGTGGAGACATACATTCACTCTGCGCTTTTTATTGCACTTAAACGCTAAAATTACAAAACTTAAAAAAAAAAAAAAAAAAANAAAAAAAAAAAAAAAAAACCCTGAATGCATGTGTTGATGACGATGATGGATTATCCCAAGAACATTTCAAGTTATCAACAAGTTGATTTTAATAGCATACCAGAATGAACTGAAACCAATGGCTTTCTGGAAAAAATTTTTAACTCACCATTCCAGTGTATGCTTTGGGAAATGATTGACAGTAACCTTACATGTCTCAAACAAAATGGGTTGTATGGTCCTTTAAAGTGGAGATGTTTTAGTATTAATGGATACAGAACATGAGTCAGATTCTGTAACACAGATGATTATCATGAGTCTACATTTCGCATCACCTGACAATATTTTTGATTATTTTACCTCATTTTACTATAACAGTTGTAATATTTTAGCAGTGCTTAGCATAAAACAGGTTAATATTTACCTGCCAGACTGGATGAGTACTATTGAAAGAGTATCGGACCTCATATGTCAGAGGGCCAGAACTGGATTCTGATGGAGCATCCCACTGTAAAATCAGCTGTGCCTCAGTGGTTTGGACATGCGACAGATTGGCTGGAGGGCTTGGTTTCACTGTAGAATGAATTTATTCAGAATAAAACCAGTAGCACAGACATGACAAAAACATTTCCACTAAAAGGCATTAGGAAAAAGATGAGTTTCTCTCTGTTCAGGATTAAACAAGCCATTGAAGTCACCTATCAAATTCTACCAGACATTATGTCTTAGTAAATTACTGTCTGAAAAAATATGGCAACAACTGTAAAGTAAAATTTCTCTTGATTATCCTTATTATTATACATGCAATGAAGATCAATAATATTCTTGTCCACCCGCCAGGATCATTAGTGTTGAATAAATAATCAACCATCCCTTTAACACAGAGTTAATAAAAATGTAGATAGCATATAAATAAAGTGATCTTTACATTTAGATGGAGGTTTGGAACTTAAATGTCACAGTGATTTTGCTTTGCAGCTGGAAGATTAAATTTCCTATGAATGGCCATATTAACTATAATTCATTGATGTGAGTTAGGAGCAGCACGAACAACAGAAACCTTCCACTATAGGAGTTGTTATGACCAAGACAGCAAAACATGCATTTATAAAACCGCTACAATGCCAACTAGGAGAGAATAGATGACTAAGAATTATGAGTAATTGTTAGTGTTCCAGACTACTATTAAGGAAAAGAAAGAAACTTAAAATTCCCGTTATAAAGGCTGAAAAACATTTAAGAGACTCGAAGATTAAAAAAAAAAAACCAAAACACTTTCCTAACATATAGCAAGTTCTTCTATTTGCTATTGTGTCATTTCAGCAAAGAGGTTCATTTGTAGAAGCAGAGAATAGAAAGTCCTTCTCTATCACTGTGGAAATCTCACAGCTTGAACACACACACACACACACACACATACACATACGCACACTCAGCTGTACTCCAGTCATGCCTGCCCTTCACAGCTGAATAAGACACATTCATCTGTGCATTGGAAAATATTGGGGTTTTAAAATGTTGAGGAGTTCTGCATTATTTTACTTCACAGCATACATGGCTGACTTTATTCTTATGATTCTAATGCCAGTAATTGACTGGCTTTAAAGAAAAATTATTGCCAGGAACTTGCTTGCCTGGTGACTAATGTGCTGGAAAGTTTAACTGACTTTAAAGTAAAACTAGAGTACTTGTCTTAACATTCCACAGCTTCAGATTTTCCACAGGTGGTAGATTGTGTATTCTCGACTTGGGAACGCCAATGACTTAATTCCAACTACGTTACTGCACAAAAATGAATGAAGAATAAGTCTCTCTCTCACCAGGTCGGGCAGGAACGCTGAGTAGAACTAGTGGAGCTGTGGTATTGGAGAGGCTTATGATTACCATGGCGATAAAGCTTGTGTCAACATCAAGAGTGAGAGAACACATAAAGGAATCCTCTGCTTCACACACAACAGGATTATTAGACGCAGGTTTCCAATCATCAACCTTGGTGCTCTCTTTCTGCAGTCTGGGAATAGATGGGAAAAAAACTTCATTCCATTCTGATGTTTCAATCAATAGATGAAGTCATTAAAAGTCCAAAATGTAGCAAAAATACACATAAACAAAAACACAGACATACAGTATAACTGCATAAGTTCAAATGTTTTATGTTGAATTAATAAAATGATTAAACATGTATTGGAGCATTTAAATGGGTGGAATTATATAGAGTTACAAGGAAACCTTTGCACTGATTTAATGTGCAAAAATGCACATTAATGTGCATTTCTACTCTTCATTGTTGTAATGGCTGTGCACACTGAGTGAAAACTGGTTGTTTTACGTACTGATTCTTTAAGGCCCCCTCCCAAAAAAGCCTGTTCTGTTCTGATTGGTCAGCCCCATCAAGCCTGAGCTGGCAACACCGGACTGAGAAACATAGATGCTCACTGAAAACTTGCTCACAAGCCTCTTACTTTATGAGTGTTCTAACCAGGCATGTAGATTGGTAAATTCAAATTCTTTACATGTTGATGTAAACATGTTACATAAGTAAAAGACCAATAAAAAAAAAAAAAAAAAAAAAAAAACTGGCTTTCAGGGCAGTTTAGAACCTATGGATTTATTTTATGAATTTCTAGAGCCATCAACATCAAGTATTACAGCCTCAACAATGTACAACCTCGTACTCTCTACACCTGCACTACACAATTAAACTATAAATGAGGGGAAATAATAAAAGCATTAAATGAAAGATCATTTTAATAGGGATTATTTAATTTAATAGGAACCTGTCAAATGTATTCTTTAACTTATAATGTTGACAGATGGAAAACATGAAAAATATTCAAATAATAGAAATCTTCACATTTTCAGATGAGATGAATTAAATTATGGTGACTTTTGTAGCAGTGAATCATCACTGAAGCTTAACCACACAGCATGTAAAAGCTGAACATCACGTTGTGTCTCTTATCAGGTGTGTGTTAGATCAGCTGTGTCTCTTCATCCACCACCATGCTAAACCTGGAGTGTGAGTGTGTCAGGAGAGGGACAGAACAGTCTGCCAGTTAGATCATTCACACACTCTTCTTCGCCTTTGGTGCCTGAAGCATATGTCTGCCAGGAAGACAGGACAGCAATAACAAGGTGGATGATGAAAGAGTCTTAAAACAGTGAGAGTTTAGATTCATACTTACAACAGGCGCTGCAAGCTCACAGCCATAACAACTGCATCCTCCGTGCCTGACGTTGGAGTGCGAGACTGAAGGTCACATCTTAAATTTTCCCAGTTTTCATCAATGCTACACAGTACGTCCAAACAGGTTCCTGACAAGAAATCATATTAGCATGTTAACAGCAAAAGTGCCATTTGCTGAAGTTAATTAAAGCTGTAACTATCATTTATTCATAATGAGAGCTTCTATGAAAACGACCCGTCGTGGTATTCTGAGAACTATAAGCTGTTGATTGGAAAGCTGGATAGTTGGAAGTGCTGCCATGAGCAAAACTGTTCTCAAAATTTAATATGTTCATTAATATGCCTGCATTTTGGATGCAACTAAAAAACAAATATGAAAACTTAAAAGTGATTAAAATATTTTTGGTAATAATTTCTTATATACTGTGCACTGTAGACTCAATTGCCTTTTAAATTATTTTAATTAAAATTTACCACAGTTTAAAATTCCCAAACAAGGGAAAAATTTTTCCATAAGTGAGTTACTCTGTGTTCTCCATCTACCAGATTAATTTCACAAAATGATGCAAAATACTGCCATAGGAAATTACAGTAGCATTTTTTTCTTTTTTTTAATAGATATTTTTGCATTTTAAAAACTCATTCTCTAGATTAGCCATACTTTCTGATGAATTTTATGTTCATATTCTATCTTTGCACATTCAACCATTCCTGTCTTGGGGAATTTTTTTTATCTTAAAAGCAACAAAGATATGAAAACCATGACAAGCAAAGCCTGACAAGCCAATAAGAATAAGAAAAACCATGTACCAATGACTAACCCTCTATTATTAGATGACTTGAACATTCTCTGTGGACCTTTGTTTGTGTCTGTATGCATGTGTGTGTCTGCATGCACGTGTGCACCTCGGGCTTTTAAAATGCCATACAGCATCAGGAGGTACAGAACAGCCGTTTGCCTTTACTGCTTAATTATCATTGCTCAACATAAATCTAAAGGCCTTGGCTAATTATCATTGATCTGGATGAGTCATAGCACCTCTAAAATCAATCCAACAAACAAATCTTACTGACCTCCCTCATGTCTCACCTCCACAATTATAATATCAAGTGCGCATTTTATATTTTGGCTTTCTATCACTGCAGCTTTGCTAGAAAGCAAATTGCACCATTTACTGCTTTGATTCTGTTTACTGACTTTTAACAGCATCAAGGAATCCTCCTGGGTCAGACTATCTTGTGAATTGATCACAAGAAGACTCACATGGTCACGCAGTCTAACTAGATGAATGCCAAATGAAAAGCCATTAAAGTGTGGCCAGCTCATCAGGCTGATCTTTGGAGGAAATTCTATCAGGGAAAAGTGACTTGCTGCAGGCAGAATTACAACCCTGCTGTGTTTCTGAGCAGGATCCAAATCCATGCAGCTTTTCTTCCTGTATTTTCAGACAAGACGACTAGACTTGACTTACAGTGTGCAATATGCTGAATGTTGTGTGTTTATTTTATTGTTATTGCTGCTCATGTAATATAGTGGATTCCTTGTTATTTCACAGAAACTATGGTCACCATAATTTGACTGTAAGGTGTTATTTAAAGTAAAGTTCTTGATGTTACATACTTCCAAAGAAATACATTTGAATGAAGCTGGATAATGTTGCATTTGTGGACAGTTAGAAACTAATGGAGCTGCATCCAATATATGTTAATGAGTCAATGAATAAAAATAACTGTATGAAAGGCAAGAAGAATTTTAATATAAATTTTATATTCAATATGACAATGGGATTGTAGTTGAAGTTGTCATATAAATTCTGCAGAAGCAAGATACTATGGATATATTAAATATGGATATATATGGATATATTAAAATATACTTAGTTATCAAAATATCCGGGACACTATTTTGATAGGCTCTTACCCTCAGAGGGCTTTTGAGGATTTGATGTGTGGGTCATGCTCCTGAAGTTGCAGCGCTGGTAGCGTGGGAGGTCTGATTCAGAGCTGTTTGTCCTTGGTCTGTGTGTGCCATCATCTCCCTCCATGCTGAGGTGGGCTACAGGTGATTCACAGCACAGCTCATCCTGCCATGGGAGGTTCAGGGCACCTGACGGCACAGCTCTCTCCTCAGACTCCCAACACAGAACACCTAGTCACAGGGAAACAAGAAAGTTCACCCAGGCTAGCCACAGTGGGAAATATCTGATGTAATTACAGGGTGTCTTCATATTTCGTATTTGCTGTTGTAACAAGTAGGTACTGTTGGGTTCCCAGATACAAGTTTTAGTCCAAGTTTACTATTTTTTTCTTCAAAGGACTCATCATATTATCAGTTTGTGTGTCATACGATGTGGTAACTATTCCATGTTTGATGCTGCACTACTATTCAACACCACTTAGGTTATGTAAATTCTGAAGTATCTTGCATAGCAAAGCAACACACCAAATAACACCAAATACCACACCTGATTTTTAACAAACGGGTTGCAATTCATAGACCATAAAAACCAAAACACAGGACTGACAGAGATATGAAAAGAGGCTCTTGGCTTTTTTCACTTTCTGTAATGTCTGGGCGAGGTCACAAACCACAAAATCCTGCTTTCCTCTTTCACAGTTGTATTTTCAGTTGCTTAAAGAGTGTCACAGTATCCCCTTTCTGGGGGATGTCAGTCAGCATTTTTGAGGAAGTGTAGCAACGCCCATTTATTGTGACCGATGGCTGACCTTGTTAGTTTATGAAGATAATCTACAGACCAAAAAAAAAACTACCATATGTAAAATCTTCATGTAAACGAACTGACAGAGATCACTGCTATTGTGCTGCTGTTTGGACTCACCATTGGATATGTGGAAAATAAGCATCAGGAATGTCTGCATTATAGTCCGAACCCTGTAGAGACAAATAAGAAGCAAAGAAACAAGTAATGAGTGGACAGATGGAGAGAAAGTAAACAGGAGGAGAAGAACAAATAATAAAGAGAGAAGATATATATATTTAAAAAAAAAAAAATAGTTAAAGCTTGACGAGAGAGCGCTAAGACACAGATAACGTCTGTCATGACAAAAATAAAACAGTGGATAACTTTCCTCCAAATCTAAAATTTAAAGGCACTAATTCCTCTGTAGGGAGATGGTGTCATGTGAAATCAGTAGTGAGTGTTAACACACACCAGTCAGTACCAAGGAAAATAACGTTTATCACATTACAGTGGAGGAACTGATGGACTGACTTCACTACAGGTGTAATGACTTACCAGCTATTCAGATGAGTCATTTGACTGTACACTTTATACCAAAAACAAGTCTTAATAAAGCATAGTAGGGGAGGAAAATAATCAAATCATTACTAATTGATTAGCACCAACACTGCAATACAATCTCTGGTAATAATGAGGCGTTTCATTCCCTGAAAATGCTGCTGCCTTTCTACCTGTAACTGGATGCCATTGTTGGTAATGAAAATATATCATAATAGTATCATTTAGTATTGCGAGTAAGCCTGTTATTCCTTCAAATTAAATCATCTGATGTCTTCAGATGTGTACCTCATTCATCTTATACTGCAGTACTTACATTGTAGGGTTCATCGTGTGACCATGGCCTTGTTGGGCTTTGGCTGGCTGGGATTAATATTCTCACTGGGAGGGAGAGAGGGAGAGAGAGGGAAACAAGACAATTAAGGCAATTCTGACACCAGCAGGACTGAAGATGAAATTAATGTTGTTGGAACATACAGTATCAAGCACAGCAGGATGTCTGAAGAATTTTTTGTTAGTCGAATTATTAGAAAACAATTTCTCAGAACCATCCTGTTGCAGAGGGCAGGTCTCATACTGAGAAGAGCGCCTCTCTCTGTCTCTCTCTCTCTCTCTCTCTCTCTTTCTCTCTCTCTGTCTTTAGTTCCTACACTGATAAAAGATACTCTAAAGCGGCCATTTATGCATGATTGAGGAGTGCAACTGTTGCATACCGAATGCCGCAGTGAAAACACTTTTTCTCTCTTCAGTGTCTCACAGTCAAATAACAAGAAGCTGTTAGCTTTGTTTTGCTGCTTGAAAACCCTTCATTCTTTTCCAGAACTTTCAAAAGTCTGTTTATACAGTTAAAATGCTTTCCCACACGCCATTGTCACACAGGCTGAGGCTAAATGGTTTGCTCTGGATTAACCATGGAATAAGGCGAAATAGGAAGAGCACTTTCTGATGCTCTTATGTAATCTAATCTCTTCTTGTCTCACTTGAAGGCACCTTAAAAGTAATTTATTCTGAGAATGTCATCAAAATACAGGAGTAGAGCAACAACAGCCTGATCTCATCTATTAATTAATTGATGTGCTGGATCAGGACAAACATGGCATGCTGGGTAAAAACAGCACCATGCATAGACAAACTGCAGTCATGACATCTGCTGTGTGTGTGTGTGTGTGTGTGTGTGTGTGTGCATAAACATTACAGTGCCCATATCTATGGTGCGTATGTGTGTGCATGCACCTGAATGAAGTGTGTTGTGTGGTGGCGTGTGTGATATGTGTGACAGCATCCATCATATCACCTGATGGAAACAATAACAAATGCAAAGAGAGTACAGGATGAACAAGGACATCAGACACAATTAATACATTGTTGTGTGTTTACATGAGATGCAAAACAACTGTCAGCATGATTGCACACCATGTGATTAAATACACCCCTGTTTCCATGAATAGAGCACACCTGTCATCACCCTCAGGTGTGCAAAACAAAGCCTGCAAACGGACGCTGACAGCATACAAAGCTGTTCTGTGTTCCAAGTTCCATGTAAGCATCACTTTTCTATACATAGTCAAAATGAGTGTCAATAATGATGTTGGTATTTTATCAAATATCAATAACAGAAATCCAATTAGGTTTTTTTTTTTTTTTTTTTTACATAAGCCTATAACATAATCAGTCATTTTTGGCAACGATCCCTCAAAATAGTTATTGAAAATTTCTGACAAAGGAATCTACTGATGTAAAGATGTTGATGTAAAGGAATTAAAAAGAGTGAAATATACCGGGACATAAAAATGCAGGCAAAATTCAGCCAATAATATTGGCTAGATGATATATCAGTTGGGCTTTGGTGAACATGACAAATTTTTTTTGAACTTCCATTTGCTTGGCTTGATAGTCGTAAAATTAAATATCATACAAGTGTATTTTGTGGTCTTGGGGTCACAAAGCCACAAAGGGATGCAAATCACAGTACGACTTAGACCTTTCAGTTTTCAGTTTCAATTAAATGAAAGAGAAACCTTCCAAGCAGTCAATATTAGCACTGGAAAGTTTCACATCCAAGTATATTTGCAAGTCAAACAAAGTCTCAGGATCCTGAATCCCGACATGCGTCATAAAGTTCTGACACACTTGACAATAAGCTTCTGTTTATCATTGTCAATAAATCATCCAAAATCATCAGCACTCCCAATAATAGAATCTCTTTATCTCTTTATCTGTTCAACAGGGCAAGAAAAATCATTTCTGAAACCACCCACCAAGGTCATCACCTGTTCCAACCTCTGCCATCTTAGACAATATAGATCACTGCCCACCAAAACACCCACTTTAAAAACAGCTTACAGACTCTGAATTACTGCATTACAGACTCTGAATTCCTCCCACGAACCCCCACATCTGTATCCCACATAATGTTCCCTACTTGTATCATCCTACTGTACGCGCTGTGTAAGTGTGAAGTTCTATTTTGATGTTCTATTGTATCAACATTTTATCAACATATTGTGCTTGAACTAAGCTGTAAGACCCTGTTCCAGCCTCTGTGTGGTCATTAAAATATATGAATCTCAATCATCCAAATAAATGCTTTGGTACAAAACAATGCAAAATTTACTTTTCAGACACATTCTATCAGAGTAGCCACAATTTCAGAAATAGAAAATACTGAAATTGTCCTTTTTTTTTTTTTTTTATNTTTTTTTTTTTTTTTTACAATGACAGTACCACAGAAGTTTCTTATAACAGCGAAGGCTGAGTTAGAATTTAAAGTAGCTCCATATTGTCCAGACAGTGAATGATGTTTATCTACATCAATCACATCAGAACATTCATTTACAACAGCTTGTTCATCACTGATCCATGCAGCTCCAGGCTTACAGGCACTAGTGCTTACTGCTCATTATGAATTAATGTACCAAACTTGTGTTGGATAATATTCCAAAGAAGAGCTGAGATGTGAGACACGAGCACAGCAGCAGAGATGGACTGCAAATGTTTGATTTATTTATTTTAATATTTGCTAGTATTCTGTTTCTGCTGCCTAATACCACCAGAAACACACACTTATTCACCCACATGCCTCCTAAACTAAAGGAGTAAAGCATGTGACTCCATTCTCATGATGTCTTTTAAGTGTAAAAGTAGCATTACAGAAACATGTTCAAATGAGATCATCTCAATAACACCAGCCACATATCCGATGACATTAGCCCGCGGGGTTTGTTGCCCTACAAAAACAAATCCTGCTCACACCTTTAACAGCAGAAATGTGAAGACTTTAGCTCTCAGAACTGCACAAACCTTCCACATCCAATACCAACACCAATAACCTTTCCACTTAATGAATTGTAGTAATCATGTAATGACTGTGTTGCCTTTACTCCTGCATACTTTTGTTTTATGGAAACAATCAGATCATTAATCAAGTTAATTATAGAAGACCTTTTTTTNCCACCCTCCCAAGGAACTCCATCAAGCCAACTATTCATCCTGGTGTGACTCACACTCTGCCAGTCTCAATATGCTAGTGGGGTAGTGAGCTGGGGCTTGTTTACACACACACACACACACACACACACACACACACACACACACACAGCAGCACCAACAAGTTATTTTCTGAGTTAATCTTGGAGAAAGAGCAAAATTACCACGTGTCAATTTAATAGCATCCTGACAGAAATAAAGACAAAGTGAACTGGAAATCTAACACCAAAAGTTTCCCTGCTGTATGGATACGATAGAGAAAGCATGAAAGAATGGAAAGATAACAAATGTAAACTATCAGAAAATATCATTCTTATTATAAGGAACGCAAAAAAAGTGCTACTTTTGTTTAAAGATCAGGAGGAAAACAAACAAAAAATACTAGAAAAATTCAAGCTGTCAGAAATATTTCATACCTCCGTGTGAAGAAAGAGCAAAGAGTGTAAAATGTAAGAGGAACCCTTAGAAATACAGCATGTGATTATTAGAAACACTACTACTTTAATCTATAATGTAACTCCTTACATGGGTCTTTATCCTTTTGTTCCAGTTCGGAGAAGTTAAAATCCACACTGCGTGGGCTCCTTCTGTGGCTTGGTGTCCGTCACAGCAATGTGTCCATGGTTTTCCCGGTGAAATCGGTTCCACCGTGTCTCCTCTTACACGGTGCAGTTGTCTCCCTGACGCAAAGCAGAGCACAACAGAGCCTGCACGCGCGGGGAAATGAGCCTGACTGAGGGAGGCGGGGCCAAACACGCACGCACCGTCCCACAAAGACGAGAATGATGTGTTCAGGAACACCCACTAAACTCCCACTTTAGAGCACCAAAACCATTTGTGCAGTTTAGTTGCATAAACATTAAATCATGTTGAACAAAAAGTAAAATATACGACAACACAAAAGGCAGTGATTTGCATTTATCAGCCCCTGTATTCTCATCTGCTGCTCAATACAGAGCGTCCCTAAACACCAAAATAAACTGCGCTTTAGCTTTTCTCATTAAGCTTTAATGACATCTGAAGTATAGATGAGGTGGATTGGGTGAAAGTGAAATAATCATTTGCTGGTAGAGAATTTTATTAAGAATATGAGACGATATAATTCTGTTTTGCTGTGTAAGAATGTTGTCTCATGGGATAGAGTTTGAAACCTCATAAGTCTGTCTATGTGATTTCTGTCTGTTAGTAACCAACTTTAGTCTCACTGTATGTTCCAAAAGTCTAGACACAAACATTGCAATAATCGTAAACATCAGTCTACAGATTGATGTGGAGTTTAGTTCAATCAAAAATGCAAACAGTCTGTGATTTCATGCAGGTTTCTGTTGACATTCAAGTCTCAAAACTTCAGCAAATAAAGCCAAAACTGTCGTCATGGATGAATACCACAATGGGTAACTGGGAAAATATGAATTTTGTTATTTGGATGCACTAACCCTTCAATGGTCACCTAAAACCTCCTGTATAGCATGGAAAAAAGTCTTCTTCCAGATGTGGATCCTTGGCCACTCCATCCAATCCTACTTTTTATAATGCAAACAGTCAGCCATTAATCGGTTTACTAAATGGAAAATCTGTGTCTAAAATGGTTTACTTGTTATTAGCTATATAGGTATACATGGAGGATTATATAGTGACTAGTGAATGATTTTGTTTTCCTGCTGAGGCCTGACATGTGATGAGTGCTACCTGTTAGCCTCCATGGCACAAACCATGACCCATTAACCACTAAAACAGCAGCTAAGGCACAAATCTGCTGTGTACTTGTGATTTACAAATACAGTACAGTATCACTTTCATTCAGTGTGAAACCTCAGCTATGATAAAAATAATAGCTGGCGCCCAGGCTGAAACTGATAATAAACACACTTGGTCTTGGCCACCTGCTCAGTCCTCCTCTGTTTTTGCTGTTTTTGCGAGTCAGTGTTAAAAGCTGAGGTTCATATAAGCCAATGGCTGCTTTTTTTCTTTTTCTACATTAACCCATCCATCCATTCATCCATCCATCCAATCTCTTTACCCACTTATCCTGTGCAAGGGGAGGGTGGATCCTATTCCATCATTCATTGAGAGAGAACCAGGACAGGTCATCAGTAGACACACACACACACACACACACACACACACACACACACACACACACAAAATCATTCACAGCTATGGGCAGTTTGGAGTTGTCAAGTCACCCATACACCTATTCTGTATGTTTTTGAACTGTGGGAGGAAACCGGAGCACCAGCGCCTGGTGGAAACCCACACAGACATGGGAAGACCATGCAAACTCCACACAGAAATACCCAACTAGATTCAAACCCAGGACCTTCTTGCTGTGAGGGAACAGAACACTGATCCAAATCAAATCACATTTTATCTACCAGGACAGAATTCTCTCTCTCTCTCTCTCTCTCTCTCTCTCTCTCTCTCTCTCTCTCGATCAATACAAAAAGGTTTCCAACACTTCAGGTGGCTTGTTTTTGTCAATTGCTGTCTGGCTGCAATTACCCAGAGCTGTGACTTACGCAACCTATTGAATTATCGCTTTGTGTGATGAAGAGTGAGATAAGATATATAATGAAATACTGAATCACAAATAGACATACAAAGCACAAGAAGAGAACATCATATATGGTGCTGTGGAAAGCAACATATATCGGGGTTAGGACAAGTGACTATGAGGGAAATAAATAACTCATGAATCTGTGGATGTGAATGAATTAAGTTTAAATATTAATTTACTTTTTCATTAATGCTACACCTCTGATTATTCTCACTGCTTTAATTGTATCTGGATTATACACAGACAGAAATGAGCACAAATGTGGAAGAAACTCTGTGTGTTTGTGTGTGTGTGTATGTGTGTGTCTGCACATGTCAGAAAGAATACACACCCACCATCACTGTCAAACTTTATGACGTCAAAAGAATGCGTCATTGTGTGTCTGCATAAAATCGGAAGGAGATTCATTTGCAAATAGATTTCCCTGATTTGCGTCATTATGGAGGCAAATCATTATACTTTTACAACCCAGTGGGTTTATAGAGATGGATTTGGTCCATTATTCTGCAGCCTCGAAGGTCACATCTGTGTATGCTGCAGGGACTGTTTGGGACAATCAGTATTTGGATTCACACACACCCAAAATGAGAGGAGATGAGCATTTTTCCATCTGCTCTCACATTTATCTTTCTTTATTTTATCACAGTTTTATACAGTTACAAGATGTCATTGTCAGGTGAACTGTGACAGCAGTATTATGCTCTGCAACACGACTGTATATCACATTACTTCTCCTTGGGAAAAACACCTTTCTTTGATATAGTATGTGTGGAAATATGTACATAAGCAAAGTGGACAAAGATGAAATACTATAACATCTGAAGTAATAAGCAGTGTTTTGCTTTGTCTTTTCAAAATTGAAATACATTATCACAAGTCGATCAGAAATGTTTTCGATCATGAGTAAATCTGATGCATCATCACTGGTCATGTTTGATTAAAGCATCATTTGCAGCTTAAATCAGGTTTAATTGTTGGAAGGTAAAACAGCATCAGTGTTTTTCAAAAGAAGAGATGACGTCATTCCTTGAATGACATCATCCCAACTGGTCTACAAAGGATGACATCATCCTTTTTGTGTGTAATCCTCCTGTGAAGATTTTAATTATTTATTTTATATGTGTCCATAAAATGTGAGTAAATATTCTTTAACAGTGCTGAACTTTGTGAATTTTGACTGTAAAAACATCTTACTAGAAGTTTGACAGTTCTCTGTTTCTATTTTTCTGTCTTTTTTGCTCTTTCTACTTTCCTCTTGCTGCTGTTGAACCTTTGAGGTGATTGTTCTTTGTTCTGGTGATCTCCATACTTGTGGTCATCATTAATAAAGAAAATTCCTTCTGTCAGCCAGCGAAGTATAGCATTTATTAGCGACATGCATCATTACCAGCCTTGAGTCAATTACCATGTAAATCAGCATCCAGAGATTGATATGTAGAGCTTTCACCCAGTGTTGGATGCTTATTGATAAGTATCACTACATTTGATAAACGCCACTCATATGGCATTTTAATCAGGGTAAATCAAAACAAGAAATGTATTGGAAAATACAACATAATCTATAATAGATTATTGGTTAAAGAAGCATGTTGCTGTGCTATAACTACACTGTTGCAATAACTTAATGTTCTACACTCGCAGTGACTTCATTTCATTATTACTATTATTATGCCATCATTGCTTTGGGAGATGATTTGACAGCATCAGTCCAGCTAAATGAGTCAGGCTTTTATTAACATAAATCCCACTGTGCTTTGCAGTTTAAAAATGCTTGACTCCGCACCTCAAACAGGGAAGCCGTTCATGAATAATTAAGCAGATTTTCTGTGCACTAGGATGATGTCATTGTTGCAGGGTTGCTGGATGATGTCACTGGGAGACATGATTTCATCTCTGAATTTTAAATGTATAGTTGCTGCTGCTGTCAGCACATGATCACTAAGATCACTGAAGCTCACAATTTAACCCAGTTTTTACATGTAGTAGGCTCCTGAATCCCTTTAGAGCAGATCAAGAGTTCAGAAAAGGAATTACCTCATAAGACATGAGTACTGGTTTTAGGCAGTTGTTACTCTTTTCTTAAGACTCCCTAGAATCCACAGTATTTTGTCTTTATGCCTAAGGCTGGTTGGTTGAATCATTAAAAATGTCTGCCTTAGTTCAAGATCAAAATGTAAATCCCGTTGCCTTTTTAATTTGGCATTTCTAGATACTAGAGCAGACATCATCTTTAGTGCAATAAACCACTGCAAGCAACTCCACCCCATGAAGTAAAGCATCTCATTTATCAGAATGTGCTTACAGCTGTGCATAAGTGGAAAAAGTGATATATGGTGTGAATGTCAGAAATCTCAAAGCAGGCCCTGAAGCTTTATGTCCTCTGAGAGGGCTGTATGGAGGTTACTAAGCAGTAAAGGGCAAATTAATGCAGCTAGTGAAGCTACTTAAAAGGTTCCATATTATGCTTCGATTAACTGTCCTGAAACCTTAATTTCGTCTTTTACTTCTTGAACATGTTGACGTCAGTGTGAAACACGTTACAGTTTACCTGCCTACATTTAAAAAACAGCACCTAAAACTGCCTATTTTTACTCCATATGCACAGCAGTGCTGCAGCAAGAGAGAGTAGAAGTCAGTCAATGTGGTTTTTGCATATTGAAGCATTACAAATGTTTTGAAATAGACCCATAAATGAAAATCAGAACACTACAGAACAATGCAGCAATTTGTATAATATTTTCTCTTTAAAAAAAAAAAAAAAAAATNAAAAAAAAAAAAAAAAAAACTTGGACTTGATCTGGTGTTGCCAGGATATTGTAGTGCAACATCACTTGGTAAGAATAGTTGGGTTTGTTAGTTGGTTTTGTAACTAAGACAAATGTTTGTGAACAATCCGTCCATGATCAGACTTGCTATAGATGAATTTCATTCTTTTCTACCAACAAAGTATATAGAGCACAGCAGGTATGTGACTTATTGTTTGTCACAGCTGTCATAGTATCAAGCAACTGCAACAAAATGACCCCACTGCCACTTCTCCTCTGCCTGGTATCACTCTGAAGCTGGCCACTTTCTCCATGTTTCAGAGTCGTCACAGTATGACAGATGAACGTGTTGTGGCAGGTGAGGCACTGACCCAGAGCAGCCTGTTTAACTGCTGGAAATTTCAGTCCATATTTTCTGGAATATGTTCCATTTCACCACTTCTTCCTTCAATTTTGTGCTTTTCAAATTAACATTATCAAATTAACATTATCAAATTAGCTTTTTCCAATTTTACAGCACATGCACAGTGATTTTCTCAGTGTTTCCCATTATACCACAACGATTTGTCTTATTAAGCTCAGTGTTTTTGTGTTAGTGGAAGGTCTGTATTAGACATTCTCTGCCTTATTTTCACTGGCGTCACGCCCAGGCTCATACTATGAAGACTCCTGTTTTTGACTGGCCAAACCTCTGTAGTCTGCTGCTACAGTGAAAGAAATCTTTCAACCAAGGCCTGTTGAACAGGGGAAAACTTTACTAACGTGGTAAAAGTTGACCAAATTCTTCAAAAATCTATCTGTGCCTGTTTGCAAGAGTGTTTCTCTCATCTCAGCTTAGACAAACTCAGTATGAACCTGAGTTTGAGTGAAACATTCCCGTCTTTAATATAGAGAATTTCATAATGATATAAGCAGTCGCGTGTGCTGACGAAGTTTGAAGTTGATGTCTTTTCCAGAGCACAGCTGCATCCGATTGTAACATTAAAGCTAAGGTTGCTAAAATACAAGCTGATGCTGCATTTGTCATAAGTTTTGGTTAATGCAGTCCATGTCTATGAAATAAAACTGGCCAATCAGAATAATAAAACCTGCTGATGTCTGACATTCTGAGATCTGAGAGAAAGTAATGGGAGATCAGAGATTTTAACCATAAACAGGTGAACTGAATGTTAGCTGTAAGGTGCAAGCAAGGAGCATAAAAACCTGAATATACAAGCAAGGGGGAGGGGTTATAGTCTGACATTAGCTAGATGTCCCTGAAGAATCTGTTGACATGTTGCATTTAATGTCACAAGTTACTCATTTTCCTCTTTACTTCTTTCCAGTCACCTTTCTTGAAGCCAGCATCTAATGGCCATTAAATGAACAGCATCAAGACAGTTCTGCATTAGCTTCCACATTTGGCCATGGTGGTTACTGATTGAATTAGGCAATTAAAGTTAATGAGTGTTTAGGTTAAATTTTAAGTTAATGTTTGGTTTAGAAACAAAAGCTTTGACCAAAATTATGAAACTCAAACAAATTGGGTAGAGCTATATTAACCCTCCACTTGGTGGCAGAAAAATAAAACAAGCTAACACCGTCCTGGCATTGCCTAATACATTTTTTTCGATAACGTTACCAAACTATTGCTTACTTACACATTCAGCAGACACAGAGCAACATTAGCATCCCACTGGATGATAATATGTTTCTGTCCACTTGATGAATGCAAGTTGAATATTCAGTCTTATTTTTAAATATTTTTTTAGCTGTTTTGGTCCCCACCAATTCCTGAGAAAAATATTTGGGTTTTTAGCTGCAATTTTCTCAGTTTCATCAGTTTTGGTCGCTAACGTACAGCTTTTCACAGCTTTTGTGATGGAAACAGCAGCTAGAAATAGGATGGATGGCTGTAAAACCAAAAGAATGACCTAAAAAGAGGCTAAAAATTCAGAAAATTTTGAAAAACTTAGAACTATGACTGACCCTTTCATATTATACATTGTCATTTGATTCAGTGTTTTTTATGGAGTCTCTTCTTCAGTTAATTATTTCATGGGAAAATATGTTTCTCTGTCTTGGAATAGGTGCATTTTTACAAAAAGTTTGCTCTTTTACAAATTTTCCTGAGACAAACCAGTCTTTTTCCACTTTTCTGTGGCTGTTTATTGAATTAACATTAAAAAAAAAAAAAAAAAAAAAAAAAAAAAAAAAAAANAGAAAGAGAGAGAGAGAGAGAGAGAGAGAGAGAGAATGAGTCAAGTTAGCACGTGCAAATTACCAGATGTAAAACAACATTAAAAACAGACAAACCTCTCACTATTTCACCCTCTCCCTCACTTTCCCCTCTAACTTTTCTCATTAGCTTGCTGTGTTCCATCTCTTTTTTTTCCCTCCTCCTGTTTTCTTTCTCTCTTGGAGGTCTGAATGTGTGTCGCAACAAGGAGCTGAACTGAGGGTCGTGTGAGCACAATACAACAATACGCACACCCAACCAACGCAACGCATGTGTGTGTGTGTGAGTGTGTGTGCTTAGCAAAAACAGCCTGAGTGTGCAAGTTGCAGGTCTCAGAGCTTTAGCAACAGAGCTGTAGGGTGTAGATTTAATGGGTCTTATTAGTGACAGGACTCGTCAGTTGGCACAAACACAAACCTAGAACACACACAGCTGGATTATTGCGATTTGTGTGTATACTGGACAGTATCTGGTGCTGACAACCACAAAGTTTGGAGATTGCAGGGTAACTTAACATCAAAAACCAAATTAAATGGCCTGTGGGGCGAGATTCCCACTCATCTTAGTGTGTGTGTGTGTGTGTGTGTGTGTGTGTGTGTGTGTGTGTGTGTGTGTGTGNCTCTTGACGACACCCCCCCGTCACTAAAAGTAATCAATTATTAACAGCTGAGTTTGGGGGATTTCCAGCCCAAAAATGAGAAATGAAGGAAGCAAGTAAGAAGTAATAAGGAAGGACCCTAAGGAAGGAAGGAAGGAAGGAAGGGAAAAAAAATAATGAAAGAATAGTAAGTTGAAATGTAATGAATGAAAGAAGGAATGAAGGAATAAAAGAGCCATGGTTAAAAAGCAGGGAAAGAAGAGAGGACATAAAAAGTGAAGAAACAAAAGAAAGAAAGATCAAACACAAGATGACATTATTCAAATCTTATTATCTTCATTTTGAACCGTTAATCTGCAAAGTAATGCCGCCTTTAAATGTAGAAGGAAAAAGCTATATTTTACTCTATAATGTAGTTGCCACATAAACACACACTTTGAAGGCGTGTGTGTATGTGTGTGTAACAAGATGTGATGAAATGTCAGCCTCATAAGTGTGTGCTTGTTCTGTGCACTACCATAACCACACTATCAAAGCACGATGGAGTTACTCATGAAACCACAATCATGGCCTCTCCCTGGATATGTTCTCCACCTTGTTCCTGCATGTGAACACACACACACACACACACACACACACACACACACGTTTCGTGTCCTGTTCTGTCACTTATTCCACAGCTAGTAGTCTGTGATCATTGACTCACACAAACACACTCACACACTTTGCTCCTTCGACAGAGAAATAAAATTATAAGCGAGTACCTCTCTTTCTTTTTTTCGTCTCTTTCATCGCCTGGAGAAAACAAATCTGGAAAAAATTAGAGAGAGAGAGGCTGAAAGAGAGAAAGTGCTTCAGTGTCCCACACTGAGCTTGTGCGTCATCAGATTTTATTATCTAAAACCTAGTGAGCCATTCAGCCAGCATATTAGAGTTTCAGAGTCGAGAAAACTGATGATGATCAAAATAGTGTTACATCACCTGGATTCTGATTTGTGATGCTTTAAAACCAGTTCCAAGTTTGTGGGAATCAAGGAATTAAGGGATTCCAATCAATGTGGCTTCCATTAAACATCACTGGTATTGGTGTCACCCTTCAAAACCCCATGGTGATGAATCTGGTATATTACACACACATTTAAGATGGAGTCATACAGGAAGCACCCTAAAGCACAGATCCCGTACCTCCAAATGTATACCTGTCTGGATAGATGGCTTGTAGAATATCTCAGCGACAGTAAAAGGATATGAAGAGAGCAGAAGTGATGACACAGAAGATAATGTTAAAACAAGAGACCTTGTGATGCTCAGACTTCTACATAACACCCACCCATCACCATTCCGCTATTTCCCACTAGTGTCTGAATTCAAATTGTTTTCATTCAGCGCCAACTCACAGCATTAGCTCTGTCCCAACAGCCATATCTGCCTGTACTTTAATGTCTCAAGAATTACGGCATGAAAGTTCTCAGGTCATAAAAACAGGCAGGAAGAAGCCTGAATCACAATATTTGATGACATCTCAATTCAGAAAAAGCAAAGTGTACTTTTATATTTTTCTGAATGAAAACACTCCATCTGCTCTTTGTGGCTCAAACTTCCCTGATACAGGAAATGGAAACTCTCATATTGTAGCGTTTATTTTCTGTTCTGGTTTGAGTTATTTGCTACCTGCAGCCACTAAATAATGGACAACTTGCTAAGCATTTAAGAGCTGACATTAAGCAGTCACTGTATGTTTTTCAAGCTGATTTGACCTCGATTTGGTTGATCTGGTCCCAATTCATTTTAGTCTAACCAAATTTCCACCCGACCCACGGCTGTCAGACATGCTGTGTAAGCGGGGATCCAATGTTGAGTTTTACTGCCGGATCGAGGCTGGCTGTTAGACGATTGAATGGATTGCTGACATGTCAAAAATTTTGTCAGACGGCAGATCCAGTTAGTGCTAAAAAGGTATCCGAGTGTTCCTGCATGAGTGGAGCCCTCTACTAACAACAAAAAGCAATCAGCAGAGCGTGTGGACAGAAAGTGGACTGAAAAACTGAGAGCAGATTAATAGATCTGTGGCAACAAAGCAGAATGATGCAAAGTAACTCTATCTGTCGCTGGGTCTGTGCAATACAACATTTAGATTTGATGTTGTTGTCGATTGTGATACATGTTATATGTTACTAATGGATTGTGTTGTGATATATGTCATGGATGTTTTGTGTGGCAACTTGTAGTCCAGAACAAATTTCCCCATGGGAACAATAAAGTATATTCTATTCTATTCTATTCTATTCTATTCTATTCTATCTTAGAGAAAGTACCTTCTTCTTCATTTTCTCTTTTTTAATCCTTTCGTTTCCTCTTCTTCTTAGGTTAACACTTTACCGTCCTCTACATTGTGGATTATGCGTAGTTGGGTACAACCATCTTTTTTTCAATGAAACTTTATTGGATTTGTTCACAGACAAAGCCAAATGGAGGTTCTGTTTAAACTTACACTAAATACCTCGGTCGGGCGTATAGACTGTACAGTAAGCGAAGGCTTTCACCGTGAAGGATGGTTGATTCACTCATGCAGTGTGAGATATTGTAACACACATGATCACTGGAAGTCATACAATGTCTGCCTGGCTTTAAACAGAGTACAAACAGATCGACAGACATTGTGGATAGACAGACAGACAGAGGACACATATGGCTCCTAATGGCAGAGAAGTGCTTTGTCTTTGCTTTGTGACATAGTTTTGTTGGTCCAAGCTTTCCATTCCTGCCACATAATGCACCTTGATCTGTCCGGTGACCTATAAATATCCAACAAGCACTCAGTCAGAAATGTGCGTGTGTACAGTGTACGCATACACATATGCATTAGTACACTTGTGTGTTCAGGAAAAAAATTTCATGTTTTCAAATGAAATATGTTTCCTGTAAACACAAAACAGCACATAATGAAAATTACATTATTAAAGTAGAGTGCAAAAAGAGGACTAGTGAGAGATAATGGAATGCTAATAGGAAAAATAATGACAGAAAATGAAAAAAGTAAAGAAAATGCACACTGAATGAGCCAAACTGGAATTTCATTTCATAATGTAGATCTTTTCACCAATAGTATTTTTTATACATAATGATCTTTTCACCAATTGTACTTTTTATAAGTGTTCCTGGAAATTTACACTCCTTTAATATCAACAACATTCCTATTAATAACTAAAAACAACAACAACAGAGGCAAAATACTGCTGAGGAATCCACAGCTCTGCTCAGAACATTTGTCACAATGTGCTAATTACACTTGTGGATGTTGTGGACCAAGCCTGGTGAATCACATCAAAACAAGCAGGTAGATGGAAAGTGGGCTGAAATGGACATCAGCGTACTGTACAAAACACAAACACACATGTACACACATCTGACTGACACACGTGGTCTGCTGGGTCAAGCCAAGTCAAGTCAGGTTGATCGTATTTGTAGAGCCCAGGACGTTCACATGCACGGTAAAACATTCATTTTACTCAGATTAAGGCAATAAGTTGTTGTTTTAACATCATGTAAACATCATAATTAGATTGAAATCAGCATGAATTGAAGTAAGATTACTCAGAGCAACAGAGTTTGATTATTGATTGTACATCAATTTATTCAAGCATGGAAACGATAAAGTCGTAGTAAGCCAGTGTCATGTAAAAGTCATGTAAAAATAATCGATTAAAGAAATAAAAAATCGCCCTGATATCTGAACTGAAGAAAAGTGACGCTGTAGAAGGAGTGCAGCGGAAAGACAACGAGATAGAGATAAAGTACTGAGAAAAAGAGAAGAATGATGGAGAAAGGAAAGAGGGGGAGGAAGTTTGATGTTTCTGGACAGAAAAGTTTTTAAAAAGATTGAAGACAGAAATGCAAGGTCAAACTTTCAGTGTGTGTCAGTCATCATTTCTGACATCAAACTAAGCAGAACAAGAACTACAATTAGTCAGCCTCAATCAGTGTGGGCAACGCAGAACACATTAACCTCACAGCCTTTGTTACTTTGAAATGCTAAAATGACAATAAATAAGAAACCTTGCATACTCACCAACTGCCTCACACCACCAGATCTCCAGAAGTCTCAGACAAAAAATAAAGATACTGAAGTTTTCCCTTCAACTTGTATCCTGAACGGTAGCAGATGCAAACTTGGAGGCGACATTTCCAGCACAAAACGTGGAGAGAGTTTTATCTGAAGCCAGGAGTGTTTGCTGCACAGAGTTACAGATACCAGCACACCTCTTCCTTGTTGGTCTCCAGGCATGAGAAGCTATTTCTGATCCAGAGAGTCAGAATACACACCAATCACTCCCAACGAGGGCTCGCATACCTGGCCAACCATATGTGCATTGGTACTTATGTGTATATATGTGTGTGTGTGTGTGTGTACATACTGTGTGCATGTGCTGAAGCTGTGGATACAATGGGATTTCAAAGATCCATGAGTTGTAACTAAGCCTATCTCTAATTTAGTTTGGGGGAGGAGAGGAGGGGTGTGTGGCTATATGTGTTTGTGTGTGTTCGTATCGTATGCAAGGGATGACATTTGATCCCATAACACCTCTGACGCACTCTAGCCAAGAATTGCCTCCAGGATCCAATTCAGTTCCATTTTCAGCACCTCCCTCCCTGATCCACGCAGATCCTCAGCAGGTCAGACAAACCCATGGAAAACCACCAAAGCATGTCACGCAAATAACTGGAAACCAAACTGGAGCAAGTATATTTTTTAAACCTGTCAGCTTAGCTAACACAACAGAAGACATAAATCCTCAAGATGAACCTGCCACAAAGTACATTTATTCATACCAGTGATTTTGCAATTTTTGAGCCCAATAAATACAAACAGTACACATTACATTACTACAAATCATTTTCCAAAACATACTGCTGGAGTGGTAAAGATTAGAATTGTTTTTCCTACCTTCCAGATTGCCATTGGTTTCTGCTCATTCCAGTACACGATAAAAGTCAACTTGTAGAGGTTTGAAATATGCGTGAGACAAGTAAACCATTCTAGCAAAAATGATGTCATCCTTTTTTTTTTTTTTTTTTTTTTTTTTTTTGGTCAAAGTTACTTAATTTAACAAGTCCAACATGAATAAAAGTCCTAACCGAATACAACAAGTCCTACATAGAATAAAACATTTATCTCCACTAGGGAATATAGTCCCAGGAAAAGACAGCTTTTTACAGCAGAATTAAAAATGACCATGCCTTCTACATTTGGATGTATGTGTTATCAGGTGAAATATTGAATTTTAAGGTGGGCGTACCATCTGAACATTTGATTTTGGAAGGAGATTTGGAAAAAAATAACAACAAAACTATAATATAGTTTTATGTTTAGAAAATTGGTTGTCAGTAACACAGCATGCAGGCAGCATTTATGGGCTCAAACTTGCAAAATCACCGGTATGGTTCTTTAAGTACAGTTTTGATCAGTACTTGTTCATGTTATTTTTGCATTTATTTGACAGCTGTAACAACTAGTTACTTTAAGACTTAAATTCAACATATGATTGACCCATGAAATATTACTGTTGTCAGCTAAAAAAAACCTCTGTATTTCAGCCTGATTTCACATCAATCAGATACTGCATTTTTAAAAATGATCTCAGATCAGGAAAGAAAATGGAGAATAGAGAAAAATGTCTTGTATCTCCAAATTTAAGGACATTTCATTCTAAAATTTTAATTTTTCCTTTATAAATTAAAAAAAAAAAAAAGATAGAGTTCATCTTCCACCCTGATATTCAGATGGACCCCAAAGAAGAAGCAGCTAAGTATAGATGTGAAGGTAGAAACAACCTACCCTATCAACAACCACCCCATTTTAGAACCCCATAAAAAAATATCTATGAAGTTATTATTATAGTGCTATTGTTATTTTCCACAGCTGCCATTGAATCTAACCAATGCCTGTAAAGTGGCAGATCCAATGGGAAATCTTCTATTTTTACCCTGCCGGTACCTAGCTACTAAAATCTGCTGGCCGCAGCAGAGTTTAGAAGCTGACCTCCATGATATTTTGATTTGGAAACACATAACAGGTTTAAATCTTCACATGGCAACACTATGATGAGTTTACTTTTTACTAGAAAGTATGAGTTTATGTTTTTATGTAAAATCTAAAGTTCAGACCTTCCTTGCAACTTTAATTGTGACTCTACAAATGATATGATAGTAAATGTCAGACTGCTAAAGCTCTTCAAAATGGTACCTTTTTGTAGATTAACTGCATTAAAGCTAGTATTTTCTGATCTAATGATCACCTAGACTATGCGGCAGTTTAGAGGATGATGGTCCTGTTTTCCTTTCTTCAGCTTTCCTGATGTTCACCACTTGGAAGGAAGCAATACAACAGAACTGCAAAAAAAAAAACAAAAAAAACACACATCAGAACAATACCCTTTATTGCATCACACAGAACAACAACATGTTGCAGATGTTTAGTTTCGCTGTTGGATGTCAGAGAAAGTTACAGCAGCAATACAAGTTAAAAAAAAAAACCCTCAGCTTCAGCAGTTTCAAAGCCACAAGTCTTCACATCAAATCAAATCACGTCTTAAATCTAGAATACATTATGTTCTGAAGTATCAGTCAGCCACTTCAGGTAGATGGACTCTGCTGATGCTTCCAAAAGCACAAAATGTTTTAGTCAACAACTCTCATCAACTCCAACATCTCTGTCCAAATCAGAGTTTCCTCTCTCACTACATGTTCCTCATCACAATAACAGAAACCCATTTACAAAGAGCTTTGAGAAAAAAAAACAAAATCACATCATCAGTGACATCCAGCTACTGCATTTTGAGGCCAAAGAGCACTTAAGCAAACATGAAATCTGACAAAACATATATACAATAGATTCAGTGTTCCTGCCTCTAAATCTGAGCTGATCAGCATAAGCAGCATAACCTGCAGCAACAGACTTTAAATTGGTTTGCTCTAACTGTGTAGCTTCTTCACTCTTAGGCAAGCAGCCACCATAATGGAAGCTACATCAAATGCCTCCTTACACAGGCGGTGACACAAACTGAATTGTCTGAGCCAAACAAAAAGGCGTTGCTTTTATAGTCGACGTTAGAATGAAAAGTAATATAAATACATTTAATATCTTTCATTCATACTGGAAATAGAAAGTATCCAGAAGTATACGATTCATTTGTAATTGCAAATCGGCTGACTCAGCTCAGTGGGAAGACCAACTCTATTAATGTGAAGACTGATCAAGTCAAGTTTGTTTTTATCACCCAATATCACATACATTGTCTGAAAGGGCTTTACAGGCTTACACATCAACAGTTCCTGACCCAGCCCAAGCTCTCTGACAAAAATGGCAGAAACCTCAGGAAAGGCAATTCAAAAAGAGGTTCTCTCTCCTCAAACAACCAGGTGTTCAATAGAATGTAGCTGGGGAAGCAGACAAATTACAAAGACATAAAAGTAATGAAACATTACAGGAAAATACAGTATAAAACAGCAAATAAGCCATCAATCTGAAATCATAATCACAAAGATTCTGGTGACTGGGCCAAACCTCCTCAGCTGGCTCCTTTAATGCAAAGGAGCCACAGTTCTACTCCTTCCCTCCTAATGTCTGTGCGATACTCTGGGGAGGAAAATCATTTCAGCCATTTATATCCACGATCTCATTCTTTCAATTGCTACCCAGAACTAACAATTATTGGTGAGAGTTAGCAAAATGAGGTCCCTTCCTGTTTAACAAATTGCTTACATAAAGTATAATATGACAAAGATTATTTCATTCTTTTGGAATTCAATTGATAATCCATATTCTTTGTGTTCAGTTTTGATAGAAAACTAAACTGACACTGTCTCACCATAACACACAATACAACTCAAAAACTGAATCAACCACTGAATCGTTACCAGAAATAGTTTCCAGCCATATTATACATGAAAACATGTTATTGCATAGTGTTCCCACTGACTGAGGAGGCTATCTGACAGAATGCTGATTTAACTTCCTAATGAGTTCCCATGCAGGATCAGCAGCGTCTCCGGGGTCATGAACATCCGTTTCCAACCAGTCCGCTGACTTTCACACACACACAACCACAGTACACTGAGAATGTATTAGGAAGCAAAAAGTAAAGTTTGCTTTTGTTTGTGATCATCTATTTCTAAGAACACACATACTTTTCCAGAAGAATCCAGTCTGAGTGCCGCTGGAGCATTTAGGGGTTCAGTGACTTGCTCATGGGCACTTAGACAGGCATTATTTGTTCTCTTTCTACAGAATAAAAACAATATTTTCTTGGTTAAAATTGTCATGTTTGTCATTTTGGGACTGTATACAAATGGGTCTTAAATTTATTCATAATTTTATTTATTTTTCTTTATTTTTTTTTAAATTTAAACTCTCCAATTTAAATTCAGTGTTTTTTCTGCAAGCATTCAAGAGATTAAAATAACTAAACAGGGCTTTAAGTTATGTTGGAAGTTAGTATGAGGACAAAGTCCAGATGGTCCCTGGTCCTCATCTGGACCAACTCCACTGCATTTCTAGTGAACTTGCTTCAGCACATTCCCTGATAACACACCCCTGCTGAAAACACAATGTTCCAGTGATGATGTTTTTCACTATTTACATGGCCATGCACAAGAAATGTACCAGTGCCAATTATAATTTAATAAATCATTTAAATCCGATAAAATTAAATAAATGCACTGGACACTGTTTCAGGTGTAAATGGACACAGAAGAGACAGGAGGGTTATAGTCAAGCATCTTCTCTCCTGTTTTGCATGCTCTTCTGAAATGAGACACTTATTGGTAATGATTTTCCTCAGAGCTGTAATGATTCACTGATATTTATGGTTTTAATTTTATTTTATCAATGCTAAAATGTTGAACACAGATATAAAATATGTATTCGATTGAAAGCAGGTGAGATTTCCTGAATCTCCTGAAGTTGCAATCATACAAAATTAGTTTGTTTCCCACTTATATATTGAAAGAAATTGATTTTTCACTCAACGTCAGTCAGATTTATTGGTAGAAATTAAACATGGGCTGATCAGAAAAGGAAGACAATGTTTTCCTGTTAGACTCTTTACATGGCAGTACTCATAGCCAGCACTAATACTTGGCTTGCATGAACAAATTATTTAAGACAGGGGTCTTGTGTCATGACATAAACCCCAAAGTAGACATTTGGTACATTCAGTACCCAGGAAGTTTATCCCTTGGATGTAATCTAGGATTCTTCTCAGGAATTCCCTATTACTTATTTATGGTTTGTTGAACTGCTGTCTGGAGTTTATAGCGAGACTAAAAACTACAGTGAATCCAATAAATCCTGTGATTCTACTGATGATGCTAGTCATCGTTACATCATCCATGAGACAATTTCCACTGATTTAAATTATTACCATAATAAACTGTTACGTTTATCTGAACCCCTTAAAACTTCGTTATGACCCATCAATGTCCTCAGACCATCGTTCATTCAAGCATACAATAAACATATAACAGAAATATTAATACAAACATATTATTCCCATTATTGTTATTTTCACACACATCTTGAGATAGTCGTGATGCCCCTTAAACTTAACACACACACACAGCAATGCATAACTGTGTGCAAACTGCAGCTCCCATTGGTAACATAATGTTCCTGGATGATTTTATTATTTTTTCCTTTTGTATGTGTGTGTGTGTGTGTGTGTGTGTGTGTGTGTGTGTGTGTGTGTGTGTACCAGCTTGAAATCTAGATTGACTTGTGCTTAATGATGTAGGTTATCTTGAAAAATAAAATGTCAGCCTGTTCTAATGGCCTGCATCCATCAGAGCTGAGTCTCTTGGAGGAAGTGCGTCAGCATGGCAGAGTTGGAGCAGGAAAAACTGAAGAGTGAAGCAGTAACCATGTTTTTCAATGAATCATTGTTTCGGGGGGTAATTTTCAGTTATCCTAAATTTCCTTTTGATTCCTACAACACTGACACTGCAGTCTTCTTTTTCCCGGATCTGGCCCCCTAAGGGAAAACTGATCAACCCCTAACTGGTGCCATATGAGAGGCGTTTACGTAGATTAAGCAACAGCTGCTTTGTAATGCAGCATTATGTTTGATGTAAATGTTCAGTATCTATACAGAATATCCTGCACCTACAAGCTGCAAGTGATCCTTTATAAATATTAGCAGTAAAAATGTATTAAAGCATCAAATGCGTTCATTGTGATGGAGTGTTGGCATGTAGATACATGTATTGAAAACTCCCAAAACTGTAAATACAAGTTTTTACACCAAATGAAATCAAAAATAATTTTTCCAAAATTTCTGTATATCTCCAATTTAGTGTATTTTTCGTTCAAACAAGGCTGAGATACAAAGTTTTTACTTAAAAACAGCACTGTATAGTTTATGTTGAACGTTATGCATAATTATAGTTGAAATGTTGCGGAGTAGAGCTAAATGCATATGTTCAAGTAAAGTAGAAACATCTCAAAATTGTATTTAATTACTTGACAGTACTTGATTTAATGTATATAGTTACTTTCCGCTTCTGAAGATGACTTTGACCACCATATTTGTCCTCAAAGATTGACATGTTGTATGGTATGTTACATGCTGCTGCCCTCTAGTGTTCAAAAGGAGAACTCCACTAGAACTAGCGGAGAAATCGGCATGATGTATGCCACATAATAACCCACACCAGTTTTTGTCCCATTAATAATCCCTTTCAGAATACATGACATCTGTTACAATGTGTGGTTTGCTTGGTTTATTCCTGTTTCAGTAACTACACCAAGAAAGAAAGCAGTCTGGGAATCTCCAAAAAGAAACATATAACACCTGATGTTTCTTCTCACCCTTTCAGTTTTCTGTTCACTATTTATTATTGTGCATTGCACTTGATAATTATGTACATCCTGTAAGGGTCAGCAGAACATGTGAAGAGAATTTTACACCATGTAGTAATACTTTAACAGCAGATAGGCAAACATATCAAATCTGATCATTTTCCATACATACCACAAGTTCAAATAACACACACATCCATTGACTACAATCTATAGGTTAGCTTTTATCATTGGAGTAAGACTGTAGACTGAGATTTCAGTCAGCGAGGGAGTGTATGCAGGTTATCTTATTTGGGTCCTCAGTGTAAATGGAACATCTTATCAGTTCCTGTTTCTGTGTCACCAATGAAAGCAGGAGCCTGTAGATCAGGATCTCTTTAAAACGTTCAACCTGGATCCCAGTTTCTTCCTGGGGCACCAAGTCAATATATATCAATACAGAATATTTCACTTATTATGTGGGGAAACTCCACACAAACCAGTTCAGGAAACAGCCAGAGTCTCTTTCCACTGGTCTGTATTCAGTCAACATCCTCAAGCAAGCTGGGAAACAAGAAGCAAGCTGGGAATCATGGTAAAGCATGTAAATTCTGGAATAGAGGGCTTAAGTGGTGATGATGATGATTAACAACCTGAAAGCTGTCTCATCTCTCATCAAATACTCAAAAACAGACAGTGTTATGATGGAACAAAATCAAACGTTTTATGAACATATGACAGCAAATATAAAACTTCTATGTGTCAAAATGATTCATAACACACCGCTGTACTGCTACCAAACTCAAACATAAAACAGCTGACAGATGAAGATGTCCAAGTGTCGTGTCCATAATGAAAATTTCAATCCTCAAAACATAAATCTTCACAATTTCAGTAAATGCCTCCAGTTACAACTGATGCTAATATGAATATATATATTTTTTGTTTTTGCATATACTGTTCAATGACCCAAGAGCTTTATCTCAGAGTTGTGAAATACTTTTTACATGAGACGATGCCAGCAGACCAAAATGCAGACCAAAAGCTACAGAGAAACATATAGAGGAGAACATATTAGCCAGCACATTCATCAAAGTATATGGATAGAGTTACGTTCAGTACAGTCAAGTTTCAAACTGTTACAGATGTTGAAAAAACCACCTGCGTCATACTTATACAGTTGAGATGATATTGTGTCCAGAAACATATTTACTCTTATCAGAAAATAAATAAAATTGTCAGTGCTGTGACAGATTTCAAGTCAAAAAAAATAAACAAATCACATCAAGTATCAAAGGAAGCATGATGCATGTTGGTTCTGCATGAAATCAGCAATTAAAGATATGAAGCCACAAGATATGGTAAAGTATTAGCATTCAGTTAAAATTCATTCATTCCAATTTTCAACATAGTTTACAGTACATATCATCCTAAAACAAAATTATCTTTTGAAATCATAATCAGCCCACATTTCTTGCTGCACTGTAGGTGTGAGTGAAGACAGAGGCACCAAAAATCTGATGAGCCGGGCTGCTGCGTTTAAATATGCTCGAGGATTTTTGGATCATTATGCTGCATTCACTGAGGAAACTATTAAAACAAAAAACAAAACAAAAAAAAAAAAGNAAAAAAAAAAAAGTAGTAAAATAGTGGCTAATTTTTCAGTTGGTGAATTATCCCTGTTAACTTTACATTGGGATTTATCATTTATTAAAATCCAGTTTTAAACATCTTTTCCTGCAAAATTCAGGAAAAAATTATTTGTGAAAACTCCAAAGGTGGTAAAATGCTTTAAAAAAAAAAATGCTTTTTTTAAAATGCTTTTTTTTACATTAAAAATTACATTATGATACTAAATAATGTGAATAAATAATATGCAAATAATTTTTCACTTAGATGGAACAGATGTGGCAAATTTCACTCTGAACTTTTTTATGCTATAAGGAATAATCAAATGTACCTCATACTTTTAGTGACACAATTGATGCTAAATCTGATTTTCACTAAACAAAAAAAAAAAAAAANAAAAAAAAAAAAAAAAACAAACAAAAAAAAAGAATACATATTGGCTTTGTGTTTGATGTAACAACTTATAGTAACTAACATTTCAAAGGTCAGATCCTGACATTGTGGCAGGGTTTTTAAAAAAAAATTATTTCTAAATCATTCATAAAAATGAGAATACGCTGTTATTGAACACTGAGACTTCATATATTTCAACATAATGGCCCAAAAATCCTGAACTTGTTCTTGTCATACAGTAACTGAGTTAAATCAAAAGCAGCAGCAATTATACACAAAAATAACAAAATGAAGATGGAACAAATGAGCCAGTAAATAAATAACAGACTTTCCTTCAAAGCTGCACTAATAAAGGCGTCACTTTGTGCTTTCATGGATCTTATTGGTTGCTTTCATTCACAAACAGATTCACTGAGCGAGTATTCATTATTGAACTGTACATGTGCTATTCCTACATTATACAACCCTAGAGAGCACACAAAGCTTGATCACATCAGACATACTTATGATAAGGGACTGTCCTACAATATTTATGTTGTATCTGTTATATATCGTCAGGAATGGAAATTTTAAAAGCATTTTGACCTGTTTTCATTGTAGACACCATGTTTCTTTCTTTAATTTCATCTGCACCTTCCTAACACTTATAATATTAGATACTGTAGATTATTAATTTATACCTCAAAATAGCCCATTTGCAATTGAAAACAGACTTATTATTCTACCCCTATAATAGATCATTTTTTGGGCAAATGGCTGGATTGCTGTTAAATGCTTCTTGTGCCTTACAGACTAATCTGCCCTGTGAATCTTTATTTGAGCCATCTGTGTTCATGTAACTCCCTGATGTGTTTTTCTCTTATCTTGCGTCTCCATTCTTCCTTTCTTATGTCTCCTCTCGTGGTTTATCTCCTTCGTGGCAGAATCAAATGTCTCTTTGCCTGTCAGGAATCACGGTGACTCTGCTTTGATAAGTGTGTTCAGAGCGAAAGATACTCGACAAGGAAGGACTATAGAGCTACAAGGAGTCGCTTGTTGTCACGATTACACTGTTAGTCTGGGCATGGTAGTATGCTAGGGATGCACCAGATGGTGTGTGTGTGTGTGTGTGTGTGTGTATATGTGTGTGTGTGTGTGTGTGTGTATATGTGTGTGTGTGTGTGTGTGTGTGTATGTGTGATCAGAAGCATGGGTCACAGGTATAAAGGCAAATGTTGCGGGGTGGGTAAGATGAGAGAATCAGCAGAAACTCCTCACTCACTTCCTGTCACTCTTTTCTCAATAGAGCGCTTTTTGTCCTTGGCTTTCAAATTCCGACCAGGCGTCATTCAGTTCCATGAAAATCATCTTGGCATATTGTTCATAGGGCTGTCCTGTCGCCTGCAACGGAATACATTAAAAAAAAACAAAACCACACTATCATTACTGAACTCATAAGAAAATTATCTTCAAGTTTGTTACATTCAGGCCAAATCGGTGACGTCAAAGCAGGTGTCTTACCCTTGGCAAACACCTGGATACAAAGCCTGCTTTGACATTCACCGAGTGGATGGGAAACCAAGTTCCATGTCTGAGAAAACCAAAACATATAAGTGCTTTCAGTACTGTTAGAGTCCTGGCTTCACAAAACAGAGCAGCCTTGGATTTTCTTTTAGCAGCCCGGTTCTGATTGTTGCACCTTTGTGCCTGACTACAATGCAAACATTGCTGATTTAGTCAATCACCTTCATGATACAGCTAAGTCTGTTCACTAGGGTGAAAGCTCTTAGTTTGATCGGTTGAAGTCTACGTTTGAATCACTGGCTTATCGGATTGTTGAAGCAGTGATTACTTTAAGTGTTTCCATTGTTTTTTGTTTTTTTTTTAATCTTTGTTTACATTTTATGTGGAAAAAAATTGATTCATATCTGTTACAAGATACATTCATGCACCAACAACCCTTAATTCATCAACATTAGCATTTGGCTTATCTGAATTTCCTTTTATCTTTATTGATATAAATATGGCTGACATGATGCAAAGAAGAAAGGTGGATATACTTTGTGTTCAAGAGACCAGGTGGAAAGGT
>VXCM01000812.1:0-20093 GCA_014773175.1 Lucifuga dentata
TCTTCTTCTACTTGTAGAATTATGGCAAGAACGCAAGCTGATAGGCCAAAAGTAGGATCAATTGCAGCGCGATTTGATTGCTTATCCTTGGTATCCCGGATGTTCTACTTGAATTTTGCAATCTGAATTTTTTCGATCTAAATTTTTCCTATCTGAATATTTTTGATCTGAATTTTTTCAATCTGAATTTTTTCAATCTGAATTTTTTCAAACTGAATTTTTTCAATCTGAATTTTTTTAAACTGAATTTGAGCAACCTGAATATTGCATTTTGAATATACGCAACTTGAATTTTGAGATCTGAATTTGTGGCTTTAAATTCAGTGTTGATTTAAATTCAGATCTTTATGACCCTATTTTGCTTCCATATTTTTCATCACAGTGGAATATTATTTATGTTTTGTTTAAAATTTTAACTAATGATAATATTAAAAAAAAGTGTTTGTAACTTAAATCACAACAAGATGCTATGGATTTAAATGCATTCATTTGTTTGGTTTTGCTGCTAACTGACCTAGCTTGTCAGCTAGGTAGGGCCTAGCTAGTTTGAAATATAACTAATAAAATCATTAAGTCTTACTAGTGTAATTGTTATTGGTTTTCACTTTAATCTTTCTCAATGAGTAACATTCATTGTCATTAATGTACATATTTGCACAAAATTAAATTAAAATGATTTTATTCCACAATGTTATCGCTGTAAAAATTATGGACTAATCTTCAAGACCAAAAACTTTGACATTTTTCGGATGGGGGAAACAAAAACAACAACAACAAAAGTGTATTAATAAAGTAGTAATAGTAATAGTAAAATTGAGAATGATTAAGTTTACCTTTTTAACCTTGTTTTTTTAGCTGAATAGAATGCTTGACTCATAAGGTTAAGCGTAATGTTCACCCAAACTGCTTACAAAAAAAAAGAAAAAAAAAAAAAAAAANAAAAAAAAAAAAAAAAGAAACAAGGTATAAACTATTTCATTGTATTTTATAGAGTTATAGAATTATAACATATTTTAAAACATATAAATTAAAACAATTTAAAATTTTGTTTGTCTTTTCCTACTCCAGGAATCATTTAGCAGGTAATTCATGAATATTGCAACTATACATAAGGCCAAATTTCACCTTGTTGTAGGACACCAAACAACCTCATTCACCGCAAAGGTGAAAATCACTAACAGACACTTTAATTGGTATTCTACACTTGAAAGCTGGCTGATATTTGCTCATCTGCAATTTAAAAGGTGGGTGCTCTTTTTCATTCCCACATTAAAAGCTCCTTCATGAGATATTCATGCCCAGACAGATGTGTCACATTTCCCCTTAGGCAAAGTGTGGAATAGTTTCCTGTTGACCAAGGTCAAATTTTCACTGTCCACTGGCACTTCCTCTTCGTTCTGATGTTACAAAGCTTTTTGTTCTTACAATACAGGTGATAAGCAGTTCTATTGTTTTCCTTAACTTGTCATGTGAAGGGTTTATTGCCCCTGTAACACTTGCTCCAAGGTGTGAGAGTTGGATGCTTTGGTGAGTTAGTGAGCTCATTTGTATTCAGAAAGGGACAAATGGGGCAAATGCACAAAGAAAAACCTCCTCAGACTGTTAGTGCTTTAAAGTTGTGTCAAAAAGGAAATAACATCTACATGAAATCCCATCTAGTTTAAGTTTTAAAATGTATCCTCCTAATCATCCTAATTTCTTCAAACATCAAATTCCATCAACCTTCTTCACATCTGTGATTTCCTACATCATTATGTGATAAGATAAGATACTTCATTGTCATTGTAGCTCGGTACGAGGAAATTATGTGTGGCAGCATCCCTGAAGGGAGCAAGTCAATACACAGACATACAATACAATATTCATTTCCCGCATTATAAAATAAGGTAGTGGTACCATATAAAACATAAAAAAAAAAGAAAAAAGAAAAAAAAAAGGCAGTTTAAACAACCAAAAACAAATTAATAATCTAAACCATTTTGGGGGATTGCTTTATAGATCCATCAGTGCAAATCAAGCCATTTACCCCACAGAATCGAAATGACAGCACAGTCTTAACAAAACTAGAAGAAAGAATTAAGTAACATTGCTGCATCAAAGTGTGGTTTAATGCACAGCAGGGGGACATTTTGCTGTGGCTCTTCAGTCTTTTTTAATTAAAACCCATCAATAAATTGATTTTTGCTACAAAGAAACTGGGTTCTTCAACTTTGTATGTCAATTGCATTGAAAGGGACTAAACAGTTGGTGGTCTGCTACAAAACATGGAAAAAAAACTCTTTATTTTCTGCCATTTGGGATGAGCAAGATGTTGTTACATACTATCAATACATACATGTGAGAAATCATATGGCATGATTCCAACTGGCTCATCTACCATAATTAAATCACATTCTATGACAAGAGCTGACTTAAAGGCCTGGTGATTTTGTATGTTTAAACCTGATAAATACAATCTGCATACATGTTAAGTTAACTGACATCCATTTTCCAAAACATATTTTAGTTTCCCTATCATTTTGCCCAGACCCCTAATCTTTCAAAATCAAATGTTCAGGTGATACAGCTATCTTAAAATTCAATGCCTGCTAACACATACTGTACATCTAAATGTAGAGGGCACGGTAATTTTTAATTTTTCTGTAAAAGCCGTCTTCTCCTGGGACTATATTTCCTGGCGATACATTTTCTTTCTTTCTTCGTACTTATTTCAAGCATGTTTCTTTTGATTTTAAAAGCATTGGAATAAACTGAAAGCAGTTGTAATCTGGCAGGTAGGAAAAACAATATGTGCGCTGCTCCAGTAGTGTGTTTTAGTAAATGGTTATCAGTAATGTAACGTGCATAGATAGTAGTTATTGGGCTCAAACATGAAAAATCACCAGTATGGTCCTTTAATAAAAATATAGAAAGTGCTCCACTTGAATCAGCTGATCAATAGTACTTTTTTAAGGGAATCAGATCTTTTTCCGGAGCACCAGTTTGCTGACTTCTCAGTGGGTAAAACACAAACAAAAACAAAAGGAAACACTAGTTCTGGGAGGTGAACAGCAGGAATCCAGGGCAGGAATGGCATGTCTGAGTATTTGCCTGGTTGAGGTGATTGATTAGATCCCTGTGGATTCCTGTTGGATTACTGAGAGGAGGGATCACACCATCCGACAAACCCACTCCTTGACAGGCTGATTGCTTCCTCATGGTCTCCTCTGCTGAGGCCTCATGCTGAAAACAATGCAACACCAGCAGACAGCAACAACACCAGCCTCACTCCAGAAACCTCCAAGCTTAACAAATCACACTGCATATAAAAATCTTACTTTTTACTTGGAGGAAACGGCAAAAAAATCAGAATCAAAAAATCGAATCTCAAAGCCCATTCAAGCTATTTTAGGAAAACTGAAGTCTATTCAGAGCTTTAATAATACTGTCAACATGATGCAAAGGGCAAGCAGGAAGGGTGAAAGTCTGGGAAACCAAAGATCAGCCGCCAAAGTTAATCACAGCAGAAATTTGCATCATAGCAACCTGTTGCTGTCATTGGGACTCTGAAAGGACACAACATCTGGAGTTGCTTTGGAGTTAGCTGAGTGCTAATCTGTATTAAAATGAACTTTATTATGATGATAATATGAGAAACACACAATGCATGATCACCAGGAAAAATGACAATTGGATCTATTTCTGAACAGAAACCAGTTCTATTCTATTCTATTCTATTCTATTCTATTCTATTCTATTCTNATCTATTTCTGAACAGAAACCAGTTCTATTCTATTCTATTCTATTCTATTCTATTCTATTCTATTCTATTCTATTCTATTCTGACCCATAGGACATTCCTTGACAGTTGTGAGTGTACCTGATTAGTCCCATCCAAGAGTGTAAGTAGGAATTCTGGTCCCCCTTGAAATAATATTTCTCTGGGCCCCTCACTTTATAAATAAAATAAAGCATGTTCTGTAGGCCCTTTTTATATGAGCCCTGGCCAGCTGTGACCCCCCCACAATCACCAACTTTCACCCCACTAGTGACAGCACTGATCCAATCATGCCTTTTTGTTCCCCTGCATAGCGTTCAGTGTAAACCAGCCTTGCAGCGTGCCTCAGCTCCTACATTCCTCTCTTGGTGAAATCATATTTTCTAGCCACCGCTGATTTGTTTGGTCACAGCGGCTCCTGGATGATAGATGTTTTTCTGGCTGTGAAACACCTCCTGCATCCCCCCACCCCCCCACTCCCACTCACACAGTATGGAGGATAGTTTGGAGGTATGTGGAGCTTGAGTCGGTCCATCAGGGGAGTAACGGTGCCAGAGCCTCTGCAGCTCGTGTGAAGCACGTACAGATGTTGGCAGCACTCACTGAGCTGCTAATGCTGCGCGTGGCCAGCTGCCAGACATTATACTCAGAATAGTAACGGCAGTGAAAAATGCCTACCCAGCATGCCTCACGCCAGGTGTAACCCTCTGCCAGTAACAACATACTGGGGCTAGCGTAGCAGAAAAGGTATGTCTGTGTGTGCATGTGTGTGAAAGAAAGTGGTTCTGCTTTTATAAATGGAATTGGTGTAGAGCACACACCTGGACTACAGATACATGTGTCAATGTTGCATCTACTGTAAAGGACCATACCGGTGATTTTGTATGTTTGAGCCCATAAATGTACCCAGCATACACTTTAGGTTACTTTTCCAAAACATACGACTGGAGTGGTAAATATTAGAATTCTTTTTCCTACCTTCCAGACTGTCATTGGTTTCAGTTCATTCCAGTACACTATAAAAATCAACTTGTAGAGACTTGAAATGTGATTGAGAAAGGTAATCCATCGCAGCAAACAAAATGTCTATTAAATTTATTTTTTTTTGTCAAAATTACCTAAATTAACTGATCCATCATGGAGCTACACAGAAGAGGATGTACATCTCTACCTGGAAATAAGGTTCCCAGGAGAAGACAACTTTTACAGAGAAGTTAAAACAACAGTGCCTTCTACACTTGTGAATAAGTGTTAGCAGACAAAACATTGAATTTTAAGGTGGGTGTATTACCTGAACATTTGATTTTGATTGGGGGATTTGGCAAAATAACACAAAAACTGAAATACAGTTTTTTTGTTATGGAAACATGCAAAATCACTGATAGGGTCCTTTAACTTGTCACAAGTTGTTCAATTTAGAGAGATACATTTGCAATGGGCAGTGGAAGAGTGGAAATTTCCTTTGTTTCACACCATGAACCAAGACCCATTTTGGCACCAGAACAAATATCTCCTGAACCATTTATCAGTTCCTCTCCAGGGAGCTACAAGATCGAACACTGCTGGCAGGTAAGTCGTAAACTTCTCCCGATGCAAAACATTAAAATATTTATCAATTAAAATTATAATCTCAGGCCACTCCCCTACTATAACCTATTATACCTAATATAACCTATAACCTACTATATATATATATATATATATATATATATATAAATTTTTTGTGCTTGAATTAGTGCTTGCATTGCGTTTTAGGAGAAAATCTTCGAACTTTGCTGCATTCCAGGTGTCGAGCCGAATTCATGTTCTCGCTGGTCAACACAGGAGCATTTAAGCATCAGAACAGAGCGTGTGTTTGTCAAAGCCGTGCCTGTGTGAGGTTGATGTTGACGGGTGGCTGAGAGGCTCCAAAGTGGACCATGTTAAGGTCTGCGTTGTGTGGCTGCCGCCAATTACAAATCTCAGAGTCCTAAACAAAATGTCTGCTGTGCAAACCGGTCAGCTGGTATAAATGAGGCAGTGTGCAGAGCTGGGTCAGGGTGCTGCCTCTTATAATTAATGGGACGACTGACTTTGGCACTGAGGGTGGTGGCCGAGACTGACTGCCACATGATTTGTCAACATGTGTCCTGTCACCCAATAATTTTACTCTCGAACGTCCTCCTCCCACCCCCACCCACAAACGCACACAGTACACATACACACATGCACAGGGTTTTAGTATGACGTGTTCACACTGGAAAAGTGGCCCAATTAAGTATACTAAAAGATGTGTGTACACATCTACATTGGCTCAGTTTTTGACAGTTGTTGTCTGTGTCGCTGATCAACACCTTTGACCCACAACATTGCACACATGACATAGAGAAGCAACGCACAGGTGGAAATAAGTAAAACAAATTGTAAAAACACAGAACAAAAACTATGGTATGACTTTTTTGATGGAAAACATTTGTGTTTAATTGTAAAATGTGCGGATTGTGAACCACATTTTACCAATTCACAATTTGATTAATTCCTCCCCGTTTTATTGTGTGTAATGGTGAGACATCCACTGTTATGGACAGAGACTAGATTTGAGTGAGTTTTATTGCAGGTTGGGAATGAGTTACAGAGACGTTCTCTGAAGCGTTGCATTGTAAGGAATTATTATTAGTGAGATGCATTTATGAGCATCTAGCAGTGGCTTCAAGTGGGAATGGAATGCGTAACGGGAATGCAGCCTGCTTCATAAGAGGTGAGCAAGAATAAAAAAAAAAACTTAAACTATTGAAACATGGCCACATTTAACTAAAACAAGGGAACAAATTTGTAAAATGTGGCCAGGATTTAACCAAAACAAGGGAACGAATTGATTAACATGTCCACACTTTAATTAAAACGAGGGAACTAATAATAAAATGTACACACATATTAATAAAGCAATAAACCAATAATTGGCCACAATATAAAATGTTTCACCAGATATTCTAGGGGCTCTGTAAAAATTTTTCAAATTTGAGCAGTAGCTTTTTGAACCTGGACACCAAGTAATGCTGAGTGGAACACTGGCTGAGTGGTTAACGATAACGATTAGAGGAGTAAATCCACTTTTTCCAAATACCTAAACACCACAATTAAACTGAAACTGGTATAAATGTCTACAGACCTAGATTATGTGACTATAAATGGATATGTGGATGGCTCAATGCTCAGAAACTTTGCCTTTGTGCATGTTTTAAACACCAATTTCATAACTTCTGCAGCACTTGCTCTTCATGACGATCTTGCTCTTGACCCAGCTTAAAGGATAAGGTCAATACTAACAAGGAAATCATCGCAAATATCAATATAATTTATTTAAATGTGATAAAGACCAGCAAACACTTAATTGATGTTTTCACCTTGGGTTCAAGGTCAGAGTGCATTGTGCTTTCTCCTCGGGTCAGTATTGATTGTAGATATGTCATTATCTTTCTCCCTGAGGTAGAATTGCAGCTTATTTGACACCTAACTGTCGGGTATTTGTTAGCTCGCGTGTGTTTTATTCAATACTAACCCTGCCGCATGCAGACACAGAGCCTGAAATCCAGACAAGTCAATTCAATATCCAATTTAACTTCCCAATCAACCTTTGCACTTTACCTTTTCAACCCTTACTGCTGACACACTTTGGTGCTCGACTTAATTAGTGTGTGACAGATATGCCTGTTTCACAGTAGACAAATAAAAGGCATAACATAGTGTAGCAGATAGCCAGAAAAGTGTTGAAATGTAATTGGATTGCCGGTTTTAGTGTCCAGTTTATTGATTTACTGTCCAAGTTTACTACTGATGTCATTTCAACATGGCTGCTCACACTTTAAACAGTAATTTCTCTATTTATAAAGCAGCATTAGAAGCATTTTCTTTAAAGCATTTTCTTTATTTCATCAGCATACAGACATAGTAACATGGTTAAACATATAACACTGACAATGCAGAACCTGTTTTGAAAAGGTAAATAGCTCACAAGCCTTAAAATGTCACTTCTTTTAGTCGAGCAGAACAAACGTTTTCATGGAGGCGTCCACGTTGTTTAGCTTGAATGTGCGGTGGTTGTAAATGATGTAATACTGAGTTATGATTTCCCATTTCTGAGGTTCAACAAATGCAGCATGAAGTGTAGTTATCACATAGTTTTGCTGTGCAGTGCTGCTACCCGTGAGAGAGCACCATTTTTGATTGACATGAAGATGAGGAAGATGAGGAGGATGATTAAATTGCTGCAGCAATTCAGACAAGAAAGGTGGAAAAACAGATTCTCTTACCCATAAAAGCCAAGTTACTTTTTGACAAAGTTTAATAACCTTTCGAAGATGGATTTTGCAATTATCTTAGCCTTTAGATGCCCTGGTTTCTTTGGAATTATTGTGTACAATGCTTGTTTTGAATGATTTCTGTGTAAAATGCAGCAAGGAGGAGAGGGAGAACCTTCACAGCACCCCAGGGACTCTGAGGATTCCAACCCAACCCCCATCTAAACTTTATCCTCTACAAACCTCCTGCTGCTTGTCTCCTAAATGTGTGCCCTCCTCCTCTCACCTCCTCTGTTTCTCCATCCTGATCTATTGTTTGGAGAGCAGCCATGCACGGCATTCATGCCTGGCTGGAGGTTTTTGTTCCGGAGCAGCAGGAGATACCTGACCAAACACCCGACAAACACTGTTATGTGTGGGAGTGCAGGACAGATAGATGATCCTCTATATCTTTAAACTGGGTCTGTCATAACTAAAAAATGACAAGTATAGAATGCTTTTCACAGATTTTTATTCTTTCTATGGATAGAAACAGTGTTTAGACCATCACTGGTCATTAAAACTTAAATCAGACCAATGACAACCTAAGCGTTAGCAGCAATGGTGGCTCTGCAATTAAAAGGAAATCGATCTTGATGGAAATAGAAACACGCTTGAATATGGCATTACATGTAAATTTTGTGTAAACTTTGTTTTTATTTATTTAGTTTCATGAAAGTCATCAATGGACACGGGTTTTAAAGGACCATACTGGTGACTTTGCATGTTTGAGCCAAACAAATACTACTCTACACACGTTAAGTTACTGTCAACCAAAATTTCCAAAATATAAAACTGTATTTTAGTTTTCATGTGATTTTCAAATCCCTTGATCTTCCAAAATCAAATGTTTAGGTGATACACCCACCTTAAAATTCAATGTTTCGCCCACTAATGCACAATTGTAGAAGGTAAAAGCAGCCCTCTCTTGGGACTATTTTCTCTGGCAGAGACATACTTTGTCTTCTGTGTAGCTCCATGTTGGATCGGTTAAATTAAGTAACTTTGACAAAAAAAAAAAAAAAANAAAAAAAAAAAAAAAAGAAGGAAAAAAAAAAGAAATAGACATTTAGTTCGCTGTGATGGTTTACTTATCTCAATCACGTTTCAAGTCTCTACAAGTTGATTTTTATAGCAAACTGGGATGAACTCAAACCAACGGCAGTCTGGGAGGCAGGTAAAACAACTCTAATATTTACTGTTTTCGTATATGTTTTGGAAAAAGGTAGTCAGTAATATAACATGTATGCTGTATGTATTTATTGGGCTCAAACATGCAAAAATCACCTGTGTGGTCCTTTAAGACTCAATAATAGACAAAGACGTGCTACGTTAGGCTATTAATATGAAACTCTGAGGTGTCAGAGGAAACAGCTGTTGGATGTCTCCTTATTCCTTCACCATCAACCCATCCTCTGCTGTTGGAGGTGTTGAGGTGAGAATGAAGCCACCCCTCCACCTACACCCTCAAGCTGCAGAAGGTCAGACCCAAACAGTTGGCTCTTCGCTGGCTTTGTGGAAACAAACTGACAGGAAAGGTAAACAACAAGGTGTGGAAAGAGTTGTTTCCAATGGTGGTCTGATCACTCACACAGGCCTGTACACTATAAAAACAGCTTTAAATCAGGAACACACACTGCAAACTTAAACATCACCAAGTGGAGACAAAAAAAAAAATCATCATCTGGGAGATGTCAGGAGACAGCAAATGTTCATCTGTGAACATAGTGCTCTAGATTCATCTCCTCGTAGAGTTTGTGAGTGCTTTCTGCTATATAGTGTCCTCTAGAGGTAGAGATCATGTAGTGGAATTAGACATTGCATGTCCTCTTTTGTTTTACCTGGACTCATCTCATCAATGGATACAGATGAACTGAACATGAAATGTTGTACATGCAGTGCAGATTGACAGAAGAACCGAAACTGCCTCCTAAAAGACTTTAAACACGACTCTTAGAATTCTTTTTTTTTTTTTTTTTTTTTTTTTTTTTGACGTTTTTCACATTTTCTGCTCTTTATATAAGATAAGTTATGTACAGGAGATCAGTACAACCACATATAGAAAATTCATATTATGTTCAAGTAAAGTAACAAAATCCATGACTCCATTTTATGGTTTCACCATCAAATTAAAATATTTTTAGATATTTTATTCAACATTTTATATACATTCTTCCAAATATCAACTAGACATATTTCACCCTTTTCTTACACATGACATTAATTTGCAACTATTCTTGATAATATTTGCAACCTTGACTAGCTTCTTTGCACTGCATGAGCTTGTAATGAGATCTACCTTGAAGTTTGCAGTTGAACTCAAATTCAAATTTATGTGTCTGCGTTCATGCCAAATTAAACAGTCAAAGTACATTTTTTGGATATAACTGTGAAATATCACTGAACTTTCTAATATTCATGTTTCATCGTCATTGGAAAGGTTATTTAGTCTAATCAACAAATCATTTTAAAACCCAGCTGGATCAAAATGCACGATGGTCCACCTGAAACAACAGTTTTCCTATGAACTCCTGAGAAGATGAGATACTGGAGATGAGAAAAGAGTTTTTTTTTCCCACTGATGAATAAAATATGAAAAATGAGACAGTGAAAACTGACTGATTATTATGGACTGTGGTGGAAATTTGGTAAAGAAAATTAAGAAGATGACGAGAGTCTGTATAATGAAGCTTTATTCTTGCCAGCAAGGGTTCAAGCTACACAGTGAACTGTAGGACAGCTCAGTAGAAGAACAAGGAAGTTACAGCTCTGACAGTTTTTTATAGAAGTCCTGTGGTGTGGTGCATGTGCATGTGCATGCATGTGAATAGCAAGTTCCATAGAGAAATTGCCTGTCAATGGTGTGTGCGCTTAAGGTGCTGCATGTTGGTGTGTAATTCTTGTGGTTGAAACTGTAAGTTGTGTGGGTAGGTGTCAAAATGTCACAAACTGTCTACAGCTGGAAAAGAAGAGGTGAATGTTTCAGCAACTGATCACATGCTATGACTAGTCTGAACTAGATATACTGTATGGCAATGCATTTGCAACAATAAAAAATAAAAAATGGAATTTTCTCCATGACATGGACCTTCACAAAGCCTCCATGGTGGATGGAAGACTATCATCAACCTTTATTCTGGTCTGACCTTTTAGTTATTTACCATACCGCCCCCTGGTGGTCACATATATTAAATAAACTACTTTCCTCATTTTAACACATTTTTGCCTTGATTTATTAACAGTTTAGATTATTTTCAATAATTACACCGTTTAGCAATCATTTATCAGTATTGTGTTAATCCATCATGGATTAACACAATTCTCAATAAAGCAGTGAGTATTCATATTAAAGTTGGTCTAAAAGGCCACAACAATAATTTCTGAGAGTAAGTAAGAAGAGTTTATTTTAAGAGATGAGTTAAAATTAATTCCTCTCCTGCTTTAGCTTGGCCTGTTTTTCTAGGCATTGTTCACCAAACAATGGAGAAGTGACACCCAATGTGTGATGATTTGTCAAGAGTGAGAATGTAACCTAACCAGCGACAGGGGAAAACTCAAAACACAAAGGATTATTATGTGATAAAGCGGTAAAAGCAGTTCTTCATGCTTGAGCAGAACAACATGAATGAAACCTAGAGTGATGTTCATATTAATCTGTCTTCATTTGTTTTTATAAAGAAGAGAAAAAAGAGAAGAAGAAGAAGAAGAAGAAGAAGAAGAAGAAGAAGAAGAAGAAGAACGCAGACATGTCCATGTTAAACAGAGGTCAAGTCAGACGAAATGGATTCAGACCTTAGACAGAGGGAAACAAACAGTCTGAGCTTACAGATGTTAGACTCAAATCGAGTCTGGACTCAAGTAACAAATTTGCAGGCTTGAGAACTGACTTAACATAAAAAATAGACTTGCCACTTGTCTAACTTCTGACTTTTCTTGGAACTGAGTCTTTTGTAAGTAAGAGTAAGACTTGATACCCTCCCCAAACCAAATGATTAGAAATTATACAAATGTCAAATATTGTATTTATTGGCTTAACCATGCAAAATCAAATTGCTAGTGTGTCCCTTTAACCTAATACAATTAGAGTTACAGTGTAACATTTGCACTTAATATTGGTTTTTTCAAATTGCATTTTTTATCTTGTGTGGTATCACTAATATTCACATAGCATATATATATATATATATATATATACACACACACACACACACACACACACACACACACACACACACACACACACACAGAGTTTTCCAATGGTATCCATTTGGTTTTTCTTCCTATCATCTTCAGTTTATTATGATTTATTTTAATTATTTTCATATTTCCTGTTTTCTCCTTTTTGTATCTGGAATTAATTTATTCTTAGAATTCCTTTTTAACACTTTGTAAGTCAGTGTCATCATATCCACAGGCTTTACTGTGACCCTTTCAAATTAATCCCACAGGGTTGAGCTCAGATAACCCAGATTAAGTTTGCTATTGCTGATGAGCTCAGCATTCTGCACGCTGAAACATTTAATACGAATATTTTATCTGAAATAATTAAAACAACTCTAGCTGTTGAATAACTATTAGAGTATAACTAATAATAAGAGCACAACTGGGGAAAAAGATGTTTAGACAACTTGGCATTTAATTTCTCCATCCACTCGTGTTTAAATAAAGTTAGTTCGACAAAAAATGTGTTTGTTGTGATGGATTACGTATCTCAAGCATGGTTCAAGTCTTGACAAGTAATTTGGTTATTGGAAACTGAAGCCAATAGCAGTCTGGAAGGTAGGAAAAACAATTCTAACATTTACCGCTCCAGTAATATAATTTATATTTTGAGCTGAAACATGAAAAACCACCGAGATGGTCCTTTAAGAAATAATTTCAATAATAATTCATGGCTCTGCCCCTGGATCCGGATCCGCACCAAAATGTAAAAAGCAAACCAAACAAACAAAACGCAACCTCATTGGCGGAAGGATTCTAATGGCATTGATAATGGCTGCATTCCTTTTAGTTGTGCCAGCGCCAGATCTCTGTCGTTGTAGAAGCTGACTCACCGGTTCAGCTAAATGGAATGTAGCCATCAGTTATAGCATTAGTCCCACCTGAGCTGTTCCTGCTTTGACATGTCTCAACGGCCGCGCTGAGGAAGATCGAAAGACACGCGTTTGAGCGGGCAGAAATCCCCGGGAGCAGCCATTAGGTCGGAGCTGTTTTGTAACGAGTACGACGTTACTGTAACGAACAGGCGTGGATCTGAAATAGTAACCGGTACAGCGCCGCCCTCCGCAACCCGCAGCTCCACGTCAGGCAGCGGCTAGCTCAGGAAATTTAAACGCGGAGCCGTTCAGGGACACACGCATCTTCCTGCTCCAAGGTCACCAAGGCACGCAGGACACACGTCTTCATTCTCCACAGGTAAAGTCAAATTTAACATTTTTTTTCAACGGTGTACAGAAAGATGAACCTCTGCTGCCGGTAATCAAGAGGATTAACCGAGTTTTAACGTTTTCAGGACACCAGTGTGTGAGGATATGAGTGGCAATGAATGAGAAATACATCAAAATCAAGGCTTATGCGATGTTTACTGGTTATTTTTAATATTTGAATACAATTATGTTGCGTTCAGGAGCCTTTGGAGGGAGTCGGTAAGGTGGCATCCACTTCGATCACTTCCCTGAAGTAAATTAGCGCGATGCATGAAAGTTTAATTAATACTTTTGGATCTATTCTGGGCTGGCTGGTTTAATGCACGTAGGCCCCAGAGCATTTTCATCCGCTCACTGTTCTTACATCAGCAGCATCATATGCTGAGGAATCACATGCTGTTGTATCACTTTTTCAGCTCTAGTTTTCCAGCTGATGTTCCAAGTTTTACAAGAATGAGACATCAGGATATATTACTAGTTAAATACTGGATGAGGAGGATTTTGTTCCATAAGCAACTGGATGTTTCATTCAGCTGCTTTAAAAATAACTCCACGTCTCATTCTGCTGGTGAAAACAATGCTCATCCAGTAGGGCATCACTACACAGGCTGCTTTGTTCTTATTGAATAGTGAAATATAAGCTTGCAGAGATTGCCCCTGCAAAATCACAAGCCAGGCCTGGAAATAGACTCCAGTCAATTACAGTTTGTTGTGAAAGAGCATCATTATATATATATATATAATACTGGGAACCTTAATTAAATGCTTATTTTTAGGGCTTTCCTCCTCATTCTAATGCATTTATTCCCAAACACAGTGTTTTGTTTTGCTGAATTTGACAATTAAGAATGAATACAACAAGATAGGTTTCATCCTAATCCAAGGACAGATAAATGTTATGGACTCTAAACAGGCTGATTGGTTGAGGTTGGTGACATTTTTCCAAATTAGACACACATTTAGATTTAAAATTCAAGATTCAGACATTTTATTGTCATCTGCACAGAGAAAAGTTTTCCACAATTTTTTTTTTTTTTTACTTTACTCTCATCTGGATGAATTTAAAATAAAAAGGTAAATTCTCTTTACACATAAAAAGTACAAGTTTGCTCCAAAATGGGAGCTGATGTAGCAACATTACAATCTGTAAGAATCACAGAACTGATGGCTGATCTAATTGGCAACTTTTAATGGCTACTAGAACAAAGCATACTTTTAACCAACAGTTTAGAGCAGGGCTGTTTGTGTCATGTAAACTGTTTGGGAAGGTGTATTGTTTTGTATAACTGAGGATTTGGTTGGGACAGGGTTAGTAGATCACTAAATTTTGATTATGTGGTGATATTTTCTTGCAATATTTATTGGTTTTTCAATAAAGAATGTTGTTCTTTTATGCTTTTTCTAACAGCAACATTTTTTTCATTTATTTCTCCATCTTTTTTGTAATGTTGTGTTACATGCAGTGTCATTTTGTTTCTTGGGTTGTCAGTGTCCATGTTGTATATTTCTTCAAAACTAACTAATAATTCAAATTGGTATCAGAAATTATTTTGGTTAGCTAATTTGTGCAGATATTAATGACTCCAATATTGAACCCAGTATTGACTTTCTGTCATAATGGAAGTGCTTGTTTGATTGCAAAGTTGCACTGACTGATGATTGGCAGGTTTGTCCTTCTCTGTAGCCTGTAGTCACATTTCAGTGGTCTTTAGAGCTTTGGGATCAGGTTTCAAGGTTTAAGACCTCTCTCCTTGTCTGCTGACTTATGTTTATTGTGGACACAAGGACACTTAACACAATGATCCGGAAAGTAACACTCTTTTAAAGGTGGTACAGGTTGCATTTTTAAATAAAGTATCATTGTGAGAGTAATCATTATACCTTAGTTTAATTACTGTAAAGAAATAAGTCTAGATTGTACTTTACAACTAATACATCCTAGTGGTGAAGTTTATGTTAAAGCTAATGAATTCCCATGAGCCACATTTTTTCCTATATTTGTTCCTTTTATGCCCTCTCAAGCCTTCACTCATTCCCACCATCTATGGGTTGCTAGAAACTCCTAAGGCCTGGTGCATGCTTAGCATGGATGTGATGCGGATGCGGTGGTTCCGAATGGACCATCCGCATGTCATCGCAGTCATGGTTCTCATGCTTTCATAATGGTCCATGCATGACGACCTGCTACTTCACAGCTACAGTATGAAAGGAGGAACTTTTGTGTCTGTTTCTTTGTGCTTCATAACATGTGATACCCAGAACAACCACTGTAGTGTGGAAGGCACTTCAGCTCCACTGGGATCCCCACTTCTTGATTTGGTCTTCTTTCTAGCCTTCACATGTCAGTCACATAGATTTTTCCACTTCACCTGACAGGAATGGCCCAGGGTATTGCCAAGAATCAGCAACCATTTGGCATCTTTATAATTGACAAGTGACTGACTGAGGAGGTCAGTCGCTTGTCATAGTTGTCACAATTGTTGTTTTATTGTCTCATATACAGTACTGACTTGTTGTTTAGTTGGCTTTCGAGGGAAAGGAAGTGGAGGAAATGCAGAGATTGGCTGTGCCAATTAAAGCCAGTGGATCATTTATATGCTTGAGTAAATCAACTTACAATTGCATAATCTGGCTTTGTTACTTGGAGTACACAACATCGATTTATGTCGATTACAATTTAATTATGGTGTTTACGTGATGTTTTAATAAATTGGCTATTTGTTTTAATATTTATGTAAACGTACCAACTGATGGTCTTGTCAGTCTAATGTGTCAAAACAAATACAGTGGTGTGTTATTGCTGGTAAATTGTTCCTGAACATTTTTTGAATCTGTCAAAAGTCAAAAATGCATAAATGCCAATAAGCAGAACACATCCATTCAAAATCTTTGAAAAAAATCAGATGCCAAATAGTACAAAGCAAAGCAAATAGTACAGGTTTTGATTGAAGTCCTGAAAGCTAAGAGATACACAAAGATTAAAATGCTGAAACAAAAGGGAGAAGAACAGAATCGTTGGACTGGATTAACTATGTTGGCAGAAAACTGGAAAAGGCAACGAGGAGGGACTACCCAGCATGCTCTTGTGTCCATGTTTCTAGCTGAGTAGATGGTTGCATGTGATTGAATGCTCTAATGGTCCTTTGTAACAAATGACATTGAATGTTTTGGACTGGTTGGCAGTAAAGTGACATGTGACATGTATTTATTGGGTTCAAACATACAAACCCACTGGTATGGTCCTTTAAGTAAGATTTGGCCCACAAAAGAAGCTTTAGGGCTTCAAAGTGTTACTATATTTGATGGGGTGAACCCCTACCTGGTGGCCTTTTTGAATACAAAGCACTTTCACAGGGACACATTGTTTCTTGGGTATTTCTTCTACGAAACACCCATTTGCCCATGTGTTAAAGCAAGGGCAAGGGTGTTTACCGGATTACTTTAGTGAGAGTAGTTGTGATTTTGATAAGAAGAGTTAAACATGGCAGCCAGTCCTGTCGTGTGTTTCAGTCAACATTTAGAGAGTCGCTGATTGTGTTAATAATGAACTGTTTCTGAAACAAATGAGTACTCTGAGGTTACCTTCGAGCTAATCTTGCGCTGCCATAATTTTAAGTCCCATTAGACTGTCAGGGAGTGCGTGTGTTTGTGTGTGTGCGTGCGTGTGAGTGTGTGTGTAGGTGAGGTATGATGGCAGCCGCTGACTGTAGAGGTCATGTCTCCTTTGTGGAGTCTGTCAGGGCTTATAATGCCTGTTAATATGAAGGACTTTTAGCTTAAACTATTTAGTATCTGTGCTCTTAAAGGACCATGCCAGTGATTTTGCATGTTTTAGCCCCAAAACTTTACTGCCCGCATACATGTTCTGTTACTGACAACCATTTTCCAAAACATAAAACTGTATTTTAGTTTTCCTGTTATTTTGCCAAATCCCCTAATCTTTCAAAATCAAATATTCAGGTTAAACCCACCTTAAAATTCTTGGTTTTGCCTGCTAACACATACATTTGAATGAAGAGAGGACAGTCGTTTTTAATTTCTCGTTAAAAGCCATGTTCTCCTGGGACTATATTACCTTGCGGAGACATACATTTTCTTCTGCATAGCTCCATGTTGAACCAGATAAATTAAACAACTTCAACAAAAAAATAAGAGTGATATTTGGTTTGCTGTGATGAATTACTTTTCTCAAGTGCATTTCAAGTCTCTATAAGTTGATTTTTATAGCGTACTGGAATGAACTGAAACCAATCGCAGTCTGGAAGGTAGGAAAAACAATTCAAATATTTACCGCTCCAGTAGTATGTTGTAGAAAATGGTTGTCAGTAATGTAACATGTATGTGGATTGCATTTATTGGGATCAAGCAGGCAAAACCACCAGTATGATCCTTTAAAAAGCTGTCTTAAAGTGTAGTTATATTTCAGTTTAAAGCCAAGAGTTTTTTTCATTTATCAAAATTGGATCACAGGTACTCAGTAGGAAAAAATTGCCTCACCATGTACATTGAGCTCATTCTGGATTCAGATCAGATTTTTCCATTTTTCAAATATCTTTAAGCTTAAGTATATCTTTAGAGCCCCATACCTCACCCCCACCTCTGACTTTTAAAATTCCAGCTCCAGCACCTGTCAGTCGGCTAACCTTCAGTCCCCCTTCATTACAGTTGAAGTCCAACAGAGCTCCACAAAACTCTAACTTAAAATTAATGAAATTAACGAAAGCAATACTATCCAACTATAGTATCCACACAAAATTTAACAGGTTATTTCCTTGGCCATGTTCCATCCCTCCACCAAGTTTGTCAAAATTGTTCCATGCAGTCCTATTGGCCACTTGCTGCTGGATTCATCCTATAATGTTTTCCGGTGTATTTGAAAGGTCCAAACATTTCTTCTTAGTCAATATTTTTTTTCTAGCAAGATTTTTGTGGCTTAGTTGGCAATTTTGAGAATAATCGTTAAGTTAAGGAGAGGGCAGGGTTACGTTTTGAGGTTGTGTTTCAGCCAATCACAGTCAGGCTTGGACAGTGCTCACACTACTAGGATTCCTTTCTCAATTTAGAGTTCCGGGGTCTGTAACAATAAACAGCAGTGCAAACAAAGTGGAGTTTGAAACCATGTTGTAAGAAAAAGCATCAGCGATCTCGCATTTCTACTGTCCTGTTTTTCTCCGGCGTTTTGTTGTGGCGACTCTCATTTTGACAGCCACTGAATCTGCACCTCCTTTGTTGCCTGAAATACAACACTGCAGTGTGAGCTCAGCCCTCATTATGAGCTAAACCTGAGCTCATGTATCAGTCCTTGCTGAAAAGAATGCAGACTTTCAGGGGTTCTGCCAAGGTCATAGTTGGTGTTGAGCTTGAGGGATGGCCACACAGATTTCCTCATGCAGTCCAGTGCTACGTTACTCAGTCTGAGCTGACTGAGCGTTGGACGATTTAACTATAGAAACAATATTTTGGTACCTGGTTTCCACCTTCCTCGCTACTTAATCAGAGCTGTTGTTGTTTGGAATGGATCACCAAGGTTATGACAGTCGGTCACCTCAATCACATGCAGGGGACATTAGACCAAAACAAAGTCAGTGATTGGCCTAGCAACACACCAGGACAAGGATGTGTGTGTGTGTGTGTACTATCATATCAGATACAGATAAGTTTTATAATTATGTTACTGAATTTACTTTTGCAGTTTTACTTGGTTTGAAAAAGCCACATTGCTGTTCCACGTGAAGCTGACTTTTGACCTTTAACCCTCTTTTGGTGGATAAGAAACAATTACCCTACAGGAACACAGAGCCCAGAGTGTCTCATTACCAGACACCTCAACAATCAATCATTTCTGCTCTGACTTTGAAGTTTTGTAAGCTAATGTGTGAGTATTCTTAAATACCAGTCTCTATGTTCAGGCTCCTCATTTAACTGAAATTGGCATGGTTGGGGGTTGTTACATCACCTTTCCTGTGGGTGTGGCATGGTTGGGGCCATGCATGAGCTGGATGTTGTTGTCTTAGGTGATGATTCAACACTCTCAAGACATTGATGGATGAGACATTTTCAGGCATATCAGAGCCACACGAGTTCAAATTGTCTCATCTGTAGAATGAATCAGAACATGCCGGTTGTGAACGCAGCCTGTCATTCTCTCTAGTATCAACTGAAGGACACAGCAAAAATGGTTTATTATACTTCATGTGACTTATATACTTATTTTGTTGACCATAAATACATTTCTTCTCTCCTCAGTTGCTCTTTTATCGTCAGTCTTCTTGGAGCTTCATGTTCTGACCCATCTACCTAAAGCTGCTTATGAGTCCCAAGGCTCCTCCATGCATTGTTGTCATGTTCAGTCAATCAAACCCAGTGTAAATGCTGTGTGGTGCTGCAGACAGCCTATAATCTGATTAGTGTGGATTAGACCCTCTGTATGGATCTCTGAGGAAAAAAAAGGCATAATCTCTAACTTTTGTTCAAGGGGAAATACATAGATATACACAGAGGATTATGTTTCTATTCACTGGCCCAGATTTAGGAAGTCAAACATGCAAAACCACCAGTATGGTCCTTTTAAAGTCACTGTTTTTTTTTTTTTTT
>VXCM01000812.1:20169-103781 GCA_014773175.1 Lucifuga dentata
TTTGTTTTTATTTTAACATAATGACAAACTCTTTCATGTGGGCTGTCCGTGTTCCCAATGCAGGTATCTAATTACAGCAAGTCGCAAATCTAGATTCAAAATAACTTTATTAACAAGAGTGAGTGGGAAGACGAGGCAGGGTGATGTTTTCAACTCATGGTTGGATTTTAATCTTACAAATGTGTCCCAGCTGCATAGATTTCATTTACACCTGGCGAGTTGCAGTTGAGACCTGATCACAATGTGAGTGAGACCACATCTGTGCATGGTGTGGCAGATCAGATTGTATTCTGATGTCGAATTGTTCTTTGAATTCTATTTTTGTATACTAGCATGCATTGTTCCTTATTTGGATAACTTGTAAATGAGGCCTGTGTAATTTAACAGTAGAGTTTTTGAGGTCAAAGCCAGGTAATTTTTCACTTAGTCATAGTCCAAAACCTTCCCTGGCAAATGTGTTTATTGGCACAGCACTGAGTCATCCTGTTAATGGCTTCCTGTTGACACTTTGAGCAACCTGATCTGCTGAACATAATTTATTGATGCTGATAGCTGGTAGTGATGAGCCATTTACCGACACTCTCAAGATTGAAGTGTCCATTTTCCCTGCAGAGCTCTTACATTCACCAACATCACCCAGTGCCGGTAACTGAACCAAACTCTACTGGAGTCTGATACGGCTATGGGTCAGCAACCGAACAGTGCCCTCTGGAGGTGGTGGGGATTCATTGTGATGCTCAAAGAACAATGAGGGTAATTCATGTTGAAGCAGGATGCAGGAGTGGGGTGTAACAAGGAAGTGTAAACTAGTTACATTTCATTTGTTATTTGAGGAGTGGAGTGACACGATTCTTTAAACCTGTTTTGTTCGTTGGATGTAATGGTACAGTATGAGGTCATCATTAAACCTGCAGCTTTCCAAGAAGGAAATGTCAGTTAATTAAAGCCACAGGTAATAATGTGTAACCTATGTAACAATAAATGCTGGAGCTAGGGTTGCCACCCTGCCGTAAAATATGGGATTGTCCCGGATTTCAAAGTAAAATGCTGCATCCCGTATTGATTCAATACAGGACACAGTTTGTCCTGTATTTTCATGCATGTCATTTCATATATATAGGTCTTCAGTGTGCTGAAAATAATATTCAAACCAGTTTTACAAGCAGAGTTAATAAGTGTAATTTTACTCCCGGCTGATCTGATCTGTCAGCCTCTGTGCGCTGCTGTGTGAGTGCACGTTACGTTAGTGTCATCATCGCTGCCTCAGGAAGTGAAGTGCCCCTGTTTTTAAAAAAAAATATTTTTATGATGTCTGCAAGTGCGCCCCCGAAACGTAAGATCTATCAAGATATAGATCTGAATGAGAGACAGAATATGAGTGGGTCTAAGAAGAAAAAAAAAACATGCATGTTGAAATGTTCTGTTAAGTATTTTCAAAAAGATTCTCCATTTTTCTTGGTCAAAAACACATTAGGCCTGAATATGGTCTCTGAATTCCACTGCATGTTCATGAGGAAGAATACATAGCTCCTGGCTATATGATTATTTGAACTTGCATTTCTTTACTCCAGACATAATTGGAGGAAATCATTCTACAGCTACAGTAAGGTCCAAAAGTCAGACCACATCAGAAGTCTGTGATGTTTTCCATGTAAATCTGGAAATAATCAGAAAGTCTGACATAATAAGAAGCTCTGTGGAACATTGACAAGTCATGCTGGGATAACTTGGCTCATCTGGTTTTGCACAAACTTGCAGAGTCCATGCCAACTCGAGTGTAGGCTGTCATTAAAGCAAAAGGGAGGCATGCCAAATACTACGATATTCTGAAATTCATGTACATTTTCCAAAGATTCAACTTTTTACTCAAATTGTTAAGATGATATGATAATTTGTAATGAAAAATTTTGCATTAAATTAAAAAAGAATGCAAAATAGAAGCATTTTCACAGTGATCTCACACTTTTGGACCCCACTGCATATCAACATGCTGCTCTGACTCACAGCTTCATGTTCTGCTTTGTTAATCTCCACCATATATTCATTATATTGAACTTGCGGGTTCCTATTCTCTCAAACTGGCTTCAAGCATCTTTAAATGAACTGTAAGCTAACGAAACAACTGTAAATCATTTGTGAGATTAGAGCCAAAATCAGACAGCTGCCCTTTTTAATCTGTGACATGCCTTCGTATGTGTGTGTGAGTGTTTCTCCATGTTGGTAATGGTAATAGAGTCTAGTACTGTTGCTGCTCTTGGCGTTCAGACACAATCAGGGTGTGTTTGCTTTGTAAACAGTAGTAACTGATTTGGAACAGCCACTGTGCTCTATCCACCTGCTGCATACACCCTGTTTCCATTACTGCTTGGAGGAGGGAAGGCTCAAGGTGAATAGTGGGCGGGGCAAGTCTTGTCGCTCAGGTAGAGTGAGGGTGTGTCCTCTAGCAAAAATAATTTATACTGTGTGTGAGTGTTTGCACATTCCTCTTTCAGGATACGGCTGTGCTGGTATGTCCTTCTCCCTCACGTGTCACATTACTGCTGGCAGTTGTTAATATAAATGACAGAAAGAACAAAGCCTTTGACCTCCTTGCAGCCTCTGTATACTGTCAATATGAATCCCTGCTGGTCATCTGATTTCTCTATAGATCATCCTTAATGATCCGTGACATTTTCCGATAAACAACTGCTCAAGTTCAGGTTAATTTAGCCTGTTTGTGGGCCTGTGTCTGAGACCCACTGAGATCTAAGTGATCAATAATCAATCACAGGACAAAATGAAGTCATACATTATGCAAAGTAAAGAACAGCGAGGCAAACAAAAAATCAAGATGCAGAATGGAACAGAAGTAATGTGCTTTCCACTCCTCTGACAGCATTTAATCCACCCTAACAGGAGTTCTGGGCTTTCTGAACGAATATTGCTCCGGGCCTTCTGTGTTAAAGAAATATTCCTGAGAGTTTTTCTTGGCTGCTACATTCATCACCGCTCTGCACTACATCCTGTTTCTGAAAGCAAACCGCAGCCACCATAACTGCTCAGACTCAAAAGAGTGCCTCCTGGTACCTCATTTTAGTACGGATTCTGAGGCAAATCCAGGAATTCTAAAGGAATTTTGCATGTTTAAGCCAAATACACAGTTCCTGCACACACACATTAAGTTACTGACAATTTCTAAAACATAAATCACATTTCAGTTTTTCTGTTATTTTTACAAATCCCCTAACCTTTCAAAAATCAAATGTTCAGGTGATACTACCATCTTAAAATTCAGTGTTTCACCTGCTAACACTTTTGCAGGGTTGTAGAAGGCATGGTCATTTTAATTTCTCGGTAAAAGCTGTCTTCTCCTGAGATTATATTCCTTGGTGGAAACATACATTATCTTCTGTGCAGCTTCATTTGGACCTGTTAAATAAAGTTACTTTGACAAAAAACTTAGTAGACATAGGTTTGCTGTGATGGATTACTTATTTCAGGCGTGTTTCAAGTCTCTACAAGTTGATGTTAATAGCGTATTGGAGTGAACTGAAATCAATGGTAGTATGGAAGGTAGGAAAAATGATTCTAATATTTACCACTTCAGTAGTGTAGTATATTTGGAAAATGGTTGTCAGTAACGTAACCTGTATGCAGGTTGTATATATTGGGTTCAAACATGCTAAATTGTTGGTATTGTCCTTTAAAAGTGACTTCTCAACATTGCAAGATAGGGTGGGCTTTTTATGTAAATTTCTTTAAAAGTAATACACCAATCTCAATGAAAGAAATTCAGATGATAGACTATCAATAGGTGCAATTTAATCANAAAGTAATACACCAATCTCAATGAAAGAAATTCAGATGATAGACTATCAATAGGTGCAATTTAATCAGTTCTCTCTCTTCTTTTCTGCCCTTCCAGTGCACAGACGGTCTTGAACCAGGCCAGTGATGCCGCCCCCAGCCACAGGTCCCCCCGCCGTGCCCCCACCAGACGGCGGTTGGGGGTGGGCGGTGGTTTTTGGGTGCTTCATCTCCATTGGTTTCTCGTACGCATTCCCAAAGGCCACCACTGTCTTCTTTAAAGACATCCAGAATATCTTCAACGCCTCGTACAGTCAGGTCGCATGGATCTCGTCCATCATGCTTGCGGTCATGTATGCTGCAGGTGAGTGGTAGTTCGGTTTATCGGATTTTAACGCTCTTTGCAAGCAGGAAATGATGAATCAGCTGAACTTGAGACAGTTCTAAACTTTTATACTGTCAGACTGAAAGACATGACGTTTCCTTTGTCATTATTAAGGATAATTTTTGTGTTTCTAATGTGGTCTATTGTGTCCTGAGCAAAAACGTCAACCAGTGAAACTGAAAAAACAGAGAAGCACCCTGGATTACCGGTAATTCTCTTGTAGTGATTTATTCAATAGCGTGTTGACTTTCACGGCTCCTATGAGTCATACACTTTGTCAGTTCCAGCAGCTGATATGGAAAACCTGTTGAATCAACCATCATTTCAATCAACCATCAGTTGATTCAACAGCGGGCAGGTGTGTTTCTACCTTATCAGAGAAAGACAGGAGATGGAAGTAGATTTAATCGAATCGTGACCTGGTTGTGCTGGGAGCAACCAGAAAACCACCATGTTCTTCCAAGTTTAAAAAAAAAAAAAAAAGACATACAGCTACATGTTAATTTTGGAACAAACATGCAAAACCACCAATATGGTCCTTTAATAACAGTCATTGGTATGTGTGGGCATTATCTTGAACAAAACTTATTCAAATTATTGCAGCAATTGCATGTAAATAATGATTATCATGCTGAGATGTCAAAGTCTACAAAATGATCATTATAACCTTCACAAAGATGACATTTAGAAATATTATTAGATTAAATTAGCTAGTACAGGCATACTTTATGTTTCTGTGCAGAGTAACATTTCCCTGCAGTATTCCAGCTGGCAAGACTTATGTTTGGCAAAAATCATTCTATTTTATTTCACCAGCTTGAGTTGGGGATGACTCATTTGGGCTGTCTGTGACCTCTGACCTCCCTGAGAGAGACGCACCTTAACATATTGTGTGTGTTCACCATCATCACAGTCTTTAATGATCGTCATAGTGTTTAAACTGCTGCTTTAGCTTTATGACAGTAGCCTGCCAGGCACAAATGCAGCCGTTCGCACGAGTCATGTGATGACACCGTCAATATGTGTAAACAGCTCTGTGTAACTCATTTATTCATATCGATCGTCCTCATCAGCTATTCATTAAACACCTGCTCTCTTGTTCTGTCTTTTACGCTGATGATCACTGTTTGAATGTTAAACACCCTCCTAATTCCCTCCGCTCTGTGTGTGTGTGTGCGTGTGTGTGTGTGTGTGTGTGTTTGCATAGCTCTGCCATTATGGTAGTGCTGGATATGAACACGTGGAACTTATAATCCAATTATCCAAATGACACAAATGACCTTACATGTGGTCACTGGGTGGAAAACTTGTCTCTCAGATATGCCAAATGTTCAGAAACTGTCAAACAGGACGTCTGACTCTTCCAACAGGTGATGAATTATATGATTAATTTTGTCTAGATTATGAAAACACATGGAAGGCGCAATTCTTAACCCTTTCCACTCTTTTTGAAGGTCTCAAAGGACAAAATTCAATGTTTTGCCTGCTAACATGTATCTGAATGTAGAAGGGACGGTTGTTTTTCATTTCTCAGTAAAAGTCTTCTAGGACTATATTCTCTGGAGACATACATCGTCATGCAGCTCCATGTTGGTTTAAATACAGTTACTTTGACGAAAAATTTAACAGACATGATTGCTGTGATGGATTACATATTTCATTTCACCTGTAGAAAGTTTTGGAAAATGGTTGTCAGTAATGAAATGTGTGTCCAGGTTGTATATTTTGGGCTAAAACATGCAAAATCACTGGTATTGTCCTTTTTAAGTGAAGCTGAAATCCATATTTTTCTGTAATTGAAATGTTCCAGCCAGGAGAGGAGGACCGTTTAAGGACTGCAGCTTCTGTTTACTGATCCCACATAGCATTATTTGTTGTCGTTTAAGGCTGAATGGTTGCCGTGACCGGAACCAAACACAACATTGACACATAGCTGGTGAGGTTATTACAACACAAGATGTCTGAAACTATTCACTGTAATTTTTTATTAATGGCAGGTCGTTTGGCTTGGTTCAAATTTATGATTAATTTCTGAAACACCCTAGGAGAAAATGAAAATTACTTCCACTTTCAGATTCTCTGAAAAAAAAAAAAAAAAAAAGNAAAAAAAAAAAAAAAAAAAGGGGGTGTGGGCACATTTCTGCTCCACAGTGCAATCCTTCATTGCTTTAACATCAGCCAGCTCTAAAACAGTCGTCCCTCCTTCCGTCAGCCAAGTGGGTGTCGCTCTGTGATGACGCCTAAGCCACAAGCTGCGTGTCAGTGTTGGATCAGTGTCACTAATCCAGTAGAGAGAGGGAGGGGGGGAAGGGAGAGCTGTCCTTGGGCGAGGCAGAGTGAAAATTCTGCAGATCCATGTTGCGCTGTCTCTTGACTGACAGCGCTTGTTACTGTGGGAACTGGTTAGGTGAGGTGTAGCTGTCATTGGGAAATCAGAACACACTGGAGGAGCAATCCCATTCAAACTCCCATTCTCATCATATATCATAAGGGCCCAAATAACTCACACCTAATGGAAACTATTAAGTACCAATGCATCCTTAAGAAAATGATGATCAAACATTAAGTAGCATTCAAAAAAACTTTATACAATATGGAATTTTGAGGCTCATACCAATATTGATATATGATGGTTAAAAATATGACACTATACACTATTTGACACAAAATCAGACAATGTTAAATGTTAACATAATTTTTTTTTTTGGGAAGGATCCACCAAATTTGGCAGTTAAAGAGTTGTGGCAATGATGTGTACTGAGGCACAAACTATTATCAAAGACTATAGTAAATATAAGATAATAGCAGCAACATATATAAAACCTTTAAAAAACAAGATTCAATTAAACATAAAAATTCAGTGTATAAAACACTGAGACAAGCAACAAATGACACAGTCGCTTATGGAAAATCTTGCCTGTACCCTCTTGCAGCCAAAAAGCTTTTAAAAGTATTTAGCTTCCGTTTTCATCAACATTATCCTGCTTGTGTGTGATGATATGCAGAATCCCACATGCTCAGATGTGGTTTACCAGCCTCTTTGCAGCAGCACATATTAAAGGTTCTAGAAGGTTCAGACATTTCCAAACGTGTCGTTTCATTTTGGGACCCTGTTAGTTATATTTAGTTTGGGGTTTTGTCCGCTGAGTAATGAAGTCCACTTTGTGTCTGGCCAGGGGATGATAAGCCTTTTTAAGGGAGCTAATGTGCAGGCTCAGGGGCTTCCGCATTTTGACCAATCCGGGTCCCACTGAGCCCTGGAGAATTCTGATCACTGCTGTGGATGCAAATGAGGAGAACTTTCCTCAAGGTCGATAAAAGATTCAAGCAGAGGAAATTTAATGTCAGATGACTCCTCGCCTGTTGTGACTTTTAAATTGCACTGGGCCTGGCGGAAATATGATATATATTCTGACTGGTGATGAGAGCATTATTTCAAGAAATACATCTTTTATTACTTTTGTATTTCCATATTCAATTTACACACCCTATACTTAAATTCAGGAACAGGAAAGGGGACAGGTTCATTTAGTTTCCTAACATGCTTTAAAACAGCCACATTATTCATAAAGCAGGATGTGCCAAGATACATAAAACTGATGAAATGCTCTTATACATACATACATACATATATATATATATATATATATACATAAATGAAAAGATGCAAATAAAACAGTGATAGAGTCCAACACCATTATTCAGGGCAGGTGACAGATACTAATTCAAAAATCCCAAACATATTGAGCATCAGAAGTGAGAACAGCCTCACCTATCTGAAACCGGAATGTGGTTTCAACCTGTGTAGATGTAATAGAATTTACAGTAATGACTGACAGCACAGATTGTTGATGCATGAGTATAGAAATTAAGCCTCATGGTAGTTCCAAGTTGTGCATAAATATATTGGCCTAAGTCACCTATAGCTGGATTTATTTGTATACATGTTTATATTATTCTAATAGTTTTTTTTCTGAGCCTGAAGCCTGTGTCTGGGTTTTAGTTTAATACTTATAATTCCATTTGTACTCAGAACTTGAAAGACTGAGTTCTGGAGATGCAGAAGTTTTTTCCAGAATGGACTCTGCAACAACACAAGTGGTTGGATAATCAGGTTGAATGAAATTAAATAAAAGAAATGAAGAAATGAAATAAGACCATGGAAATCAGGAAAATATGTCCCCTTTAAAATCAATCATTGCATTGAAAAGCTGTGTGTCCACAGCAAGGCTGAATTCAGCAGGTCATCTACAGTTAAGTCATTTAGATCAAGTGATGAATAAAAACATGCTTTGTCATTTCCATTTTTGGCTTGTGAATAAAATGTATTCCAGTGCTATCCTCCTGAAAACACAGACTAAAGGCTTGGGGCTTGAGTTTGTAAGTGATTGGTTATTGATCAGTAACCTGACCATCCCCACAGATATACTGTGGTCATTTTGTGCTACCACAGAATAGTTTCTCTTTAACCTCATGACTCTCTCCTGCATCAAGTCTTTTCTAACTTATCACCTTAAGGTGTGTATCTTATAGAATGACACTCATTTGACACAACCAAGATGGTGGGAGCATGGAATTATGATGTGAAACAGTCCAGTTGCTACTATTAATAGAGGCTAGGATGCAGCACTAACCAGATTAAGTCATTAAGCATTTACTGTCGGCTCTCCTGGTTAACTGTAAACATGAGTTGACTTTTTTTTTCTCTTTTTTTTACATTTATATCAGGTCCCATCAGCAGTGTACTGGTCAATACATATGGATGCAGGCCCATCGTCATGATGGGGGGTGTCCTCTGTGCCACTGGCATGATCTTAGCTTCCTTCTGCAACAACGTGATGCAGCTTTACCTCTGCATAGGTGTTATTGGTGGTGAGTCTCCACATCCACTTAATGCTCTTATCAGTTAAGTGGATTAAAGTAGTAGGTTAAAAATAAAAGGTTTAGGATGAAGAAAGTGAAATTGAACCAAAGTGAAGTGAGTTCTAACTTTTCATTTTTATGTTATAATTAACAATCTGTATTTTATGGAAATAGTCCTTTAGTTCTGTTAAAATAATGCATTTAAGATTTTATTTTAATTAAAAAATGTTCTAAAGTTACACACTTATTTTTTTAACCATTTCTTAAGCCTTGATCCTGTTGGTTCATATACAGTATTCAGTTTTCTAAGTACAATAGCAATTAGTAAAAAATTAAACAAAACAAGCTCTCACACATCCACAAATATGATTTATTTATTATTATATTATTAAGTACTTTAATGTAAAACAGGATGAGTGGGTGCTTCACCTTATACATTTATATTTAATACTTTTTAAATTTTTAAAAAATAAATCTACTGTCTTAACAGGAATATTATACTACAGGAGGTTCAATAATGTGTTTAACTTGAAGTAATCTATTGTTAGTAAGTACTATAACATATTAAAGTGTTCAGATTATGAGATTATGATTATGAGTATTAAGATTTTTTTTGTGCTAATTATCTAAGTATCAGTTGTTTTACTTGTATGCGCAAAGCAGTGGTGGTTCTGACAAAAAAGCTAAATAATACCCTGTTTTCTTCTAAGTAAGTCAAAAGTACTCTGAGTTACTTCTCATAAAGACTAACTTTACTCTGTCATTCTCACTTCTAGGACTTGGATTAGCCTTCAACCTGCAGCCTGCGCTGACTATGATTGGCAAATACTTCTATAAGAAGCGTCCCATCGCTAATGGGCTAGCGATGGCAGGCAGTCCGGTGTTCCTCAGCACCCTGGCTCCTCTCAACCAATACCTCATCAACGTGTTCGGCTGGAGAGGCAGTTTCCTCATCCTGGGCGGCCTGCTGCTAAATTGCTGTGTGGCTGGATCCCTCATGAGGCCCCTGGGACCACCGCCCAGCAAGATCAAGAAAGATGAAGAGCTAGCTAATACTTCCACAAAAAAAGAGAAGCTCTCCGCCTGGAAAATATTCAACAAGTACCTGGACTTGACGCTCTTCAAGCATCGCGGCTTCCTCATCTACCTGTCAGGCAACATCATCATGTTCCTGGGCTTTTTTGCACCGATTGTCTTCCTTGCAGCCTACGCTAAAGACATGGGCGTGGATGAATACTCAGCTGCCTTCCTGCTGTCCATCCTGGCTTTTGTCGACATGTTCGCCAGGCCCTCCATGGGACTGTTGGCCAACTCACGCTGGGTCCGACCCAGGATCCAGTACTTCTTCAGCTTTGCTGTTCTGTACAATGGGGTGTGCCACATCCTGTGCCCTCTAGTGGAAAACTACACAGGTTTGGTGGTGTATGCAGTCTTCTTTGGCTTTGCCTTTGGCATGGTCAGCTCAGTGCTGTTTGAGACGTTAATGGACTTGGTCGGGGCTCAGAGATTCTCCAGCGCTGTGGGACTCACCACCATAATGGAGTGCTGCCCTGTCCTTATTGGTCCACCACTAGCAGGTACTGTCTGCATGACTTTGTTTTTTATTCACTTTCAAGGTTTCTAACTAATGCAATTACATCAGTATTTTTTAAAATGTGTTGTTTTGCAGGGAAACTGGTGGATCTCACTAAGAGCTACAAGAAAATGTACTTCTGCTGTGGAGCCGTAGTGATCGTGGCCAGTATTTGGCTCTTCATTGGAAACTTCATCAACTATAGATTATTGGAGCGTGAGCGAAAGCAAGCAGAGAAGTACAAACAGACTGAGATGGAAGATCCAGACCAAGTCAAGGGCAAGCAGGAGACTGATGGGGAAGCCCAGGCATCTGAGGTACTGGTCGACAAAAGTCAGAAAGTTGAGGAACCTATGCAGCGGGAAACCAACATGTAGACCCCACCACACTGCAAATAGCTCACTGTCTCTACTGCTGCAACTTTGCATTATCCTCAACTACGATCAAACTGGGCTTCAAGCCATGGGGTGCCTTGGTGTGCCACTAGGTTCTATTTGGGGTCCTCTGCACTTCTTCAATAATAACTGCCAAAGCAACAACTGTGTTGTGGGACTCTGAGGTGTACTGTCTGTCTGTGAGGAGTAATAGCTGTGAATACATCAGAAATATTAACCAGAGAGAAATGTAAGATATGCATGTGAAGAGGCTAAAAGTCAGAATGTGTTTGTGGAAAGCAGTATAGTACTAATGTGTTTTCTGTTCTATTCATGCCACGTTCACCTCATATCGGATTCTCTGTAAATAAAAAGCTGCAACTGGGAGGGAAATAGTTGCAATGAGGTAGTGATATTAATATTCAGAACTGTGTCAATGAAGCTAACAAAGCAGCAAATCCATGAATGTTAGCAATCTAGGGCAATAAAATGATTTAAAACAGTCCAACAATGAACCATGCCTATGAAAAGTAAGAAATATCTATTGTTATTTGTTCATGGTTGATTTTATGTAATAGCCAATTTTATGGGGGGTGTTAAATACCTGAATGATTCCAAGTTGTAGCAGAGTCATTCCGTTATTCCTCCCTCATCTTCCAATATGACGTGAAGGCGGCATGTCTGTTGCCACTGTTACTACAGCACCAGCAAACTGAATCCACCAGTTCCATGAAATCTGAATATTCCAGATTGATGCTGGTCAAACTCATTGAAGTCCTGATAAATAAGGAAAACCGCAGATGTCACAACTTAGGGAACAGTGCAACAATTTCTCGGTTGTCACTGGTTTGATGCTTCCAACCTCCAATGTGTATTCTTGGTGAAATCTGATTCCTAACTGTGCATTGTGTGTGCAACTGTGCATTTGATCACACACTGATCAGCCACAATTTTAAAACCACCTGCCTAATATTGTGTAGGTCCCCCTTGTGCCACCAAAACAGCTCTGACCCGTGGCATGGACTCCATGAGACCTCTGAAGGTGTCCTGTGGTATCTGGCACCAAGATGTTAGCAGATTGCTCGATTGGATTGAGATCTGGGGAATTTGGAGGCCAAGTCAACACCTTGAACTCTTTGTCATGTGNTGCTCGATTGGATTGAGATCTGGGGAATTTGGAGGCCAAGTCAACACCTTGAACTCTTTGTCATGTGCCTCAAACCATTCCTGAACAATTTTTGCAATGTGGAAGGATGCGTTATCCTGCTGAAAGAGGCCACTACCATCAGGGAATACCATTGCCATGAATGGCTGTACTTGTCTGCAATAATGTTTAGGTACATGGGTGGTGTGTGTCATCCTCATGAATGCCAGCACCCAAGGTTTCCCAGCAGAACATCGCCCAGATCATCACACTCCGCTGGCTTATCTTCTTCCAATAGTGCATTCTGGTGCATCTCTTCCCCTGTTAAACGACACACATGTATCCGGCCGTCCACATGATGTCAAAGAAAATGTGATTCATCAGACCTGGCCACCTTCTTCCATTGCTCCATGGTCCAGTTCTGATGCTCACGTGTCCATTGTAGGCGCTTTGGGCAGGGTCAGCATGGGCACTTTGACAGGTCTGCAGCTACGCAGCCCCATACGCAGCAAGCTGCCATGCTCTGTGTTCTGACACCTTTCTATCATAGCCAGCATTCATTTTTTTCTGCTATTTGTGCTACAGTAGCTCTTCTGTGTGATTGGGCCAGATGGGCTAGTCTTTGCTTCCCACGCGTATCAATGAGCCTCGGGCGCCCATGACCCTGTCGCCGATTCACCGGTTGTCCTTCCTTGGACCACCTTTGATAGGTACTGATCTCTGCGTACCGGGAATGCCCCACAAGACCTGCCGTTTTGGCGATGCTCTGACCCAGTCATCTAGCCTTCACAAGTTGGCTCTTGTAATAGTTGCTCAGATCCTTACGCTTGCCCATTTTTCTTGCTTCCAACACATCAACTTCAAGAACTGAGTGCTGACTTGCTGCCTAATATATCCCACCCCTTGACGGGTGTCATTCTAACCAGATGATCCATGTTTTTCACTTCATCTGTCAGTGGCTTTAATGTTGTGGGTGATTGGTGTATTTACCTTGATTTACCTCTGTGTATTTACCTCTGTAGGAAGTTAACAGCCTTCAGATGACCTGCTGATCATCTTCCTCCCAGTGTGAGCTGCTACAGTATGTGTGTCTCAAGAAACAAATTCCTATTTCTGGTGTTTTACATGGCACCCTAAATTCCAAATTCCATAAATAAATTGCAGATGTGTTCACAGCTGGTGGCGCTGATGCCCAGGTATTATGCTGCCTGCCTGAGCACTGTAAATGAAGTGTAGCAAAACCTACACAAATGTACCACTTTGATACTTTGGATCAAGTCATAAAATTCTTCCTGTAGGTTGTCTTTTGTTCCATATTGCACGTTGAATTTCTGTAGCTGTATTTTAAAGGCCATATTTCAGCCCAAACACCTGTATGAAACTGCTGCAATTCAATGACTTTAATTATGGCTGAATGTAATGAATCCTCTGTGGGCCTTAATAAGGTATTGATGACCAAAAACCATTTGCAAATGTGCGCAATAGTGTTTTGTTTGTTTTTTTTTGGTTTTTTTTGGAACATAGAGCCCATGAGCAATATACTCTCAGATTTTAATGCAGGTATACAGAGAAATATGTATTTCTTGTGGTCAGTGTAAGTCTATTTTGTGATACATTGCCTTAATTATAATGAATGCAGGAAAGGTCATAGTATTATACAAACCTTTGTGTATAATGTGAGGTTCTTGGAGAGATGATTAACCTTTTAAACCCAAAATCATAGAAAATCTGTTTAATCAGCACTTTGGGTTCCATTTGTCTTCTGAAATATCATTATTGAAAAGTTAATTCACTAAACAATAAATCCATGCCAGCATGTAAAGCAAATGAAGAAATACTGATACTAATAATCAATGAATGCTAATGATAGTATTTTCAGTCTTCTACCCTTAAATGTACTGTATGAAATCATCATTTAACTAATTAATGCTCTTGTCGTAAATGTCAGTAGTACTCAAGCAATATCCCATCCATTCCATCTATTAATTTTGAAATCATCCTGCCATGTTGATGATCTGATAACAAATCTAATTTATCAAAGTGACCATGAAGAACAACCAACATTATTATTTTATTGCTGCTTTGAAAACATATTTTGTGTATTATGGACTCCAACCAAACACTATATTAATATAAGATTCTCTAATTCAGTGGTTCTCAGACAACCTAAAATACCACCTCATCGACAAACATCAACTCTAGCTACTAATTTTTAACTTATAGAGAATAATAAACTTTAAAATGTTAAGCAATTTCTTGACAAAACTCATTTTGCTTGGGAATAATTTGCCACAATAACAGATTTTCCCTAGATTTCAGTTGTTTTGATTCTAAAAATCTTCCAATTTAGAGTAATTTGCCATACCACAGGGGGCAGTTCAGGTATCAATGTTGGTACACGCACCACAGTTTGAGAACTACTGCTTTAGTTCATGGTGAAATCCATGGAATTAGCTGCTGTTGTGTTTGGATGGATCAATCCTGCAGAGATTAGAATCTCCAGGAACATTTTTAAGAATTATTGTTCACGCTATAAATACAGTAATGTGTGAAAGATTTGAGAAGCACTTTTTCTGATCTTGGTTTTGGACCTGGATTTGTTCTCACACCCCATTGAATGATCTGTATTTCCAGTCTGTTTTCCAATCTGTTCCATACGCATATTAATTCATCTCCCATTTAGATTATTTGTCCACTTAGGCTCTCAATTCAGCTATTCAGACTCAATTTTCCCAGTTTCCCCACTATTCCACTAGCATTTCATGCAGATATTAGATTGTATTTTGCATCACTGTGAGTCTTTCTTATAGCTTTGATTAATGTGCAACTCTGACACTTTGGTGATGATTTCTTCCCTGATTGCACTTAAATTGAACTGCTGTCATTCACTGATATCTTAAGTCAGTGTCTGGTGCATTGTGAATGAGAGAAATCAACTGCTGTACAATCACTTTCTCGTCAAATAACACTGCCCCCTGCTGGTTCAAACCACCCAGAGCCAAAGGCAAAGCCAAGCTTCCACTTCAACAAACAAGGTTTTACTTCTGATTGTCTTATTTTTCTTTCTGTAATGACTAAAAGTAAATGCATCGTAAATTTATTGTATAGAAAACACTGAAGCAGTGCTTTTTTAGGCTTGTACTGTATAAGAATCAGTATAAATTATATGTTTGGGGTCTTTGTCATTTCTACAGATTCAGTGTACTTATTTATTTCTATAATGTACCCTGCCTGGCCAAAAAAAAAAAAAAANGTTATTAAACCCTAACTGATGCAGTGAGTAGCTGCTTATTTCATAAACAACCATGTCGGAAGACATAATCCTGTGGTCGTGGAAAAGATGTTACTCTGTTTCAGAAGTGTCAAATTATTGGCCTGCATCAAGCAAAGAAAACAACTAAGGAGATTGCTGAAACTATTCAAATTGGGTTAAAAACTGTCCAACGCATTATTAAAGCCTGAAAGGATGTGCTGGAGAAGACTTTACGCAGCGGTCCGACTCTCCCATCATCAATACAATATCTTGTTGTGACATTGCATAAGCTTATCGAAATGATGCCACTGTGAATGCGTGCCGTAATCAAAGCTAAGGGCGATCCAACGAAATATTAGTGTGACTTTTTTTTGGCCGGGCAGTGTACATATATATATATATGTATATATATATATAGTTTAAAATGAGATAAAAATACACAGTATAAATCACACATTGTTGAAGTTTTATGGTATTTTTAAAGTATTTTCCTGTGCAATTAAGTGTTGGAAATAATTTTATTTATGCCACAATCATGTGAATCATTTATTGAAAATATACTATGCATAATGTACATTACACTGCAAAACCATGAAGACATTCATTAATATTTAAGAGGCACTTCTCTGTATATTTTGGTTAAAGTTGTTAATTCTAAGACCTACAACTATTTAATCCAAACACATGAAATATGGTGGGTTTGACCTATATACACCATCAGCCTTATGTAATATAATGCTTATCAGCTCACTTGTTCTCTTTTCTTTTTCTTGTGTGTATATTTTGGAGCAGCATATAGATTAAAAAAAAAATCTTCTGTTGCTTAAATTCACGTAATTGTTTAAAAAAAAAAAAAAAAAAAAAGCAAATGACCGACTGTTTGGTTTAGGAAAAGAACTAGCTGAAAATTGTCAACTACTGTGTATCTTTTTATTTTCTATTATACCATATGTCATAATGTAAAGGCTTTAAATTTTGTTGAATTTTGTTAAAGCTGTAAAAAAAAAAATTTCAAAAAAGATTTTTAAAAGCACTTAACAGCACTTGACAAAAATGATAGCAAAACAGAGTTTTAATTACCATCCAAACATTTCTGGTGTGTAAATAATCTGATTGGTTAGTTAGGGTGCAGCCAACAAAAGATCACTTAAATCAGCAATCAGATTAATAAAACATCATTTAAATTCATTATATCAGCCAAGATAGGTCAAGAATGATTGAAAAATAAAATTCATTATACTTATATTTCTCATTTGAGTTCCATCTTTGTGACTTTATTTATTTTTTTGGTTTGTCCAGCAGCCAATGAGATCAAAAATTAAAGAGGGACTCTGCCAATTTTGCAGTTTATTGGCTTTTTAGCAACAATATCACAACATCCAACACTGTGATATCATAAGGGTCAGTTTGCCTGTTTTTTTTTTTTTTTTAANTTGATGAATCAAATCGGTGGAGTCCTTTAAATAATAACAATAATAAGTTCTCTCGTCAGTGTGCGGAGAGCGTTCAGGTTGGTATTGATTGTACACAAGGTGATTTGCTACTGGGAGGCTGATTAGAAAAACATTAACTGTGCCTTATAGTGATATACTGACCATAAAGACCATATTTTTTAAACTATGCTAGGATTGCATATTTAGAGTTGCTCACAAATCTAAACTTTAGATTCATTTTAATTTTTTGCTCCTATATGATGTAAGTTTACAAAATCTTGTCAGTGGTGTGTGTAGCTACTAACCCAAAATTCACCAGTGTCTATCACATAAGCTACAATAAAACTGCTTTTAATGGAAGAATATGATGGTTTTTAAGCGATTAAGTCTTTAGTAATGCTATATATATTAAATATGATGCTACATATACATATACTTCATAATATGACTTTGGACAGAACTTCAGCTCCTTCCAGTAGCAGACATTCTGTGTGCTTTCTCTCATCAGGGGAACTATATTAAACAAATAAATATATAACACTAAACAGATTGTTTCAGTCTTTCACTACCTCTGCAAATGTCCTTGTCAGAGTGAGAAAAAACCACATGGGGATAGAAGATTTATGATTTTTGTAATTCTAATAGAATATCACCTATCGTAGCAGCTAAATAAATTATATATCCAAACAAGCCTCTGAAATGTCTCTTTTTTTTAGGGTTTAAAGGGGACAAACACATTTATTTTCATTAAGGGGTCTATTTTGAAATGTTTGCAAAGCTTTATTGTGCAGAAATGCATCAATCTACTGCTACTCTTCATTGCTGCAACTCCACCGTGCACACTGAGTGGAAACATCTTTTAGATGCTGTCTCTTTAAGGCTAATTCCAGAAGAATGCTGTGTTTCAAAATCATCCAAAATCACAACACTTGAGGATGCAAACCAGCACTTTGTATGAATGATTCCAGAATCCCCCCCCCNTCTCTCTTGTTAGCATGCGATGCTTTGGCAAGGCTGTGTGTGCCGATGATGGCTGGAAACCCTCAGGCAGAGTTTCAGGCTAGATTTTAATAGGACGATAAGGGTCAACAGGAAAGGAGAGAACAATAAACCTCTTTAGTTTCCTGTGATAGGTGTTTCAGCAGGACCAGGCACCCAGGGCCTGCTGGAGTTTGAATGCAGAAGATATTGACCTTCAAAACAGGGTCAAACCCTGTCTCGGCTGTGGAGTTTCAGGTCAGCTGCACTAGCATATAGGCTCTCGCTGCACTTCCCTTACATTGCTGTGTGTTAATAGGTTAAATAGTGCATGAATGCTGGTGGCTCTGTTACTCCATTGGCTCTTATTCCTCTGATTTCCTTTTATCGCTTTTCTCTCTTTCACAGTTACAAGATAAACATGGCTTTGACAGTTTCAAACGATGGAGGTCTGAATGTCATTCTGCTGCGTTCACTCTTTCATCTCACTAACCTAACTCCATGTTACCTGTCAGTCATTACAGAGCGTGCCATTCCCAACCTGCCCACCAGGCGTCACTCCAGAGTTTAACACCTCGCCCGTTCCCAACCTCCTCATCAAATCCTCTTTATATGCCAGACAGTTTCTTTTGTTCTCTGCCAGGTTGTCTTTGTAACATTGGTCAATTATTCTTTTTGTTATTCATGGAAAATATCTAAACTTAAAATTGCTATTAAATTAAGTAAGCTGAGTTAGCTATAGCTCACTACCCATTAAAAAAATGCATTACGACATATATTATCTGACCTGATTTATAATAAAAAAGGCTCTCTAAGCATAATTTTAAACCATATTATCGTGCTACACACAGCAAGTGTGCGAACCAAACCAATAAGCGGTGGCCCTGAGGCGTCCTGACCCAAAATGGACCTCAAACCTTCATGCCCAAAAGCTACAAGCTGCCGTGGTGTCTCAACAAGACACACATTAACCTTTTCTCCGTTATATTTCAGCAGAGATCTCCCACTTTGAAGTGCTTCCATTTAACCTTCATTTAACTTTTGTGTCGTACTCTCCCAGGCGCCCCATTTTAACAGTGGAAGCCTTTAGAAGTCAGAAAAGGCCTGCGGCTATAACTGGCATATCAGCACATCTGTCTGCTCCATCGCCAGGCTGTGAAATGAAGAAGTGGCTGTTCATTTTGCAGCTGGTCTGCCAGTTACACACTGGAAATTGGTGCAATAAAGTCTGATTTTTACTGGACATAGCCACTTGTGAAACAAACCACCAACCCACCAAACTGTCCTGTTTAAAATTAGATAACACATCTTCTAATATATGCATCTTTCTAAATTGCTGAAAAGACAAAGACAAGGGGAATTTAAAGGACCATACCAGTAATTTAGCATATGTAAGCCCAATAAATGTTTGCAACTATTTTCCAAAATATAAAACCATATATGCACGGATATGTCTATTTGTTCTATAGGTCCAGGTCAGGATAGATTCACCAAGCAGTGGAAAAACACTTTCAATAATGGATGAGAAGATCCTATTACTTACTGCTTCTGTAATTGATTGCTTTCAAAAATAGGGTGGACAAAATATTAGAAACGCCTTTCATAATGAATCCAATACAACACTATCACATCCAGCAGCTTTCAGAATGACCAAAGAGTTGAATCAACATCTCCCTAACATGATTCCCTAACATATAATTAGCCTCATATACTGTAGTTAAAAAAGTGAGGGGATTGAATTTGCAATGACACAAAACCAAAAAATTATAAAATCCTCTTATTTGAGAAGCTAGAACCAACAAATATTTGTGAGTTTACTTTAAAAACAAGTCACTTAGATGAGTGATGAAACATCTTCAAGACTACGCAGCAAGTCCATTTGCATTGAGGTGTGCCTGTGTTTCCTATACTTCAGTGTGTATTCAATGTATAAGTATGAGAGAAAGAGTCAGTGATGAGATTTGTCTTTGCATCATGTGGAGAAATTATGTGGGATTTTATGGATAATGTGGCAGGGTGACTACAGATTATTTCAGTCTAATTACAGTTTTGCAGCTCTCTAATGAATGTATCAACTAAACAAGTCTTCAAACGCAGCACTTTGATTCGGGTTATGCCGCCGTGACTGGTGTGTGCACAATCATCTGAAGGGAATAATGAGACTGGAAGGAAAATCGTTTTTTTGAGCATCTGAGGTTGTGACAGCATTTCTCAGGCTTTAGCAGAGATAAACTCAGACAGTGAAGATCTGCTTTACTGCTTTGATCTGCTCTGCTTTCCCATTTAACTCCCAGCGACACTGCACTTAGTGAGGGCACCGTGAACGCGAAGATCTCCCTCCATCTTTTACCTCAGATGCTCTTCATATTGAGCTCCTATAGAAAAATGCAGCAGCTCAGAACATGAGGAGGCAGGTTAAAGGACTATATCGGTGAGTTTGTACATTTGAGCCCAGTAAATACAACCCTTTTGCACGTTACATTACTGCCAACCACTTCCCAAAACATTACTACTGGAGCTGTAAATTTTAGAATTGTTTTTCCTACCTTCCAGACTGCCATTAGTTTAACTTAATTCCAGTCTGGTAGAGACTTGAAACATGCTTGAGATAGGAATCTTGCAAAACAAACAAAAAATTTATTAGATTTTTTTTTTTTTTTTTTTTTTTTGGGTCAAAATTACCTAATTTAACCAATCCAACAGGGAGCTATATGGAAGACAACGTATGTCTCCACCAGGGAATATAGTCCCAGGAGAAGGCTTTTTCAGCATTTTTTGCATTTCTGCAAATCATGCAAATTGCATTTGTTCTTTACAGAGCAAACGTAAAGGATGCAATAAAAAAAACTAATTAACAGTCGTTTGTGGGAATTTTCCAAACTCAGGCCTGTTGAAGGACAAATCATGTGACATAACACTTTTTTCTACATCTCTCTAGACATTCTCTGTGTTTTCTCAATTGTGCAGTCATAGTAGAATGTTACTTGCTTACTTGCTTACTTATCATTAGTTTTCACTCTGCAATGAAAAGGAGCTGGCTTTAGAATCCTTCTTTTAAGTTTTGATCCAACTAACATTGTGCAAAAGCAGCTGCTTATCTGTTAGACATGCCTCAGATTTGTAATTTAAGCACTTTGTATGACTGGATGGCACGTTTGCAGACACAAAGCTCATATCTGCACATAGAGGGCACTCTTAGCTCAGCTTTCTATGCAGTCCCACCATGTAATGTGCCTTGGGAAGTTATTTATAGAGCTGAGACTGGCTTCAAAGGAGGAGAGGGCAAGTTTTATTGAGGTGATTTTGCTTTGTGAGGAAAAAGAACAGATTCATCTCTTTTGTCTTGTGATCTCTATTATTTAGCATGAGGAATTTATAAATAGCTATTGCTAATTTCAGTGTGATGTGAAGCTCCATAAGGGCTGAAGTGTTGTTGTTGTGGCAGCAGTAATTATCAAAGCGAAATGTCACCTTAAAGGTGGATTCATGTTTGATTTTGGAGAGTTCAGACAAGACTAATTGAGCTAAGAGTGGGAAACATGCTGTCATCACAAACAGACTTTCTCTGGCTTCATGGACAGTGATGAGGTCAAATCTATGAATGCTGTGTCGATGCTCAGGGTGAATTTCCCGCAATACAAACGTTTTTTTTGTCAGCCTGAATATAAAAGAAGCCAAACAGGAGACAGAACCNCCCCCCCCATTTTGTCTCCATTTCATTGACAAGCTGCTTTTTCACAACAGTCCAGAGTTGCTGATTAAAAGTGCTGTGTGTGTTATTTCAGCACCAATAAATCATTTTCACATTCATTCTGAATACTGACACAAGACCATAAACAAACAAGGCCATCGGCAAAGACTGGCGGCCTCTACCAGTGTCGTGCCAAAATTTATAACCTTGCCAAAACATGTGTTTCCCTGGCTGTGTGTCCTCGTTTTGTCCTATGTGCTGCTCTGCAACCTCACAAGGACATTATGGAGTTTAATAACTAGCAAGTAGGTGAAAGTGGAGCCTGACAAGTTCCCTGCAAAATTAAAAGAGCCAAAATATATTTTTGCTATTTCTTTTCATTCAATCTTGCTTTCATTTTCACTTAGAAAGCTTCACTGTAATATTCATCTGGAATATTCCAGATTCTAGAAACATTCTTATTGCTAACAAGACTGTAAATGATAGTTAGCAAAACAAATGGAAATATGGGATTTCTGAGGCCTTGTTTGTCATTTATACAAGTGTGAAGGACTAAATCAAATCGTAAAACAATCTTTAATCAGCCAGTCAGTCAATCAATCAATNACAAGTGTGAAGGACTAAATCAAATCGTAAAACAATCTTTAATCAGCCAGTCAGTCAATCAATCAATCAACCAATCAATCAATCATTTCTTTGGAATATTTTGTATTTTTTTTTGGTAGAATTTTTGGAAAAAAAAAAAAAAAAACCTGATCAAAATTTCAGAAAAGTCAGCAAATAAAGAACCAGAATCAGTAATTTGTTTGAGTTATTTTTAAATTTAATATCTTAATTTATTTTTAAATAATAATTTTAAAATAACATTTCCTTATAAAGCAGGATTTTTTTAAAATTTTTTTTATAGATTTTCAAAGGACAAAATTTGTCACCTTGTCTCATTAGGAGGTTTTTTTTTTTTTTTTTTTTTTTTTTTTACAGTGCAGCCTTTCAGGTGGTAAAAACCAAATTTTGATAAAAAGTAAAAAATAAAATTGGAAAAATGACTTCAGACCATAAATGAGTTTGATCTCTGCTAATTATACCTATTTCCTTACTTCTTTTTCCCTTCCTTTGCTTCTTCACCTGATCTGAAAGCATAAAATCTTCAAACTTAGAACTACAAGATTTTTCACTCTGTTGAGTAAATCAATTATATTCATAATTTTAATATATTATAGTCAATAATTTAACTCTGAGCTTCATTCTGATCTGAGTTGTCCCCCCTGAAGGAGTGTTACAGAGTTCACTTCAGGCTCGAATACCCTTTCCATCAGGATTCATTTTGCTTTTTTCCACTTCCATCATCCTAAAATCCGTCCTGCATCACTTAATGTCACTTCAGATCTTCACATAATGATTTGAAACCGCACATTCTTTGCATGAACTCGGCAAGTGGAGATTTGATGGTTTCCACGTGTCTGCTTGAAATGCAAAATCAGTTTGCTGTTTGGATTTAAACAGGATGGCAGAGGCTTTAATTAAAGAGTCAGGCCACCTCCTGACCTATCACACATAAGGCGGATATACTTAGGCTTGTCCTATCTGTGGGCCAAGGTTACCCAGAATTCATACAACAGCAGGTTGCATCTTGCACACCATGACGTGAGGTAAAAAGGTCAGCTGTCTGGGATCCTGGGAAGACTCTGGATGAACAAACACACCCGCTCCTCTCTTTCTCGCTGAACTGAAGCTGCAGCTCTTAGTAGCAGACCTCTGATGTTGTAATTCATCACAGCTTCCTGTGGATGTGACCACTGGAAACCCAGATTTGGCCATCGTGGCAACACTAATGGTCATAGAAGAAGATCACAGCTATGAAAGCAGCAGCTGAGAAGATGAAAAAGAGAAGCTGAGCATTCAGAAATACACCAGCATCAGATCAGCTCTGGAGGCTTTAGAGAAGTGGGATAGCTCAGCCTCAGCGCAGATGACAGCCCGTCAAGGTGACTGACATGTTGTGGCAAGACTCAACTGAGAGTGAGGAGGCAGGGCTATCAATGTACTTCCTGTCTGACAGAGAAACGCTGCTTATTGGATTTGTAATTCGAGCATTACTCTTTGCTAATCATCTCTCCTTAACAGGCAGAAACAGAAGTAATTTAACTGTAATAAACACCTCTAAGTTCATTATGTGAAGAACAGTGGAACACAGAACGCTCCCTTCCTCTGCTTCTGCATTGAGGCTTTGGGCTTCTGGAACAACATGCTTCTTAATGGCCAAGCTGATATTAGTTGGTGTTCACAGGGTCAGGAAGCACAAAAGTCTTCCTCATTCTCAAGTTTACTCCCTGACAACAAGGACCGTCTCCTCCTTTGAACCTCTCCACCTTTATAGATCTGACGTGCTCCTCCTCACCCATTACCCTGCCTGCTGGAAACATGGCCTCCCTGCAGACCAACTCCACACTCTGCTCAGCTCAGATGGGCCAAGTGGAGTTCAATGCAGGTGGGAAAAGTTAATTCTTTGATTTTTCCTGCAGTCTACTGCACCCATTGGGTGTAAATCAGTTTGAGTGTTTGGTTTTCACTTCCAGTTACATTTAAGCCAGTTTTTGGACCTATTGATGTTGGGTCAAGATTATCTGATGTCCATGAACATTCAGGAAATGATGCTATTCTGACTAGCCTATAGGGGCGGTACTACATTCATCGCTTGTTGACATGACACTGAGGAAACAGCTACAGCTCAAATAAAATATAATTGATTGATAGATTTTTTTATTTGAATCATACACACAAACATCCCCAACCCACATGGACTTACAAGACACCAAATATATAATTGCAGTGGTGAAACAAAAACAGTCAAATATACAGTGAGAACATCCAAAAATTATATTAAAAAAAAATCAATTTATTATATAAACGCTAAAGCATAAACAGAATACTTCATCATCTTCCCCAAGCTTTACACAAAAAGTCTGTGAAAACAACGTTCCCTTTCTAAAACACAAATCAAGCCTTTGATCAGCATCCAGCCAATAGAAATCTACCTCAATTGAGGATATTTGTGAAAAGGTACAGTCCTTAAATCATCATATAAAGAACAATAAAATATCAAAAGAATTTCATTTTCAAACTCTCCTACACCACATAACACACACTGTCTTTCCTCTTCTAGTATAGCATTAAACTTACCAGTTTCGATAGTATAACTGTGCACATAAAGATCTTTGGCTTTTAGTTAAATTCTATATAACATATGGTTCCACATTATAATTATTTTTAATAAGATAATATGTTCTAAGTTTTGGTTTAGACTAAACATCTACAGACCATTTTCCCTTCTATGTAAGAAAAAAAATTACTCTAAATATCATGCTGTAACCTGTTTTTAAAAATAAACCACGTATTGACCAATGAAAATAAAGATTTCATCTCTCTAGAGACTCAGAGATTAAAGTTCAGGAGGAAGCTATAATAATTTTGGCACTTGAAACTCAGATAGGACAAAATATTCACTGTTACTTTGTTTGAACTGCTGCGATAGCTGCTGAATTCTCTCTGCGAGTGAACTGCTTCACGGAATTTTGAGTCACTGTGACATTTGATCCATTTTCCTCCAGACACAAACGTCCAAACAGCTTTATCTGTGGTTGCGGTCAGTCGAGCATATTCCAAACTATCTGTTGTACGTTTGGAGGACTCAGAGATTAGAGTTCAGGAGGAAGTTGTGCTGAGCTGACATTGTTTGCATTCTGCTGACTGAGTAGTGACAGAGAGGTAAATACAGTGTGACCAGAGACCATAGCAGGGAGTCTTGCTGCTATAGCCTGCAGACATGAGACAGACTTAAAGGACAACACAGAAGATGAAGGCAGCTAAAGATGGTAAATTTAGGCTGTTTGAAAACCATCTCTCTCTCTTTCCCTCTCTCTCCTGATTTTCCTTTTATTGTGACAGAACTCTACATGTCCATGGGCCAGAATAACATTACACTACAAACAGCTTCCCTGATGCGAGCCAAAGCTGAGGTCTCGCTACTTGCTCTTTCTTTGCTCCAAAGGGCTTCGGCTCAACATGGAAATGTGCTTTACTTCCTCTAACTGTTGATTTCCATCTCACTGAAAACATTTCTATGTTGTAAAATCGAGTTTTCTATTCCTCAGTTGTTTTACCCAAGTCCTATTTGTACTAGATTTTCATATCAGCCTATTATGTCTCATGAATAATTTAGAGGGTAGCATTTGTTACTGATACTCAAATATTGTCATGCAGCTGTGTGATAAATTATCTTTCATTGCTGATTTTCGTTAATGTTATGCTGGCGATGTTCTAGATTTGTACTTAACATGTTCATACCAGCCATAGCAGGACATTTTTACTACTGATCACGCAACTGCATTTAAACCTGCACTAACTAAATGTGTATGTGAAAATATACCCATTTCATCAGCCTTAATCAATCTGCAGCTCTGACAGAGAAAAGCCATTGACTGATAAATTAAATTCAGGGGCTGGAAAGGACCAACACCTGCCACAATAACTGGAAGTATGAAACTTTTAAAATCCAAAATAAAAATCCAAAAAGGCAATTAATCAATGTCTAGAGAAATCTGAACTCAGCAATGTTGGATTGAAGTTCCTTTGCTATGAAGCATCGCAGTGCAATTTCCACCTCTTATTGCCATTTGCAACCAATAAGCATGTAGCTGTCAAACTCAAAACTCTACAGTCTGTAATGACATTATTTAACGATTGTTTAGGACAGCGGTCCCCAATCACCGGGCCAGGGACTGGTACCGGGCCGCACAGAAAGAATAAATAACTTATTTTATTTCCATTTTATTGACTGTCGGAGTCTGCGGGTGTTTTATTTTGAAAAGTGACCGGATTCTCTCCCCATCATATCCACCTGTGCCTCTTTACATATACCTGTCTGTCACAGCTGTGAAGCCCGAAAAATTAAGCCAGTTAAACACAAGCTAGCTAAAATGAGTAAAAATCAAACGTCTCTGGAGAACTTCTTTGAAAAGGCCCAATGATGAGACAGCAGAAGAGCCTAAGACTGCCAAGTAAAAGAAAGCTGCATTTAAAAGAAAATACCAGGAGTCCTGCTTAAAAATACGGTTTATCGCGACAGGTGATTCACATGCTCCAAGCTCCCTCTGCATAATATGTGGCGACAGGCTATCAANCGCGACAGGTGATTCACATGCTCCAAGCTCCCTCTGCATAATATGTGGCGACAGGCTATCAAATGACGCAATGAAGCCTTCAAAACTGCTTCGGCACATGGAGACCAAGTACCCTGCATTAAAAGACAAGCCTTTGGAGTTTTTTGAAAGAAAAAAACGTGAACAAGAAGGACAGAAGCTATTCTTTAAGGCCACCACATCAACAAATGTGACTGCACTGAGAGCATCATACTTAGTGGCTAACAGTAAGAAGCCGAAGGAATGCGACCCATTTGTGAACATGCCAAGTGAATCGATCATGTCCTTGCTAGAAGAAGATCAACTGCTTGAAACTGCAAATGACGGTGGCCTTAAAAGTATGTTTGAGACAACTTCAACTCTGCCGACGTTCTGGATTAAAATCAAGATGGAATATTCTGAGATCGCCACAAAAGACTGAAAACCCTGCGTCCATTTCCAGCATCCTGTCTTTGTGAAGCGGGGTTTTCTGCAGGGACAGCNAAAACCCTGCGTCCATTTCCAGCATCCTGTCTTTGTGAAGCGGGGTTTTCTGCAGGGACAGCAACCAAAACGAAGTTACGGAAAAGACTGGACATAAGGAACACACTTTGGGTGTCACTGTCTCCCATCACCCCTAGGGACCGTCTCATTGCAGGGAAACAAGCTCAGGACTCCCACTGATTCTGCGTTATGGTGAGTTGTATTTTATTATGCACTTTATGTTTGTTTGTTTTTATGCCGAATCTACATTCCATTACATTTTAATTTTAAATATTGTCATTGACATTTTAAATATTGTCTTACATGAAACCGGTCCATGGTGCAAAAAAGGTTGGGGACTGCTGGTGTAGGAGACACTTTGGGGATAATTCATAAAACACACTGCCAGATTTAACATGTGGATAAGGGCGTCACTCATGTCAGTTGATCATGTACACACCAAAAGCAGAGAATTTAGGTTTGCGTTGGCAATTTAATAAATGCATTGCATTTTGACACCAGAGGAAACAGTATAAAATCTGAAATACGTAGCAGCTCATTAACACATCTATCATCACTGGCTTTTACTGGAGACACCCGGAACAACGTGTCAGTAGTAGAACAACACTGCATCAATTAACGCAGGCTAAGCTTTTATCGATGAGCTTCAGTTATCGTCATTCTTCAGGTTTGAAACTTATTGTTGGTGTAAAGATTGTTCATCAGCGTCCATATCAGCAGTGCTTTGAGAGGGCTGGTACTCACTGGTGTTGTGCTGAAATCTGCATCCCTGCCGAGAATTTCATCTACACTCGCGGACAATGGATTATATACTGTATGTAATCCAAGACAGTTTTTATTCCTTTGAATAACTTTTATCAAAAAGTGATTATGGAACTTCTTAGAGGCAATAATACCTACAGTAAGTCTGTTGAGCAGCAGTGATTCAGTCCTCCATTCTAATTTATTTGTTATTTCTGCTGAAAAATGCATCCCTCCCCTCCTTTCTTGGTCCTGAGGAGGCTTGACTGCACCAAACTCACCCTGTCACACAAAAATAACCCCAAATGTGCGTTTTTAATGTAATTTCATTCGTTCATCTTCAGAAAATTATTAATACTGGGAATTCAAATCTCGGCAGATGAGCCATTTGCCGAAAAATGCATCCCTTCCTTTCTCAGCCCTGAGGAGACATTCACCAAACTCATCCTGTCACATCCAAACAGCCCTAAATGTGAGCTGATTTCATTCCTTCATCTTCAGAAAATTATTTACAGTGGGGATGCAAATCTCAGCAGAGGTGGGGATGCAATTTTTGGCAGGGATGCAGATTTCAGCACAACACCGGCACACAGTACCGGGACCTCTGTGTCTCTCTCATTTCAGAGTACCAGGACATTTTTGGGAGTACCAGAACCTCTCATAAATCTTTCGTACTCTACTGCAGAACAACGCAGATGAAAACAGCAGCAAAGGTTGCAGGTGGATGAGTTAAATCGGGGGAAAGCGTATGTTTATATATCAGGGATGGGCAACTTTGATGAGGATGGGAGCCAATAAAATTTCATTGTCACGGTCAAAGGGCCACACATCAAATAAAACAAAAATCACTGTGAATTCAGTACCTATCTGTCAACATTGAGCTTTGAAAATAAGGGAAATTTTTGGACTGAACCGATCTAATTCTTTAATTAACCAACTCAATGACCAGATAATGGTGACTAACACATGGATAAGGGGAGTGTTGGCACCTTTTTTGTCCACTTCAAGCACTGCATATGAGCAATTAATTTGAGCGAGTAGACACAATCTGGAGCGTTTCAATGAGTGATGAGGTTTTCTGTGTTGCAGCAGCTGATTTATATTGTATTTTGACACAACAATTTTACAGCTTTTTTTTTTTTTTTNTTTTTTTTTTTTTTTTCTCTCTTTGCTGCAGGGTTTCTGATGTAAATGAGCTAATATTATGCACATCTGCGCATCTGCCCACGAAACGTTCAGAATGTCATGCTTTCATAAGTGCAATAACTGAACATGTCTCATAGTATGAAAACACACACACACACAGAGACATCACTTAATAACATCACCCTTTGTGAGACTTAATTTTGTCTTTTGCTTTGTCTGCCACATTACACATTTTTCATGCAGAATTAACTGCCTCTGTGCTGTTTTCCTGCGCTGATCGCTAAAGTAGACATCAATCGATGCAATGCAACGGGTGCTGAAACCTGGAAAGAACCTCTCTTAATTAACAAATTCAATCTAAACCATGAAAATTGATTTTACTGAAAGGGCCTGCAAAGCAATCACATAAACAAGGTGACTTATTCATGTAATCATTGTAATTACTTTTTGCATTGTACTAAACATTTCTTCAGGAGTGACAGAGGCAAATTCTGCTTCTTCTGCATTTATAAAGCAAATGTTGAAGTTCAGTTGGTAATAACAATTATGTTTGTGACATTTACAAAAGAAATTAAGGTATGAGAGGAATGTGGAGCCATTTAGCAGGCAGCATTAGGCACTTTTCCACGGTAGAGCCAAATGGTTAACAGGGCCACTTCGTGCCGTTCTGTGCTGTTCTGGACACGTGGGAATGGTTACCAGGTTTATGAATTGGTTGTTAAAATTTTCTTCAACCTGTAACCTGTCGGTGGCTTCAGCTGCCTCAGCTTCTCTGTCGGCTTGTTGACTCTCCAGCAGCTACTAGTGCTGGGCCTCCAGGAGAGCCAGGTGTGCAGAGTCAGATTCTTTCACGTAAGCCAGGAATTTGTTTTGGACACTCTGCTGGTGCCTTCTTTTCCCTGTGAAAATATCGTATTGATGATGGCATTAGAGCCTAGTAAACATAACATTTACATAAATCTGAAACTGTGGTCGACATTTACATGGCAAGTTGCTGGAAATGCAGCAGATCAGACGAACTCAGAATGTAGTACTCATCATCCGATCGCTGTCCATTCATGTTATGATTGGCACCGCTCACTCCTTCAATGACTGGCAGTAGACACTCAGGCATGCTTTTGGGACAACAGTCATCATATGAATAGCTGGATGACACCAGTCCAATGATCATTCATTCACAGGGAAACCTACATATTTTCTTATGAAGAATGCTGCCTCTGGGATACAGGGGAGCAGGGGTTGAGGTCACGGGAGCGTCTTGGGACTCAGGTGTAGCATTTTTTTTTGAAGCAGCAGGCACTGGTGATGGGACGTTTGATGCTGAGGTTGCAGTGTTACTGGAGGCGTCTGTAAAGTGAAAGCAGCACATTTTGTGTTTGGAAACGCAGCTGCTAGGAGATGAGGTTACTGTACCGCTCGCTGAAAAATATACTTGGTGTCAACAAAATTACGCCAGATGTTTAAAATAAAAGGCTTAACTTAAAAAATACCTGACTTAGCTTTGTATTTCATAAGTACGTATGAAAGTGGAACTAGTTGCCACAACTTACCGTAATCTTTCAGCATCGCTTCCAAGAGCTGTGTAGTCATGGAGGGTGCGGAGAAGGAGGAATCTAGTATATTGCCATTCTGCATGGAAGGATGGGATCCTAAAAAGGTGTCCACAAGTTTGTAGAATAGGCCTGTTTTCCTGGCGGCTCCGCTTTTGCTGTTGTTGTCCTTCTGGATCCTGTAAGTGTGTTTGAGATTGAGATGAGACAGTTTTTTCTATTGTTTGGAGGGCCGATGAATCCCCTGTGCTGTCAGCGACTCGGCTATCAATGGCTATCAGTTGGAACGCTTTCTCATTTCTCTTTGCTCCTTCCAGTTGATCTGGATGTTTTTGTCAGATGTCAATTAATGCAAATGTATCCTCCACTGACCATGACACAGTTTCAGGCATTTTTATTTTAGCTTCTCTACCAACCTTTATGGAGGAAGATGTGAAGACACCAGATGCAGGGTCACAAAAAAAACGATCAGTGAAAACCAGTCAGCGAACTCCTATGTCATTACGCCCACCTATCCGAACGGTTCTGCTGCACTGAGCACAGCTATCTATCCGTGCCGAGAAAATCATGCTGAGCATGACTTGTAAGCATTCCATGCCAAACCGTTTCCAGGTGGAAGCACCATTGGAACCGTTCCTCTCTGTGCCCAGAACCGTTCGGCCCTACAGTGGAAAAGAGCCTATTGATGCCCTTGACAAGCTTTAGGTGACAGACTTCTCACAACTGGAGCAGGGCACCAGGGGCTGCACGATCATCAGGGTGGTTGACCGCCTGCGTAAAGGGACAGCTAGCAATAACACACCAAATGCATATATTAGACATGCTGTTACAATCAATCCAGGGAAATAAAAAGTAAAAGCATTGGATTGGAGATGATGCTTAATGACCTCAGGGTTGCATTCTGCTTTTTGCCGGTGATGTTGGCTTCATCAGGCTGTGAGCTTCAGCATCCAGCAGGACGGTTTGCACCCAAGTGTGAAGCGGCTGGAAGAGTATCAGCAACTCAGAATCTGAGACGATCGTGAGTCAGGAAATATCGAGGGGCATACCTTTACTGGTGTACTTAATTTATGCTAAATATTAATTCTGAGGCACTTCAGTTGACTTGATTTATTTAGTTATTTGCAGCTTCTTGTATGTTAATACCAGAAATCAGAACCATTGCTTCTTTTTAGCTAAAAATTTCAGGACATTTCAAGAGTTTCTTTAAAAATAAAACCAAATGTAAACAGAAGGGTTGACCCACTTCCAGTAAAAAATGATGATGATGAGTTGACACTGCTATGACTCACACATTGATTGACAGGTGTGTTAACTTAGATCTGTTTGGGATTGATCTGAGAATAATGGTTGTCTCTTGTTTTTCACTTGCAGCCACTGACTTTACTGTGAGGAAGCTTAAATCCAGTTCAGCATGTTCAGAGGTGATTGAAATGATTATAATTACCTGTTGTGGAATTGAAAACATTTGTTATGCTAAATGGGTAAAGGCTCCTGTAGATTGTGCTATTTTGAGCTTTTGGACAAAGATAACACTTGTGAGAGAAACACTGGTCCTAAATGACAATATGAGACATGTCCATTGATGGCTAATCTTGCGACTAAAGACAGCCTGTGACAAAATTCAAATAATGTCATAAATTTCTGTTTGACTGCTGCTACGACCCACATCTATAAGCTTTCAAAACTGTGCAGTTTTATGCAGATTTTGTTCAAATTGAAAGGTAATCTGATTTGAAGACAGTTTATAGATGTTAAGTAAAGGTCAACTGATGTTTAACTCTTCAAATCCAGCAATAATTTTTTCAATAATTCGCTGTAAGCTGGACGCTGACAAGGTCACAGGCTTCTGTCGGTAACTAAATCTGAAAAGACCTTCAGAGTTGTCAAAAATCCAGAAGCTCAGCTCGTCCATTACTGCTGCAGGGTTTTGTAATCCGATCGAGTCACAACTTAACATGTCAAGAGAAATTGACGTCTCACTCGTCCCTTCATCCTGTCAGCCCTTGGCGCTGTGATCTCTGTGATGTACAGGTAGCTCTGCCACAGGAATCTGAGAAGCTAATGAGAAGAAATGAGGAGTGCTTTGATTTCTTCAGCGGTCGAGTCTGTTCGCGTGTTTTTTTTCATCATAATTTTGTTGCTTGTGTTTAGTTCTCTCTTTTGAAGTTAAACCTCCTGAATTTTTCAAGCTATACTTAGGTGTTGTTTCTCTTCTGTAAAATTGTAGAACCTTATTACTTTGGAAAAAAAAAATGCTTTTGAAGAAAAGCATACCACTTTGATGGTCCATTTTGTTGTAATCGACAACAGGAGGCCTTAAGAAACCCACAAAAAGGGCTGGATATAAAGGTCTTAAAAACTAATAAAACAATACATTGAGCTTCAAGGATTTTCTGAGAATTATACAATTAAAAACTAACTGATTATGTATAAAAAAATTGAGGTAAGAGGGAGAAAACTCATTTAGCAAACTCAGTTGTGTGCTTTATGTAATGACTGAATAACTATTTATTTTTATGAATTTTATTAATTTAACATGTTAAAAATCTTTAATTTAAGGATAGAATATAACACTCTGATGGAATATAATGTGTAAAAAATCATGTGAAAAAATCCAAATATTTTTTTAATGACCATTTTAGAGTTAATTTTAAGGTTTGGGCTATTGTAGATCTAGTTTCATTGCCCTTGATTTGCATAATGACTGAATTTATATGCAAAGTACATGATGAAAAGTATATTATGAATTTTACTAGTTTTGCTGTTTTAAGTGTGTTATTTCTAGTATTTATTTCCAAGTTTGGGGATTCCTTATTTTTTAATTCATGTTGTGTTTGAACATGTGGGCAGTATTAATTGGTCAGCCGAAGCTTGCTTGCCTGATTACGGAATGACAATCAGGTATGTTGGACTACCAAAAGTTATAAATTCAGGACTTGTGCAAGCTTCATGTTTGATGAAAGCTTGAGCTGAAGCTGCTGAGTTGCAACTGGTGCTGCAGGTACAATTTATTTTTCTGTTAGTGTGCATAAGGTTCAACCCTCAAACCTTGAAAAAAAAAATCAGATATTTTGTTTAACGTCCACATTCAGTTACCTGGTAGAGACAAACACTGAAATGAAGCCTGAAATGCCACATCTAAACCAGCATGACAAGTTGTTGGTCTGTTGGTTTCAGCTTCATATTGTTTTCATCAAGATAAATTTCAGAAACTTTTCTTACAAGCTAGAGCAGCACATGTCCTATTGGCTGAGATCAGGAGGACACTTTGCAAGATTCTGAAGCTTTTTACATTATATAATCCTACTTATTTTTTTTTATTTTTTATTTTTTTTTTTTTACAATTGTGCATATTACCAGACAAAACATTGAATTTTAAAGTGGCTGTACCAGAACATTTAAGTTTGAAAGATTAGGGGATTTGGCAAAATGTTTTTTTTTGTTTTTGTTTTGGAAAATGGTTGGTAGTAAAGTGTATGCGGGTTGTAGTTATTGGGCTCAAACATGCCAAACCACTGGTATGGACCTTTCAGAATATGTCACTGACAATGTTTCAAAGTTGAACCATTGCTACCTAAGACAAGCAGCTTATAAACATATCTATTGCCCTTAATTTGGAGAATATATGGATATGACAAGGACATGGTATGCACAATAAACAGATCAGGCAGACAGACAAAAACATTAATACTGAAACCATGTCAGGAAAAAACAAATTTATTGAGTAGCTACTACAGAAAGTGTATAGCAAATAAAAAAAGAGTCCATGTTCTGGATCTGGTTGGAACATGGTGCCACATAGAGCAGTAGAACAAGAATTCAGGAATATGAAAATATCAGATTATAACGTAAAAGTAAAAGCTGCACATATTCCACTGTGATATTATATTATACATGTAATATAAGACTGTCACCTGCAGTGTAGCTGAGGAATTAGCCTAGCATTGCCAGGTAATCTGCCATCCTCCCCAGTATCTGATGTCCATTTCTGACCCCCCCGCCAAGGGGTCAGATTCTCATTATTTCTGTGTCACATTAGGGCTCATATGTGGAACCTTTTCACCTTGGGGGGGGGACTGTGTTGTTTCATCCACAGATAAATGATCACACATGGGCACACAAATAATAACCTTTGCAGTAGCCTGCTTCATCAACCCGTTTGTTATGGGCTGTCTATGTGATGGGTGGGGTCCCGGAGGAGGACTCAAATGCAGGCTCAGGCAGTGTATGAGGAAGAAACAGTCTTTAATTGAAGTCCAGGCAAGAATACTATTGATAGTAAGGCAGGATGAACTTACAGGAATCAGGCAGATAATCCACAAGGCAGGCGGCGAAAAAAAAATAAAAGAAACAAACCAACAAACATAAAGACAGGAAAACCAGGAGACAAGAAACAAGCTAACCAGGCAAACAAGCAAACAGGACGAGCAAACCAGCAAACAAGACAATCTGGCCGAAAACAAAGGAACCCAGGGTAGTATAAATACTGAAGACGTGATTAACTGATAGAACACAGGTGATGGAGAAAACTGGAGGGAAACTAAACAAAAACCGGAAGTAAAGCAAACTAGACAGCAAAAAACCAAGACTACAAAATAAAACAGGAAGTGACCAAAGAACAGATCATGACAGTCTAGCTGTTTTGTCATTTCCATTGAAAACCATGTGAAGAGGTAATCGTCACACATCCGTCATCAGTGAAACCACTTATTAATCACAAATCAGTTGTTCATATATGATTTTCTTTAGATTTTGTGATTGTATCCTACAGGGAGAAGCATGATGTGTTAGAAGGTTGCAAAACATGTACAGGAGCTCTTTGTTGAAAGGTATCGATCAAGAGAGACTTGAAACAGAATTGGAAAGCCATCAGATGTATCTTGGAACAAGAATCCAGATCTGGTGGACTAAAATTTACGATTGTAAGAGGGGCACATTAGTGAAATTGTTGTACAGTAAGAAATAGAAACAATAAGCACTAATGTGCAGTTGTGATGGTGCTGAGATAGATCCAGAAAAATCGCTGTTTCTTTCTCTTCGGGTTGGTATATTATTAGAACAAGTTAAATTTTGTTTGGGCTTGATGGAGGCATGCACTCTAATGAATGCCCTTCAACTTCTAAGATATTGTGTGCAAAGGCAAAACAGCTCCTTTGCTGAAACAGTACTGTGATATTTTTTTTTTCTCTTTTTCTCTAAAATTATGTCTTTTTCATTTGAATTTTGTGAACTGCAAGGTCATATTAGAGGAAACGTCTGATATGATGCATCACAAAAACCTGCAAGACTTTTTATATCTGCCTTTAAACATGCACAAGTTCACAACCACTTAAAAGGCATCATTACATACAGTACTGGCACGTGAATACACACAAACATGCACACACCGACATGCACACACTTGCACTGAAACATAAATTACACACATGTTCAAGTTGTTACCTGTCCGATTTGTCCTCTCTCTTTTCCCTTTCATGTACTGTAGTTCCTTGCACACACACACACACACACACACACACACACACACACACCACTGCACCACTCTCTCCCTGGAAGTGACAAGATACATGATGAACGCATCCACAGTGATTTATAATAACTCACTTCAGAGCGATGCCATTGCAGAGGAGGAAATTGAACAAACAGGCCATGTTATCTGTCACCAGATGACCCAGTTCAAGTTCAAGAAGCTGCCTGTCAAGTACAATTGACTGCACAACTGATATATTAGACCTTAATGGCAGCAGAAAAAAGAAGCTCTTAATGATTGCCTTTGCTGGGCATGTGAAGGTCCCACGGAGGGCTGGATTGCAGAAAGGAAACAAATGATTTCCTGAAGTAGCATCTTCCTTCCAAAAAAAAAAACCCATCTCATACAGATGCTAGGATAGCAAAGGAAAATTTTGATAATAAATTAACCAAATTTTGTGGAATAAAGGACATTTCTTTTTGACAGGGACGTGGGGAAAAAACAGAAAATGGTTTGAACTCACAAGTCTGGAGGCTGCATGCCTTTCAAATCAAAAATTTTGAGCTATAAGTAGAGTGTGATTATAAATTAAAATCAGAAAAATTGAATCCTGTGAGATTTTTCTTTTCTCTAACCTTGCTCCAAAATAAAACCTGTAATAGCTCAAGTTCAACCACAGCCTCTACTTGAAGGGATTGCCCATTTTTGGTCAATCAGGCTTTTTATTTAGGACAGCTGGGATGTGGAAATCTGTACAAAGTGAGATTACAGGAAAATAGTACATTTAAAAAAATGCATCTAGCTTATAGTCTAAAGGAATCTTTAATTTGTAGATTCAAACTACTTCTAAGTCCACAAAATGAAACCTGTATGACCAAATCTGAGCCTGGTTTGAAGGAAATCAAATGCACTGAAGGCAGAAAACAGACAATTCCATGTTATTTTATTTTTCCCCTGAGAAAATCCTCCAGATTCTTAATGTATTCCATCGAAAGCATTGAAGGGAATGATTTTTGCTGTGAGTGGTACAACACACTCATCACTGACGAACAAGAAGTGAGATGAAGGGCCCCTCGATGGGATGACAGCAACAAAACACAACAAAATGCAAAGTATTGGTGTTATTGAGAAGCTGATGGAGCATATGTTGCAGCATATGTTCCAAAGAGGAGATCAGATCTGATATGCCGTCAGTTGAAAAAAAAAAAAAAAAAANAAAAAAAAAAAAAAAAAGTTTCCAAAACATACTGGCACATGGCTGCTCGTGGGAAACACATTAACCTTTTCGCAGAGTGAAAAGGGAGCAAATGCACAGCTGTGGAGGTGAAGTGGAAGCTGTGGAGGTGCATTCAGATTATTCAGATTTGCAGTGTATACTTTTTTTTTTTTTTTTTTTGAAACAATGAAACTAGTCATACACAAGCAGATCCACGGTGGCGGCAATCTGCAGTTCCTACAGTTGCAGAGGAGGTAAAATTGCAATCAATCGACATGACAGGTGATCCCTAGCGGTCAGTTTAGGGTTTCATTAAAGTAGCAGCGGAAAAGCTTTACACTGACCTGGTGGACTGAATTGCATGCAGCTAAATTGTCTCTCTTTTAGCTGACAAAATGTAGTTTGGGCTTTTACTTTTCGCTATCTCATATCAGTCCTGTCAAGAAATGTCACCGTCGACGATAATATCAAGATGCTCACACACTCCAGGCACTCAGACACCTTCAGTAGCTCAGAAAAGCTGCTCAAAATCCAAACACACAGTTAAAGCAGCATTTCCGTTTTTTTTTTTTTAAATTTAAAACAACTTTAATGCTTGAGCAATAAACCTTATTAGGACACCATGCCAGTAATGACTGTTAGAACGGGCATCTGTATTTTTCAGTGAGAAATCTTGATCTATTTTCCCCTCTTCTGTTCAAGATGTTTATGTAAAACTGCTCATTAACGCCTCACTTGTCATGTGTTACCCGATTTAGCTGCAGGATAAATATGCAGCGATTTGCAAATATCATGATATTAAGAGCCATGATTGTACGCAATAAACACACTTAAAGCTTATTTGATGTTCATAGAGCCTTTCAGTGATGAGGCCAAGTGTCTGCTGACAAGATAAAAATAAGCATTTCTTTCAGATAAAGTTTTCTAAAGTGGGATCAGTAATACGTTATGAAAAGAAAAGTGCTCTCTGCAGTTGTCTCTCAGTCTGTCAAATTATTCAGTTAAGAAAATAAATACACAAGACTAATGCTGATGTCTGTCAGGCATGTGAACATGTCCTGGAGGCATATAGGCATTTGCAAACGATATTCCACTATCATTGTCTGACAGTAATGCTGCTATTATTGCAGTCATAAGTCTAAATTATTGACTCATACAGCAACATTTCTGTCCAGCCATAGCTTGCCTTTAATTTATATGTAAATGCCTTTGTTTCTTGTGCATCATTTGTCAGCAAATCATTGGCTGATATAAGATGTGGGATATTCCTGTTAGAGGGATGGTGTTGATTGTGACACAGATTGCTGGACGCCAGAGGAATAAATCAGTTAGTTGAAGTCAGAAGTTTTATTTTGAGGGAAACTAAGGTCGTTTTCAAACCTGTAAATGGGCGTCAAAGCAGGTTTATGGAGGGTCGAGATGCTGCATGTTTCAGTCCAGCCAAACCTGAACCAAAATATATCACCAAAGACCAGGTGGGAATGCTCTCCCTGCTCATTGACCAGAAATATCTGGAGCTGGGAGCATGAAAAGCAAAACTGGAAGAAGTTACTGCATCATAGAAGTTAAATAACATGGAGTGATGACAGAATCGATATATATTCCAGTCTTAGTCATCATTTGGGCCATACAGTGAGCAACAATATGTCAACAGAATGCTGAATTTGAAAGATATGCTGCCTTAAGTTAGCTGAAGAGGCGAATGGAGAGCATGTTGAGCACATATGATATAACTGTCAACATGTTAAGGTCTAAAATAGACAAATTGCTACTTACAGCGGAAAACTGAGGAAAACATTATTTATTATTCTGTTTAACACAAATCCTGGGTATTGAATGATTTACTTAATTAAGCAGTTTGCTAAGGCATTATTTTTGCTTTGCATAATAAAGAGCCCCAAGAGATTACAGTTAGGTTATCATTAACAGTTATGACAGCCCTTGTGCTGTAAACAGTTAGCTATTTTTGAGTGAAACTGAGACAATAAAAGTCAGTTTAGCAATTTTAAAGCAAAGAAAGCGAAGCTCTGTGCAGCAAAATGTAAAAAAAAAAAAAAAAAATAATGAAGATCATGATGAGTGTTTGCAGATTTATTTAGTTATTAAATTCAGAAAAAAAACATCCACAAAGAGGCTAAAATTATCTGTCTAAATGTAATTTCTGGTTGTGTACAAGTACAGATTTTGATCTTGATATTATATCATCCTGTGTGACTTGTAATCAAAATTGAGATATTATATGCTCACTTACATTCAATTCTAAAGCTTTTTCCATCCCAACTACACCTTAACTTTGCTAAAAACATCTGTTGGTGAGATATTTTGCTATTTAGAGCTTCATTTGTTCTGTTCTTGTCTTTGTCTTGGTTCATGGACAGATAGAAGTGATGTTATGTCCAGATATTTCCAGCTGTCTTAGTTTGACAGCAGAAAATGTTTCAGCAGCCCAAAAGTCAATATTTTGGTGACTTCTAGTCCTTTCCTCTCAGCCAGAAATCATTTTCGTCTCAACCACAAAGATGCTTGAACGCCTGAAATGTTTGAGTGTAAAAACAATGAAGGAATTCATAAAACACGGCGCCAGATTGAACATGTCGATAAGGCCAAATAGCTTCACGCAACCATGTTCCCTTATTGATAAACACCAGTTACTGGCCTCTTTTAGCATTTGCTGCTGCTAATCTCTTAAAATGCAGAGCTCTAAACCAAATAATTTAGGTTTTCTTTGTCAATTTAATATATCAGTTTCACTTTGACACCAGAGGAAGCGGTTTAAAATGTGGCTCTTGAATATGAAGCTGTTCATTAATGCACCAGTCTTCATTGGCTTTTACCTACAACACTGCTGATTGGCGTAAGGAAAGATTTATGAACAATCTTAAATGATCGCAGGGTTTATTACGCTGTGTAGTTACTGTAATTTTTTATGAATTACCCCAACAGAAAGTACATAAACCTTATAAGACCCGTTAGAATGCGTAACAGCAATAGCCATATGTTGTATTGCAATGTATGACTGACTGGAGGCTATTATGAATAGTCAAATATGTGTTGAAGGTATGTTAATTTATTTTGTCATAAAATAAGTGTGTGTGTGGAAGTGGTATAACAAAATTAAAGCAGGGAACACAGATTATAAGATCAATAACTATCACCAAATACACCAAATCAGTTCCTATAATGCAGTGTAACAGCATGCAATTTTATATATATATGTAATTCATTTTAAAGTTTTGATGCATCTCATAGTTTTGTGTCAGTAAATCAAATTCTGACTTGTTTTCTCAAAATTTTGTTTTCTAATTAAAATCACAATTTTAACTTCAAAAGTCCAAAATCTTACTTAATATCATACTTTTGAGTTACATATATGATAATTTTCTTTTGGTAAATCAAAAAATTCAATTTGATAGATCAGAAATGTACTTACATGTCATAATTTTGAATGTGGGCTTAGTATCATAATTGTGACTCACTTATGAAATGTTAAGTCCAAACCCTGACTTAATTCTAAAATTTGGCTTCATCTAAAACAAAATTATGTGATAACTGGAGCATTATATAAATTATGAAACAGTTAGCTTGGCTTCTAGTTACAGTGGAATTGATCTAAACTAAGGCATGCATGCACGGAAATTTCTCATAAATCTAATGGGCGTGAATATTAATATTGCCTATCAGTAATTTACCATAAGGAAAAGCCATCTAACTCCAAAGTAACCGGCTGGCAGCGAACCAACAGCCATCCACTGTGATCTGCACAAGCACCTCCTGCCGCTTTGATCTCACACACTCACACTCACACACTCTGAAAGCACCTAATGCAAAAGCTGTGGATCTGTGTGTGTGTGCCTTTGCACGTTCCAGTGCAGCTAATAATATATATTTCTAAGGGTTATGTATGTTTTGAAATGTAGCCAGAAGCTGAATTTCCCTTTATCAGTAACATCTATAATACACCAGAAATAACAGAAGTAAAGGAAGAACCAAACCAGATGCTTACTGGACGCATTTCTAAAGGTGTGAACCTGTTTTGTAACTCTGAGAAAGCTTAGCACATAATCCATATTATATTACACAATATGTCCTCTTTAAATGGAAAAATGAATTAGCAAAAATGTATCGTTCAGTAATAAAACAAGAAAGTGGCTGTTGCTCAATCTGTTTTTATGTAGCTGTGATCAGGCAGAAAACTCTTTCAATAGATGCCATTTGGCTAATAATTTCTATTTAAATTAATTTAAACATATGTTCACCTGTGTGTGCAGCTGGGTAATGCAACATTCTCTGAAGTCAATAAGAAGAGGCAGGCAGGATTCCTTCTGTCCTCCAAGTTTGCTGCCTTACCTTTTAAAATGTCTGCAAGGCCAAACATTCAGCACTCAAAAGTAAGCTTTTAGATGACGATAAATGTTTAGGGTGTAACGTGGGCAATGAGGACAGAGAGGAGAGAGGAGATGACCTCCACTTACTTCAGCAGTTTTGTGGCATTCAGACAGAGCAGCTGCTTCGCCACGTATCATTAACCATCACAAAACTTAACCGACCGGTGCTTTACGTACCACCTCCAACCAGTCCGTATAAACCAGCCTGTAACCCTGTAAAACTACATATATGATTAGCTGACGTTTAAAAAGTCTGAGATTTTATGATCAATTCCTAATTGTTTCCTCCTGACATAAAATCGATAGACGACCCATCGTGAAAGCAGTGCTAGTGTAATGTTGGGAGTGACATCGAGGAAATTCGATTATCTTCCACTATGTGAAGGACCTTTAGAAGGCCATGCTTCCTGGAAGCTGAAGGATTTTTCCATTTTAGCATCCCATAGGCTGCATGGATGTGAAGGCAGCCCAGAATATAGTGCAATGCAGTAAAGCTGCGTTCAGTGTCAGCATGATTAGTGTTTTTTTGCTTGGTTTGTTTGATGCCATTTGATTGATGGTAAAGCCAAAAATAACCCCCCAAAACAACATTCAGTTAAAACTCTGATTCAAATCCAATAAAGGGAATACGATGATTGGATGATTTAACCTCTATATAAGTTTGAGGCCTGAAACATAAATCATCCTCAGACATCAGTGGAACACCTTAAAAACTACCTCAGATTTTGTTCAACAGTGTAAATAAAGACAACAATTAAGGAGATCAACATTTTACATATGTGACAGTCGAAGCGGTGGCAGCCATGACAACAGTGATGGTATGTGAGGCCATTAAACAAATCTCACCACGGTCGAGCAGCTTCTCTTTAAAATTTTCAGCTATTTTCCAGACTGTTACTGACACTGTGTTGTTGTTGACATTATTTGAGAAAGTTTGACATTACTGCCCCACCATTTTTGTAAGAACTGCATCTTGCAATCGCGTATCATTAATTCTTGAGGACATGCGCAGCGACCACGGGATACATGTGGCAGCCATCGTGCATACACGTATGCTTTTTTATTTGTTTATTTGTTTTGTTTTTTAGCAATAAGGATAATCCTGGTCTAACTGGTTTGAGCTTGGGGCTGGATTGAGATTGAGAAATCACAGGAAACAACCGCATAACAGAAAAGGATCGTGGGTAGATGGAGAAAGCTGCAGTTGCCCCTGTAGCAGAACATGCAATCAGACTGTTTTTGAATCTTTACCCAGTTGAATCACAATTACCCATCCAATAGACATGGTGGATTCAGATTGTGGACGTTACAGCTACATCTTCTAGTTTTATGTGACCTTTTTTTCAGCCAGAATGTAACAAACTGAACTTTTCCACTGTGGGTCAGACTGAAGCTGTGCTGTGGGTGCGATTGTACCCTTAATTGCTATTTTCCACACTTGTGCTGGTCTGTATCTAAAAAGCACTGGCCCAGTTTATTACTTTCTACAAAAAAAAATCAAAATGGAATAACTGATGGAGTACAAGCTTGCGTTCAGGCTGGTTTGGGTTTACTCAACCATTTGTTTGAAAAAAAATTACAAAAAGCCCTAACAGGCTCTATCTGTCCTCCATGGTTGCTGGCTGCCAGACAGTCCCTGACTGTCCCTGACCTGCATGAGGCTCTTGTCACATCTCTCTTTCTTCCCAGAGAAATGGAGTTTGACTCTGGCTGTTCTTGCCTCGAATCCTCCGGGGGCTGTATTAAAAAGGCATCGCAGCAATGTTGACAGGAATACATTTATCGGGATTGTGTCTCCTTTCAAGAGGCGGCTGGGGGTGGCGCTGGCTGCCACAGGTCGCCTTGGCTGGCTGGCAGGCCATTTGATCTCCATATCACCTGTGCTGGATCGTCCCTCACCAGGCTGGAGCTTCAGACTGAGCCTCACTTTGTGGACAAGATAGAGATCAGATGAGGGCTGCCTTTTTTTTTTTTTTTTTTTTTTTTTTTTTTTTTGTAAATCACTCAGCACAAAGCTCGTGTTTTTGCCAAACAAAGCCGTGAGCAGCAATCACTGTTTCTCTTCCACTCTCTCCGCTTGTCAAGGGCTTGCTGTAATTGCAAAGCCAGGAGGCATTGGGAATATGAATGTAGATGCTAAATGACAGCAGACTTCATATTTCCAGCACTGGAAATGAGCAGTGCAGGAAGATGATCACGGAAGATGTGTGCTGGATGTCGTTTTACTCTTCTTGCATGGAGATGAGTTCAAATCAGTCAGCAGTGTGACATTTCACTCTGTGCTGATGCACCGTCAGACTTTGCCATGGTTTACAGCAACTATGAAAATGATTTTCTGCAACAGTTTCTCTCTTTTATTGAGCAGCAGCTTATAAAATGTTAGTATGAAAATACAACTGTAAATCTCCGTCTTTACTGCAGTTTTTAGCATCTTTGGTTCCTATATTCAGAAAGAACTATGGTATACCAAGTAATTCCAATTTTATTTATATAGTCCATTTTGTACAGCAGTCCAGCAATTTAACTGTGTCATCTCATAGAAGCACTGCCACCACCACCATCATCACCATCATCATCATCATTGAAGTGAAAAAAAGATACATTAATAGTAGAAATTCTAAGCATAACTTAGTCAATTAAAATGCTTTTTTTTTGTTTTTTAGGTTTACACATTTTATACTTTTATGGAAGGAATGTCTTTCTTTTCCACTAAAATTTCTAAATATATAGAAATCTTACTATTAATGGGCACCTTAAATGTTTGTTAGAGGCTTATAATAATAATAATAAAAAAAAACTGGTCAATTAAAAACAAAATCCTTGTTTGTTGTTATTATTGATCTAAGGAATTATAATTTGCCAAAACTGTTTCTATTGCATATTTCTTGGTGAGACCATTAATGGTTAATGCGCCATAACTGGACAGGCTGACATAAATTAGACATTAAAAAAAAAAAAAAAAAATNTAAAAAAAAAAAAAAAAAATCTATAATCTCTTTATTATAATTGCTGAGTTTTTGTTGCCCTACTGAGGCTTAATTCTTGAGTTCCAAATACAGTTTCCACTCATTGCTGATAAAAAGCTGCCACCTTGTAAAAATCCATCCTGTTGCAAAGTGTCAGACCCTCATGATTACATCTTTCAGGACGTTATGCAATAACTCCTTTAACCTTGATTGTAGTACCTCGGGTATCGATCCAACAACATCATATCCACTACATTTAGGCAGCAACACCTCTGTGCTGTCCTCATATTGACGAAGCAACCAATTACATACAAGCTGTCAGGCATGTGTGAGTGGAACATGGCTCATAATTATTCTCTCCTTAAGGCCTTCTGTCGAGCAGATACATCTGAAAAACTCATAAACTTCAGATCGTGCAAGTTTTTATGGCGTGATGATGATAATGAGGAAATTTCCACAGTTAATGGCTGCCACAGGAGGAGTTCATGAGCTGCTGCAAAGAAAGGAGCTGGCAACCGAGAAGTGTTTGTGACTACCCAGGATGGAAAATGCGAGATGGGAAGGGGGTGCGTGATTGCAAATGTAAATTCAGTGCTGTGTATGTGTGTGTGTGCACCTGCCTGGCCACATACAAACACACACATCCTGTGTTTCTATTAAAAAAAGTCATTAAAAGGGCTAAAAGTACAATCAGATTGAGACAAGATTGCATGAAAATTAACCTCATACGCTCTCATTAAAGTTAGTACTAAACAGAAGTTCACCCCTTCTTGTGTGGACAAATGTTGGGCTGCATATTTGCATGGCTGCTCGATAGAAATGCTTTCTTTTTTATATATCCAAACCTATGTTATATTAAATAGAAACATAATGGCATTTTCTTCATAAAGAAAAAAATAAAATGATGTGTGATAAATATGGGAAATGTAAGGAATTTATACAAAAATGTTTCTGATTGGCTGGAGGTCATGTCAAAGGTTCAAATACTGCTCTAAATCAATGTACAGGATGCATTTATTTTAAATAAAACAAAAGTAAAAGCCATCTATATTCCCAGGTGGAGACATTTTTTTTTTCCATTCAGCTCCATGTTGGACCAGTTTAATAAAGCTACTTCAGTTGACACTGTTTGTTATGATGTTTCACTTACCTCAAGCATGCTTCAGTTTCTACAAATTGATTTTAACGGTGTATTGAATTAATTGAAACCAATGGCAGTCTGGAAGGTAGGAAAAATAAATCTAAAATGTGCCACTCCAGTTGTCTGTTATGGAAAATGGTTGTCAGCTACGTAAACACTGGGGTTGCATTTATTGGGCTCAAACATGCAAAATCATAGGAAATGTTCCTTCAAGCTCTACTATACTGTATAATACTTTGTTTCATCAAAAAAAGAATATTCTAGCATTTTTTCATACTGTAAAGTGTACAGCTTAGCCAAGCAGTCATCAAAAACCTATTTTTTTGCCATGGAAAATGTGCTGTTTCCTGCTTAGAGCGAGACAAAATAATGGATGCTTCTTTGTGTATTTCCTCATGCTGACATTGAGCTGAACAGTGACATTATCCTCGCTCGGCTCAATTACTCACCAGCGGCTCTGCTCAAAACAAACACAGCATACCGTACCTTTACATTGCTGGAGTTTTAGCATAGTCATAAGTACATGCAGAATCCCACTAAATGCACTTTCATTTCAGTTTTTTTGTATTTTATTTACATGGTTTTCTTGGCTTGTCTCTTGCTCTCTTTGTGCCATTTTATTCTATTCTTTATATTGACTTGTTTTTATATTTTCACGGCTTTCTTTTTATTTGGCGTTTTATATCTCCTTTAACGTTTCATTGTTTTTATGTCTTTGTAATTTGTCTGCTTCCCCATCTGTGGCTCCTGGTGTGAACCTGGCCGTTCGAGGAGAAGGAGTCACTCTTTGAGTTGCATCTCTTGGTTTCTTCCATTTTTTTGTGATATGATAAGGTTTTATTAAGGAGTTTTATTATGGAGTGCTGTACAGATAAACTTGACTTGACTAATGTTGTGGTCACCCTATAGGTACAGGAAGTAGATAGGATTTTGGATATGAAATAAGCAACTTCATAAATACTAATGAAGTGCAATATGAAGTTCATAACATTCAAACAAATCTCTGGGGACCCTTTAGAGTGTGGGATTGTTTTTTTTTTTTGCAGTTTTACAGTGGAGTTTGGTGCTTGTTTACCACCTAAAACTTTGAATTTCTTTGTATATGAAATGTGCTATATAAATAAACTTGCCTTGCCTTGCCTAAAAAAGCCTGTTCATTATCTCTAATGCATAGCATTGTTTCCCCTCACAAATTCAGCTTAGAAGTTTGGAAATTTTCATAAACAAAAACATATTATTAGGCAGAACCACTTTTTTTAATGAATAAATAACCTGCAAAAGAATTCATTTTCACATTATTTCTTAGATGTGAAAGAATGAAACACAGAGTTTGGAAAAAAAGTTCAAAGTCCTCTTTTGATGCACAAACCTAATTTTCACTAAAAATGAAGAAATCAATGCACTGTTTACTTGTTCTAAATAACTCTTAAACTGTCAGAATCTTTGTGGTGGGTTTTGTCCAATTATAATTATTACATATTGTGACCCATGGGACATTTATAAAAATTATTAGAATTACATTTAGCTTCCCTTTAATCTTCCCAAACACAGAAGTATCCCTTTAAAGTAACTAGCACTAGAGCAGCAATAACCAACCAAAAATGTGAATTTGAGAAATAGAAAAGTTATTGCAAACTGACACACCAAGTGCTATGGTTCTAGTCCAATTAACTGCAGACAGTGTTACATGTGACAACTCCAGACTGTGTAAAGAAACAGCTGAATATGAACAGAAGTCTTATTCTTGGCTTTCTAAGTGTCTTTCCACCCATAATTATGTTTTGACGATTTTTTCCTGTTGTTGGTTGGTGTAAAGTTTTCATGTCTAAAAGTCACACAAGCTGTCTAAAGGCAAACTCAATGTTGAGAATCAGGCCTTAGATTTTGGTGAAGTGGGTCTCCAGGACTGTGTCCATAAACCAGAATTTCAATTAGAGATGTGTCAATGCCTGAAATTGTTTGAACAGTAGACCGACTGTAGATAATAGAAATAGAGGACAGGAAAGTACTTTTGTGAAGACACTTCCTGTCTTCCATCCCAGAACCCATAATTCCTCACAGAGGGCACATTCCAATTCCATTAATTGCCTCCAAGTTTTTCTCATAAGCGTCTTTTACACAAGTCTTAAATCATCCAGTCTGAACTCGCCTTAAGCTCTGAATTTTCCCTCACACATAGTTTTTAGATATTGCCAGAGGCACATCACATTTCTTCGTGGGGCAGATGACGATCACTTTGTGTGAAATGTTTAAAGACACGAGCTGAGAGATGCACGGCTGCTATATCGTGCAGATATCATAGAGATATTATGCAGGTCCACTTGAGTTTAAGACATATTACACTGACCTGAGATCCATGGGATAGCATGGGACCTTACCTGGGTTTAGGGTTAGGTTCCAAGGAACTGACTGGACCCGCAAAGACATCCATTTTTTTTTTTTTTTTTNTTTTTTTTTTTTTTTTGTTGCTGGTCAGTCATGCAATTTGAAAACCACAACAAATTCAAGATACACAACTACAAGTTTTGTATTGTGAACTGCACATTAATCAGATGAGGGCAAAAGTTTGGATCTGGCAAATAAAAAAAGATTAAAATAGGCAGAAGAGCATAAACAGGATGACTTTTTTTTTTTTTTTCCAGTTCAGATGTGGCTTTTTGTTTGTTTGTTTGTTTTTTAACTCTGAAGCCAGCATCCAGGAGTTGTCTTTTCACTGTTGCAGATGAATTTGAAACATTCTGGGTGATTCCAAAATTTTGAATGCTAAATACAAGGAAAAGATTTGAGGATAGAGGAATCGAGGTTTTGATTTTGGATCAAATGTGAGGATCGGGGATGTAGGACTGAGAATAATTAAAATAAGGGCACTGGAACTTATCCAGTTATTTAAAATTTTAGATGTTTCACTGTGCCGTTTGACCTTTGAATTTGTATGGCAGCAATAACCAAACAGAAATAAAGGAGTCAAAGCCACATGCAAATGAAGGCCTCAGACGATGCTAGCTATGAGCGCACCTTATGTCATTCCCTAAATGATGTAATTTGAGATTAAATATTGCCATTAGAGCCATAATGGCTCTGTAAGGGTTTTGTCATTGCATTTTACCTGGAAGGAAATGTAGCGCTGGCAACACACCCTGCAGTAATATGTGAATGAGGTTAGGATGAAATCTGACTCTGACACCCACTCTGACAGCAAAGTCATTACAAGGAGATTATGAATCAAACGTTTAGTCCACAGTCGGGTTTATGAGATGGATTGCAAAGGGCTCCTGGGCTCTTTTGCATTTAAATAACCTCTCGTGGCCCTCTCAGACACTCTGCTTTATTAAAGCTCACCCAGACTAATGATGTAGAACACCCTTAATTGCCAAAGATGCCGTCTTTGGATTCCTGTGTTGCTCTTCTTTCCTTTGCATTTGCGAGAGAGAGATGTATCTGTTGACAAGGTGATCAAAGTCGAGCGCTGATGGCACGACTTCAGTGTGAGTCAATGTGGAAGGTTCAGCTCAGGAGGATCAAGGTTTTTTTTTTATCACGGAAGCTACTGAATTCAAAATGATGAAGACACTGCAAGCTTCTTCTCTCTGGTTCTGCTCCGTGTTTTGGTATTGAATCAAATATCCAAACACAACATGAGATCTGATGAGAATTTATCGATCCTCATGGGAGATTTGTGCTGCTGCAGTGACAATGACAATATTCTTCAGTAGAAAATAAGCATAAAATACAATTTAAAACCCACAATAAAATCAGGCAATAAGTAATAAAACACAACACAAGCAGTTAAGTCAAAGTGCATCAAATGTGCCCAACCAATAAAGCGAATTAAAAAATAATTACCTTAGATGCATCTGGGGTATGTTTACAGACTTTCGCTATAAACTGGATGCTGGTATGACCCCCAAACTAAAAAAAAAAAAGNAAAAAAAAAAAAAGGGAACACAAAGTCAGAAATCTCCTGAACCAAATCAGATTGTATTGAAGCTGTGACCTGATGGGCTATTTGAAATCAATATGAAAGAAAAAACTTTAGTGACGTGCTGTATGATCTCAGCCTACATCCTAATCAATATTACATCCTCGTTAGCGAGACAAATTATCCTCGGTTTCAGTATACGGCTCGTCTCGTCCTGCTGCTGGAATGCTCTGCCACTCTCAAGCCCAGCTCATTCCTAATCACACCTAAAAGAGGCATTTTGATAGAGATTAATTGCATCCCCTGAAACCCAGGCTCGCCCCTGCTGGTTCGGGCCCTCACCAGCCTTCCGGCCCCTGGGAGTATCAGTTTAACCTGGTAAAACATTGAGACGGCTACTACTGGGGAGGAGAAGAGCTCTGGAATCAAGCAGCATTACAGAATGGTGTAAGGGTAATGCAGGATGGGGTGTAATGGTGATAGATTTTGGGAATTTGAGTGTATGTGTGTGTGTGTGCCTGTGTGTGTGTGTTTCTGTGCTCTTCTCCCCTGCTACTACATACACTTCGCATGAGTGGCTGCCAGATCTGACAGCCCAGCTTCCCAGAATTCCCGCGAGTCGGGCCTTTCGAGGTTGGAGGATCTTGTTGCCATGTGAACCACACAGAGCGGCCCGGTGTATGTGCCGCACCAGGAGCTTTTTTTCTCCGAGCTTCTTCTCTGAGCTGTGAGGATTTAATCACACCTGCGTTCTATTTCCTTTTGTCCAAACTGCTTTTGTGCCTTTATGGCATATTTTATTTAGACTGATGCTAATCAGGTACAAGCCAAACAGAGCTTGTAAACAACATGATTTCAGCTTGTTTTAGTCTGAGATTGGATGTATTTTAATTACCGCTAGGTTATGTTTTCACTTGTTTGTTTGCTTGATTATGAGCAAAATTTCTATTAAAAGTTCTGCACCAATTTCAATGAAACTTGGTGGAAGGGTAGTATTTATTGGGGTTAAACATGTAAAATCACCAGTATAGTCCTTTAATACTAATAATACATAAAACAAAGCATTTTTAATTGAATGTGAGTATAAAGTAGTATGAACAGAGTTATGTTCTGATCTAATATTTACTGCTCTAGTTATATCTTTTGGGATATTGTTGTCCGTCACTGGGCACAGTCAGAACCACTGGTCTGCTCCTTTAAAATGCAGCTTCACTATCTGTCTTTTTTTTTTTTTTTTNTTTTTTTTTTTTTTTGTCTTTTTGTTAACTACAATTATTATCATGATAATGAAGAAGGCGAAGACAGCAGGAATGTAGCGATCACTCGAAAGAATAAATATGACAAAATCTAAGATGAGATCATCCTGACAAATATTTGACATGGAAAGCCCGGGTAGCAGGTGGGGACCGATTTGAGACTGGATTCTCCATATATTTGGTTGGATTTCATCCTCATTAAACTTAACTGAAGTAGAGGAGGTAATACTGCAGAACTGAAACTCTGATCACAACATTTTGTCCCTGAACGCAGCACCAGTGAGCCACCAAAGCTGAACACACCAACCAAAAATGACTTCTCCCAAAAGAACGAGATAAAAAGACGTGGTGGGAAACTAATATAAGCGATATCCCCGCTCAGATTGCTCTTCATGTCTGAGTTACTTGTCAGAGTCTGTGTAACCTCTGACCAGAATAATCTTTTAATATCTGAAGATGTGTCTGCTGTGGTGAATCTGAGGGTCGGCATTGCTGCGATAGGAGAATCTGAAGCAACAGACACACAATTCCTCCTCGGAGTCTTATCACCGACCTCATTTCACCCTCTGAAAATGAAACTGATGCACAAAGAAGGAAGACAACACACTCGCTGACACACACATATACACACACACACTGCTATACATTGTAGTGCACAAAATCATCAAGCAGTACATCGTATTTTTTTTTTCTGTTGTTCTTCTATTATACTACAAAGCGCTTCTGAAATTACAAAGTAATTTGCATGCAAAATGTCTTGACTTCCAAACCTACACTTGGTGTTTATTTGGCTGCAGGGTAGGAGGAGGGTATTCCTCTCACTTTCTTACACATGAAAGAAATGATTGAACCACAAATCAAGAATGCTTCTTGTTCCAAATTTCTGTTGAGGTAATAGTAAAAAGATTGATGTTGGTATTTTGCATAATGCAAATAAGTCTGTCTGTCTGGTTTGGACTGGATTTGGAGTTTCTGATCCAGACTGTATTGATGCTGCTAATTTCTCAGGAGGTCTTAAAGGACCATACCGGCCATTTTGCATGTTGAGCCTAATATATTCAGTTTTCATACATGTAACATTACTGACAATCATTTCCCAAAGCATACTAGTGGAACGGTGATTTTTATTTTTCCCCCCCTACCTTCCAGACCGCCACTGGTTTCAGTTCATTCTGGTACACTATTAAAATCAAGTTGTTGATCCTTGAAATGTTCTTGGGATAGGTAATCCAACATTGAGAACGAGATGTGTATTCAGGTTTTTTTCAAAGTTGCGTAATTTTAGTGTTTAAGCACAATAAAAAAAAGCATGGAGTGAATGTATGTCTCCACCGGGGAATATAGTCCCAAAAGAAGACCTGCATTTATCAAAAAATTTAAACGACCATGACTTCATAAGGCTGCGTAACTATTAGCAGGCGAAACATCGATTTTTAAGGTGGGTATATCGCTTGATACTTGATTTTGAAAGATTAAGAGATTTTGCAAAATATCAGGAAAGCTGAAATATAGTTTTATCCTTTGGGAAATGATTGTCAGTAATGTAAATGTAGGAAAATTGAATATATTAGGCTCAAACATGCAAATTGGCCAGTATGGTCCTTTAAGGATTGTGAGGTACTCCACCTGTATTTGGGTATTTAATTTATGAAAGCTGAGTATTGGGGTTGCATAAGAATAAATATATCTTATGCAATTCACCTTAGATGGAAATAGCAGCAAGCAGAATGAAGAAAATCTGAATTGTCATCCTTGCTGTGTTTTTCTTTCTCTCTGCACAAATGCTGAAGTAGGAATCAACTTTCTAAACATGAAAAAAAAAACCACTATATTGTGATATCATTCTAATATTATTATTCTATGTCAGTTAGCTCGCGTCTTCTCATCTCTTCTAATCCATCTCTTTGCTTAAAAAAGCCAAATCCACACATTTGTGATTTATGGCGGGCCGAGCCACTTTAATCCAACACCACAATAAATCTATTTTTACATTCCCCAGCTCTGGATAAAGTCAAAGCTGGAGGTTATGTTGATTGAGATGGAAATTTGTTTGCATTCGTTGCAGTGTCCGCTAAACTTGCTGGGAATTTGTTATAAAGACAATATTCACACTTCTGGGATAGAAACACCCCTCCATCATCAGTTATTTAGATTTAAACCTCCCCTGCGCTTTCTCTCCACTTCGCTTGGCTAACCAAGCATCAGCAAAAAAGAGCACATTTTATCAGTCGCAGGGCTCTGCCAGGAAATCATTCACCTATATAATTACGAATCGACAAAAGGCAATTTGTACAGTATCTGATTGCAGGTGAAAGACGCATAGGAATCAATAAGCTCTATCCATCTTTTCTTGTGGAATTAAGGTCTTTGAGTGTTCTTTGTCTGGGCTCAGGCACCCATATGTTCCTATCTTTTCATTCATTCTTTGCTCTGACTTTTAAATAGATTACTTTTTATTCTATATTTGGTTTGTCCTTGTTTTCAATTTATTCTGCTTGTTCATCTGACTCTAATTCTGCTTCTACTCTACATTTTGTTGCTCTCTCTCTCTCTCTCCCCCCNAAAAAAAAAAAAAAAAAAAATGCAGATTGAAGAAACTTTTCCCAGAGGCAAAAATAGCCAAAAAGTAATGTAACAGGATTTTAGATTTAGATTGTTATCTATTTATGTTCCCATAGTTGAACAAAATGAAATTACTGAATGGAAACTTTAGACTGTCATAGTCTTTATGTGCAACAGTGGGGAAAAAAAAATCATGTTACTCTTAGACTGTTTTTATTTTACAAATTCAAAGCTCAAAACAGTGTAAAGCTGGCTTTTAAAATATAGATAACATTTTTTAAAGATAAAAGTGCAATTTTCAGGACTTCTGTGTGACATGAATTTCAGGTAACATCTTTAAACAGAAATAATACACAAACCACACCAGTCAGTTTGCATGTTTAAAACCAATTATATATATCACCTGCATACACGTTTCATTATTGACGACTAATTTCCAAAACATAAAACCCTATTTTACTTTTCCTGTTATTTTTGCCAAATACCAGAATCTTTCAAAATCAAATATTCAGGGGATACACCCACCTTAAAATGTAATATTTCAATGCTAACACGTACATCAGAATGTAGAAGGGACGGTCATTTCAATAAAAACTGTCTTCTCTTGGAACTATGTTCCCTGGCGTAGACATACATTTTATTCTCTGCAGCTCCATGTTGGATCAGTTAAAGTTACTTCAACAAAAAATTTAATAGATGTCATGTTCGCTGTGGTGGATTACTTATCTCAAGCACATTTCAAGTCTCTATTAATTTTTAGAGGGAAATGGTTGTCATAACGTAAAGTCTAATGCAGGTTTTACTGTATATATTGGGCTCAAACATGCAAAACCACTAGTATGGTCCTTTAAGACCTAAACTCTTCATGTGACTTGGTGACACTGTGTCTCCCACTGAGAGGAAGAGAAATGACGTTTGATAAAGGGGATGTCTGTAGATTGTGTCATGTAACATTGCACTACAAGTGTGTGTTCAATTCCACTGGGCAGAAAAGAATATATTGCTGCTACTGAACTTGGCAGCATTGTGTGATTTGTGTCTGTGTGTGTGTGTGTGTGTGTCGGGGGAAAGTTGGATGTTTGATATGCGGCCTGCAAATTCTTTTTAAGATGCTAAACATCAAAAAAAAAACAAAAAAACAAAAAAAAAACTATAATTTGATCTTTTGTTACGGGGCAAATGTCGTTGGGTCAAAAGCTACACTACATTTGTAGGAATAACTTCATATTTCAGCACAAAACTTAGAAAGTGCAAAAAAAAGCACAGCAACAATAAATACAAGTTCTAACACAGATTATTAAAAATGCTTCTGTTAAAGTTTACATTTCCCCAAGCTATGAAGTATGAGCTATATGCATTAGATTTCAAAGCTGGCTTGCAATTACCCGCTTCCATTACTTCCTGAGGTTGTCAGGTGATTGATAAGAAGCCGAGAGTAACATTACGCAGCAGCGATATAAAAACACTCAGTGAAATAAGGATACACGCATTCTTCATGTTTGCCTTGATGGATTATCTCACTGTGAGGAGGTTGTTTTTCATACTAAATAAGAATGTGAACAGCATGAAATGGTTTGGATAATAATATGTGCAGGAGTCAGACCAGGAGCCTGAAACATGGAAGGATCCAGTAGACTTTGAGTATACCTTTCAGGGCTCAAGACTTCTGGTGTTTTGTTTTTTTTTTATGTGCAGGGTAGAGATATGTAGGATCCTAAAATTTTGAAATCCTCCCTTAATCGAAACATGTATAAATAAATAAATAAATTAATTAATTAAAAAAGAGACCCCACCTAAGTCGACCCAAGCAGATCCAAATAGAAGCATACTGGAGCCTTCAACCCAAGCTATTAAAGGACCATACCGGCCATTTTGCATGTTTGAGCCTATATTCAATTTTCATACATGTTATGTTACTGACAATCATTTCCTAAAGGATGAAACCGTATTTCAGCTTTCCTGATATTTTTCTGATGTCTTAATCTTTCAAAATCAATATTCCGATACACCCACCTTAAAAATTGATGTTTAGCCCATTAATAATTACGCAAAATTGTGAAGTCACAATTGTTTAAATTTTTTGATAAACGCAGCTCTTCTTTTGGGACTATATTTCCTGGTGGAGACATACATTCACTCCACGCTTTTTATTACGCTTAAGCACTAAAATTACATAATTTCTGAAAAAAAACATCTTGTTTGTGATGATGGATTATCTATACCAAGAACGTTTCAAATATCAAGTTGATTTTAATAATGTACCAGAATTAACTGAAACCAATGGCAGTCTGGAAGGGAGGAAAAATATTTAATTCACCGTTCCAGTAGTATGCTTTGGGAAATGATTATCAGTACCATTATGTACATAAAAATTGAATATATTAGGCTCAAATATGCAAAATTGCAGGTACGGTCCTTTAAAACACTCTATTCTCTCTTTAAAAAAAAAGTCCTCCAGGCTGATTATTTTGCCTTATTTATCAAATGGGATCCCATAATCCAAAGATTATTGTTCATATGTCATATCAAATGCCATGGCGATATAATCCCCAACACGGAAACACACAAGCTCTGTAGAGGATTTACATTTTTCTCAGATCCTCCCTCGATTTGCCTGCTCATATCTGCAAGTTTGACAGAGTAAAACTTTGTTTAGATAATTTACTGAGAGAAAATGAGTCTGCAGCTGCTTCTAATCACTCCGTTATTTATCAGAGTGAATCAGAACAACAGCCGAGCCAGAAGGGAGAAAGTCTTTATGTAGCACTGTTTGATTCAAAAACAAAATGTGGCAATATCGCTGTTGCAGCAGGAGATATAAGACCAAAGAGGATAAAGTCTGCATGTGTGCATATGTGTGTGCTGGAAGCATTTTCTATTATTTTACAATTAGAAGTCAGTTTGCATGTTACAGTATATGTTTTCACTTAAGGAAATTACATCAACTGTGTAATTATAGAATATAGAATAATGAAAATAGGACAGCCACTCCATAATTTTTAAAATTAAGTTAATGAGTAAAGCTGCCCATTTTCTCTCTCTCTCTCTCTCTCTCTCTCTCTCTCTCTCTCGCTCTCTCTCTCTCTCTCTCGCTCTCTCTCTCTCTCTCTGAAATGCCACATTTTATTTCTCTACCCCAGTGGTTCTCCAACTAGCACCACCAGATACAATAAATTATACATGTACCACAGTTTGAGAATAACTTTTAAACACAGTTATCGTCTATTGTCCATTTTTTTTTAGAGGAAAACCAGTTCAGGCATAAAACATAGAATGATGCAAGAAAAAAACAAAGATGTAATTGGATTACTGTTTTATGAAGATATTTTAATAAAACCGTTAAACCCAAGCAAGGCTGAAAACCTGAAATGACAAACCCAAGCACAAACCACACACACACACCTTAATAGAAACTCAGGCTCAGAATTCATTACCTGAATTTGCAAATTAAGGGGAGAGGCCATTTGACTGAACCTTAAATTAAGTTGTTATAATCACTCGTTAATGTAAGACGATCTGAGCAACATTTAAGGCTTTACTTTGTCTCTTAAGGATTAAATGAAGTTGTTTTACCCCTGAAAGTTACTTAAACATGCATGTTCCACCTTAATCATAACACGGGATGTTTTAGGGGCTTTTAAAGTGTAACATTAAAGGGTTACTGTGTGTTTATTGGTCAATAGAAATGACAAATTACAGAAATGACACCAGATGACACCATATTTTTCAAAAACTGTGCATTTTTCTGGTTGAATTGAGTATTTTTCAGTCATACCCACAGTAGTTTCTCATTTATTTTGCTCAGCATATCCATGACGCCTCTTGTATCAAATAAACGCGGTTCTTCTTTTAGGTGTAATGTGTCTCAGGCTGATGATACGGGCCGCAGCGCTACCTGCAGCTTCCTGTCAGAGCTCTGCAGAGGTGATGAAGGTGACTGAGGATGACAGGCAGCCAAATGCCTTTTTACGTGCAGCTGATTTCTGAACACAAACACCCTGATTTAGACAAATGAGAGCAGGAGGTGGCAATTACGACCCAGCTGACCTTCAGCGTGTGTGTGATGGCGCTTGCCGCTTCGTGATGGAGCTGTCAGACGCTTTATGCTCTTTTGCATTTAGCAGCCATGCCATGACACGCCACCTCCACCTTTACACTTCAGATCTGCTATGGCAAAACATTTTGTTTGCGGGGAAGAATAACTGTGTTCATCAGTCAGTTTGGGCTTCCTCATATATAGATTCAACTGTATTCATCTATTATAGAGAGACAGGTCCTTCATCATTCTGCGCTTCCTGGAAAAAATGTCCTAGACAGACAAGGGAAAATGCAGCTAATAAATTCTGCATGTAATGATTAAATTTAAATACAGAGGTCAAGAGCTCTCATTATTTGCACTAAAATATTAAAACACTGTTAATATTTTATGTGCCTAAATATGCAGCGCTGAATTAATTTCAAAAGAAAAATGTTTGCAGAGAATAAAGTGCGTCTGGGGCCGAGCATGTAAGTGAGAAACTTTCCCCCCGGAGGTGATTTGTTAATTTTCTGTGCGGAACTTGGTGGTGGCGTCCCAGCTGCTCCCACATGTGTCAGCCGGTCGTGTGACTCAGGGAATCATGGAGAAAAAAAAACAGCTGGTGTCCCTGCACAAGTGTTTCTTCTAAAATTGATCCAGTTCTCACCTGAACTCCCATGTGAAGATTAAAGTATTCTCTGCGTGGAGTTCAGATCATTCATGAAAACCAATCAACTGCAATGCGATGACTCAGCAGAATTCAGCAGCATTTTTTTTTGTCAGATTTGGTCTTCTATCTGAAGGTAACGCAAATGCTATAATATATGTAAAGAAAAGAGCGCCTTCTACAGACAGCCAAATTCAACTACTGTTGTTTTACAATAACTAAAGATGGTCTAGTCTAAATTTTAAAGAGCAAATTATCTATGACACTTTATAAGATGATTTGCAGTATTTAGTCCCTTTCAGACAGAATCTGTTAAATTGTTGGCATCACTTCTCTTAAAGTTGTGGCTTTTGGCCTTTCACGGCAAAGTGCCATAAAAACTTTGTTTGAACATCCCGAGACCTTTACAGATGGAGGCACAATTCTCATGCGATATTTGGCATCTGCCAGGTGAAACAGGGTAAAGCAGGAACTTACATTCAATATATGATTGTTTGTGAATCTATACTGTAGAATAACTAAATAATGGGGGGAGGGGAATGGAATTTGTATATTTTTGTAGCCATAGTCATCATTTGGGCAGCAGAATGCTAAATTTAACTTCAAGACAACTTATGGAAACCACTTGTTGCGTTTGATGCGGTCACATTATGTGAAGAAGACGCGCTGCCTTCAGATGGCTGAACAAGAGAACGGAGCGCATATTTAGCGCATACAACCACATGCTAACCTTGAACATGTTCATCTGAAAATGTGTTAGGTAAGATTGATATATTACAAGCTTTTCAAAACATCTGTTGGATTAGCTAAGCAAAAGTCTAGTTTACTTAAGGCCACATCTAGTTCTAGATCAATCAATCGCTTGATTGCCCTGTAGTTGGTTTGGACTGCTCCTGAGTTCATTTGAACTGGTCTTGGGGCAGGTTCAGACCAGTCCAACCAAACGTATCTAGAGGAGAAACAAACCCTGAACCATACCGAACCATGTAGGCATGAAAACACCCTTATTCGTTTTTGTTGATCAATTACACGAGATGAACTCTCTGTGTCTCTTTCTTATCCCATCAGAACAGCACAGAGACAGAAATAAAAATCCAATTCTGCTGCATCTGTCCGCCTCTTGCATACATCACTAACACAAGTCACGCATGGATAGAGGCGAGGCAAGTCTCTTCTCTAGCCCGATTAGTTCTGCTCCAGATACATGGAGAGTGACGAGCTAATCATCCTCATGGCAGTGGCGGAGGCGAGCCTCAGTGGGACTGAAGGGACAGATCGACAATCCGCGGCACCACACAGATCCACCCAATGCAATGTCGGCGTGAAACTTGAGTTTGGATGTTGCCATCTGCTTCTATTACATGATGAAGAAACAAGCATTTTTATGTTCATCTGTAATGCTCATTGCTCTCCAGGAACCAATGTCCCTCATCCTATCTTTTATCTATTTACTATCTATTTGTCCTTATTTATCTAGTAGCAAGATAGCACTCTGAGAGCGCAAGGCCAACGGAGTCCCCAATTTAAAAAAAAAAAAAAATTAAAAATCCTGAAAAGCTTGCTTTGTTCTGATTGGCCAGCATCAGCCTGGGAACACCCACAGACTGTGAAACTCAAATGCTAGCCAAACGCTCGCTAGCCTCTGACATGTTTCCTGTGTCTAAACAAGTGTGTTGGCGGGAAAATTAAAATGTGTTACATGTTGATGTTAATACATAACAGAAATAAAGGAATAGCAAAAAACTAAGCTTTCAAGGAAGTTCAGGACCTATAGTTTTATCTTACTGGATACATTTCTATAGATTTATACCTCAAGTTTTGCAGCTTTGACAATGTTCAACACATGCTCCCTACTACATTACTATAAAAGTGAAGGAAAATAACGTAAAGCGTAATATGTCTCCTTTAAAATTTATATTGCTTCAGTTTGTGGCTCTTCAATGCGATTCTAAGTATAGAGTCAGTTGATCCTGTTTGAAAGTCTGAGCATGCTACCTTCCAAATATGATCATTTCCCTGGAAAATAAGTGTGACACACATTTATTCTCCCCAGATTACATGTCAGCTCGTACCTCCGCTCTGACTGACAGCACAGTCTGAAAGACTAATGAGATGCAGACAAGTGCTGCAGGACTCTCTGCTTAAGAACTGTTTACTCCTTTCCAAGACGCAAAGCCTAATATAAAGCAGATCTGCACTTTATGGAAGGTGTTACTTTGTCCTTCTCTGCCCGTCCTGCTTCAGGGGAGTTTACACGCTCAGAATGATTTCCACACTAAACGCATTCTCGTCTCTTGTCGGGACAGATTTAGACAACGTTCCTCAACGATATTCATTTCTTTCTAATCGTCTTTCTCCACCTGTCCTTGCATTACCTGTCCCCTGCCCATCCCTCCCTCCCTCCCTCTGCCTTTTTTCGGCTGAGTGACTCGTTGAGATGGACATAATGAGACGGCTCCATGCAGGGAGGGAGACGGAGGCAGCGCCATGAAGGAGTGCAGCCGTAAACAAGGTGAAAAATAATCAGGTGACGGTGGACTGCGACTCTCTGAGGGCCGCTGCAGCCATGAGCGCAGCAGCGAGCGCAGCCATGCAACGATACATCACTTTCTCCTTAGAAATTACTCTTTTTTTTTTTTTTTTTTANTTTTTTTTTTTTTTTTTTACCTTCAGTCAAATCTCATTAGCTCCCTCACAGTTCTGCTTTTTGTTGAGCTGTTTTGATGTCCGTCTCGATTTAACACCGACTTGCCTGATTATTTGTTTTTTCTCACAATTTATTCCGATATAATCTTTTTCTTATACCTCGGTCTGTGACCTTTTCAAGGGTAAATATTAGGTTTGAAGTTTAACATGAGAAGAAATTAGTGGGGACATATGCTTTATTTTTTTTTTTAATTTATTTTATTTGTTATTCCTACTCATTTTTGTGCAGCATTTTACTGTAGGAAATACGTTGAAGTGTTAAACATACTCTACTTACACAACATGTTGACTGTAAAATGTAACATATCCGGTAAGAGACACCCACAAAGTACGAGGTTAGTGAATTATTGATTAGCAGGCCTTTTGGGACAATGCCCTAAAGAGACAATACATAAAGCAGCCTATCTTCCCTCTGTGTGCACAGTGATGCTGCAGCAACTGAAAGTAGAAGTTAGAAGAATGTTAAAATATTGAAAAGGTTCTAAAATAAAGTTCCACAAATAAAAGTAAGAACATGGAAATATGTAAAATATGTCCCCTTTAAAATAAAATGATGTAGCTAAACGTATAGTTGAGCTTAAGATTGGCCCAGTGTTGTGAAAAATTAGAGAAATAAGAAAATCAACAGCATAAAGTAAAAAATGAAAAGTATTTTAAAAATACAACAAAATTATACAGCAGAGCTGTATTGTATATTCAGGCTCTTTACTTTCCTTTGAAAATTCTTACTACTGAACAATATACCATCAGCTCAAGCAAGTCAGGAGGTATGAATGCCCCAACCACATTATCATTATCGTAGGGGGTTGGAGCTTTTCCCAGCATGCACTGGGTGAGAAGCAGAATAGCTTCTGAATAGCTCATAATGAAGTTGCAGGAGGAGAAGAGGCTAAAGGAGCAATTTACTTGTGGTCAACCACCAGTTCCTGAAAGAAAGAAGGTACTGATTTTGCTTTGGTACTTGGCAAACCAAAATAGCGTTAGAGAAATCTCAGACAAGTTTGAGGTGTTGCAATCAACAGCGTACAAGTCCATCCTGGAGGTGCTCAGCATTTTTTTTCTGCCATGGGGCTGTAGGGCTTCATTAGAATCATAGGAGCAATTGATGGGTGCCACGAGGTGCAAAAAATGAAGGTAAGGGGGAGACAACATAAACAGGAAGTTGTCAGATCTGTCCTTCTTCATGGGATTGTTGATGAGATAGGGCGATTCGTGGACAACTTTGCTGGACCCTCAGGAAGGTATGATGCCAGATTGTTGAGGGCCTCCAACTTCTATGCAAACTGGCAAGAGAAGATGGGAGAATAGAGTTTGCTGCCAACATTGGACAGGCCTACTATCCATTTATCATCAGTCCAAAGGGCAATAATGGGATTTATACCAAAGATGGCCAGCTCCAAAACTCTCAGATCAGCCGTGGGAGGGTAGACATCGAATAAGAATTTGGAAGGATGAAGTGCACTTGGAGGCATGTGAGAGATCTGCAGAACAAGCACCTCAGTTTTTTAAATGATGATTTTTATGGTCTATTTATGTGCATTGGTGCCTCTGAGATTCGTGAGGAGCACCCACACGCTTCCACTTGCATCCTCCTTGAATCTTTTAAAATATATTCAGAAGATGACATAAGTGTGTACATGCAAATGTGTTATATGGATTTGCGTTGCTATTACACCATCTTCATTTGATAATTCCCCTTTCCGCAATGTTTGAACTTGCTTTGATCGTGAATGATTTTCCCTAAGTAAATTTCCATTTTACTTGATTGAGTTTGATGTGTTTTATTTATAGGCCTCAGATAACTGAGTTATAGGGGAAAAAACAGTGATGGCATCTCACTGAGTGCAGGCAATGTAACACATGAAAACACATACCAAAAAAAAATAAAAAAAACAAACTCAGGAGGATTTAAAGTTGTACAGACACCAGAGAAGAAGAGAAGTTGGAATCATATTCATTTTGAACAGCTCATCTGACATTTATTATATAAGACCTGATTTGCAAGTAGTTGAACATCATCAACCTAAACAAAGCAAATACAAAAACCTAATAAATCTACTTTTCCACTGTGGTCTGGATCCAAGAAATCTAGCCCCAGGTGTGATTATATCTAGCCTAACAACAGGAAGTCCCAGTTCATTGACTTTCTCAAGGTGGAGGTCTGATCAGACTGTGGTTCAGATCGGTGAGGCGTTCAGACACAGCTGAGTCGCTCGGAGCTACAACATCCACTATTGGTCCCTAGAGACAGTTAAACCTGGCTGTCAGGCAAGCAGCCTTTCAACTAGTAAACCCACAGAGATGTTAAACTTCAGAAATGTCTCCCAAAGGTGTTGTTACCTCTGCGCTGTCTGGGAGACTGTGAAAGTTGGGTGCTGTGTGTGAAAGAATGGAGGATTCTCTGATGAGCTGTTGTTGTTCAGTTTGTCTTCAGAGTATTTGGAGGAATCTCACTGTTGTGCATTTCATGCAAGTAGGCCAAATTCTAAAATAAGATTCAAGAAAGCGTTAAATCTCGTGGGAAATAAAGTGTTGAAGATCATTCAAAAGTGTGAGCCAATGGGATATTAATTAGAGACTAAAAGCAGGGGTGGGATCTTAAAGAACCATACCGGCCATTTTGCATGTTTGAGCCTAATATATTCAATTTTCATGCACATAATGTTACTGACAATTATTTCCTAAAGCTGGAACAGTGAATTAACTTTTTTTTCCCCTACCTTCCAGACTGCCATTGGTTTCAGTTCATTCTGGTACACTATTAAACTCAACTTGTTGATACTTGAAATGTTCTTGGGATAGGTAATCCATCATCGTGAACGAGATGTGTATTCAAGTTTTTTTCCAAGTTATGCAATTTTAGCATTTAAGCGCAATTAAAAAGTGTGGAGTGATCTGAAAATGCTTCCTAGTGGTGCATTCAAGTGCTGTACTGAAGAACTGACAACAGGAAGCATTTTCAGATCCCTCCGTGCTTTTTATTCACCATTCCAGTAGTATGTTTTGGGAAATGATTGTCAGTAATGTTACGTGTATGAAAATTTTATATATTAGATTCAAACTTGCAAAACGGCTGATATACTCCTTTAAAAATGTCACCATTTCATTGATTGATCTATTGGTGGGAGCGTGATGTCACAGTTATTCTTTTTTGTTATTTTTCTTCCTTTTTGATAGTGTAATATAGTAAGGATTATTTGTTAAATATTGTTAAAGTTGCAAAATGTGAAGTTTATCCTTATAGAAATGCATCCAATAAGAAAAAAAAAACAAAAAAACCCAGAGGTCCTGAACCTGAATTGATCCTAGCGAACATGATGTCCATTTGTCAAAGCAACTTTATTTAACCTGTCCAACACAAAATATTTCTGTACTGTATAAACTCACTGGAATGGTCCTTTAACCACAATTCTCTTGTGGTTGCTAGCTTATCTCTGTGATAGCCCAAAATCGCACAGTCAGGAGACTTTAAACGCTGCAACAGCGTCCAGTAAAAACAATGTGGGAGCACTTGGGATTAAAGCATCTGGAAAATGGTAAATATCAATATTAGAGGTTAGTCTTAAATGACAGATTCCAATACTTATTTTTACATTTTACTGACATATCTGGTATAACATTACAGTAAGAGACCAGTCTCACTTTCATTCCAGTAAGAGAAAACTGAGCAATGTGGTTACTTTGATCTTAAAACACTCCACAGTTTAAACAATAAAAGTAAGACCCACCAATCAAACTGTTTGGCGTGTCCCTCTGCTGCACTTGTATTTTCCCAAACTTGTGCTATAATCAAGGTTGCAGAGGCTGAATCGATCCGGTCATCCAGTTCTGCTGTAAAACCATTTATTAAAACATCAAATACTCGCCTTGGTGGATGCATGCCCAGTGATTACCTTTGCAGATCAATTAAGCCACCGAGTAATTGATTGGATACGAGTCCATGGTTCCAGGATCATGTGTTTTTCGGTGCGAGTGAAGGTCAACATGATTGTACCAGCTTTCCTTCGGATTCCTCTTTTACTGTTGAAGAAAGTAGAGTTAACATGAAGGGTTTAATCAATAGAGAATGGATTGGATTTATGTTTTTGGGCCCCCGTGTGTAAAGGAATGGATTGCAAAGGCTGCAATCAGTAAAGCTGTATCTCACTTTAACTGAAGATTTTCTGCACTGTAAGAATACGATCTCATTGGCAGTAAATCATCAAAAAATGTCGCTCTGTGCTGAGGTGAGGTTTTGCACAAAGATTGAGGCGTCGTGTTAAAAAAAAATCTTTCTGTACTCACAGTACAGCTCTAAAATATTCTAATGCAATGTAACAGACAATGACTTCTCTGTTTCGTCTCGCGGGTATTGAAATGGAATTCATGTACGGAATAAGATTGGGTTTTACAAGCGTGGGTAATTCATTTTTGAGATTTTGTCTCACGAACGCTGAGGAGGAGTTTGTGGTCAGTGGCCTTTCTCGAGCAGGAGACAAATTAAAGCAAGGCGGTCAATGATCCTCCTCCATCCTCTGCTGTATTGGGGAAAACGCACTAAAGAACCCAGATGGCCTGTTTTACAATAACTGAATCCCCTGCAACATGAAGATGTGAACATCAACGCAATTACACCCAGCTCATCCTCATGGAGTTTCATTAAAATGGGTAACAATTGTCGCTGGAACCCCTGTCCATTAGTGGCTGTATCCTCAAAGGCCTTTGTCATTATACAACAAGAGGCAGGTTTTCCAAGAAAGCAATTATTCATTAAATGAGTGTGGAAACGAGGTTGGGGTGGTTGTGTACTGATGAATTACAGTGGCCGGTAATTTGCACGGTAATTAAAGATTTGAGGTCCTCGCTGCGCTGTGAGCATAAATCACATTTGCAAAGATGTTGTGCAGAATTTGTGAGGCGCTCGACCTCACAACAACTAAACTCAGCCTGCAAACAAACTTAAAGTTTCATCTGTAACACAATACTTTTCTAGGTATTCTACCCACAGCGCAATAAATGATGGGAAAGCTCATATCAATGATTAAATTGTTTGGGTGTTTATGTCATTGTTTTATTTGGAGAAGGGTTATTGAGTAATTGAATTAGTAGGATACAAACATCTGGATTTCTAATAATTATCTGCATTTATTAGATTATGTGGTAGCAAGACCTATATTACTTTAATCCATTAAAACCAGCTAATTATAAAAATGCAGAAACTGCATTTAAGACAGTGCCTTAAAGCAGTGGTTCTCAAATTGTGTGGAGTAGAAATATTACTATTTGTTACTATATTACTATACAGCTATTGCTTTTATTCTTATGATTGATCACCTTCTAAAGATGTAATTCGAACTCACTGCATATCACAATTCACAACTCGTTTTCCCTGTTTACTTAGGCTGGATTTACACTACAACGCACATGCGACCTGATTCCGATTTTTTGCACACATGCCACATGTTTCAGATACGTTTCCTGAAGATGTAAATGGTAAAAAGCCACATGAAATCGGATATGGTCAGATCCAATTTGGGCCACTTGAATATGTGGAAATAAATCGGATAAGTATCGGATATCCGCCAATGCGACTGCTGTCGAAATACACAGATCAGAAGTTCCTTCCCATTCCGATTCCGACATCATGTTCTATCTTATCTGCATATGGATGATGTAAGCGATCAATATGATGATCGCACTCTGTAAACAGAAATGGAGGACATACTGTATATATCAGACATACTGATGTGTGTTAAATGTCAAATAGACGTGTTAATGTGACAGTTGCCATTACAGCAATACTCCACCTGCTTCTCCTCCGTGATCACCTGATGAAACTGTATCCCGATAGGAGAGGTAAACGCTCACACAACATATCAGATGTTTCTCTCTGCATGTTAAAGTTTTAACCCACTGATTATATTTTTAAACAGTTCTCTCATCCACTGAAGTGTTAGTGTTTACATCCGCCGTCTCAGAAATGTGCGCGTGCGCAACTGCATCCGGGCTGCTACAGGTAAAAGCCATGTAAATAGAGGTATCGGATATGAGCCGCTTAGAAAAGAAAATGTAAATACGCTGAACAAAAAATCGGATATAGGCAGAAAATCGGAATTGGGCATCAAGNATTTTTTTTTTTTTTTTGATGTGCATCAGTTTCTGCATATGTTTGCTGTTTGGTGAAAAACTAGCCTGTACATAGACAAAAGGACTCTGAGTCGTGAGAGCTGAAGCGATAAGCCACGTTGTGCTCCGTAGGTATATAGTCAAAGTCAAGCACAGAAGCTCCACAGTGAGTCAGAACCCCACGGATTTCTCCATCCAGCTCTCCCTGCTTAATGAACCTACATCCTGTGAGATTAACATCGACCTTTTTTTTTTTTTTTTTTTTNTTTTTTTTTTTTTTTTTTTACATTTTCCTCCTCACAAAGTTAATTTTCATGGTCTCTGTCAAACAATAAATTCATTGCTTGCCATTGTTTTAATTAAGAGTAGGTGTGCTACAGAGTGAGCATACACACTCGGCTGGATGAAGGAACTCCTCCGCTGGGACTTTATTTGGTTTGAGAGCTTTGTGTGGGTGGAGGGAAGGAGATATGCTTGCCACGGAAAGGCACAGTACTCCTCCACCACAGTGAACGCCTCGGGGGAGTTAAGGCAAAGAATTCCTCCAAGATTTTCTCTGTTTCTCTCATTTGTTTGTGGTAATTCATCATGGAATATCAAAAGCATTCGAGACTCCAGCATAGAAATGAAGGCTTCAGAGCCCCGTGTGTAATTGCTTTCCATGATGTCCCATCGTCCCTATTGAACCTTCTTGACTCCCTGTCCCCAGCAGATGATAAAAAACCCAAGGCAACCCTCAGAGACACGGTGATCTCGAGGACAGAGGAACTGTTATGTCACCAGGATTTGTGAAATTACAGTCTCAAAGATTTTGATTTGCTTGGGCCTGTTTTATACATTCACCCAGCGTCAATTTCAACGTAGCATGAAATAAATATTGCATGAAGTAAGCGTGTTCACAGCCACCCACATGTGGGTCTATCAGATAACAAAAAGCAAATCGTTGAATCCGAGTTTAAGATATACCACAAAATCACAGGTATGGTCCTTTAAGTACATGGTCTTTAAGTTAAAAGAAAGCATTAAAATATTTTTTTTGTATTACATAAATTTAGGGTTGTTTTACCCCACAGTTAAATTGAATGATACAGCTTAACTAGTTAGCTGAGTTTAACAGGGATTTGTATGTCTGTTAAAAGAACAAGCTAGCGAAACAAATAAACCCAAAGTGAACTCAGGCTGCCTTGAAGTACTTGACAAGTGAAATAGGAGTGTGTGTGTGTCAGACAGTCTGTTGAATCCTGCTCCCGCTTCTAATCACAATACCAACAATGTCAGAGCTGAGAGCTAATCGAGGCTCTGAGATTCCCAAGCGCCAGTGACTCCAAACACCATCTGTGACTTTGGCCAGACACTTCCTGTTGCCTGGCGCGATCACACAGATCACACACAACACCGCTGCAAAACACACTTCCAGGCGAGATCCAGCAGTCATCTCCAGCCAACAAGTGGCTCCGTTCTTTCCTCCTTCTGAGCGGTGAGGAGAAGAAGCCTGGGCATGCCTTCTGGTTTTAACAAGGAGCACTGCGGAGATGAGAGAGACTCTCAAGTTACCGTGGCATCTGCTCTTTCAGATAGCATCATCCTGCTTCAGCCCGCAATCAGTCCTTTTTATCCTCGTGGAAAGGTCCGGAACATTTGGCTGATCCAGCACCAATTATCAGAGCCTCTCTCACTTTCAATTGGTGATTGCTGGGAGGACAGTCTGGCTCAGTTACTTCCAACATATTGCTGAAGCTGCACATCAAAACTGACAATATGAGCAATCCATGCAATTACATCTACAACAGAGAGAGGAGGAGGATTAAATGTAGAGTTGGCATTGCACATACATACAGAGTTTGTATTGCACATGATACTGCACCAAACAAAAACGGAAAGCATAAAGAGTTCATCAAACATGGAATTTTAATATCTGTAATCTGTTTTACCCCTTGTGTTAAAATTCAATCTCTTTATCTGGATAATGACATTCATTTTCTTACAAATTTTACAGAGTATTCAAAAGGAGAATCAGATGGCTTATAATTTTGAACTTTGACAATGAAAATCGCAGTTACTAAGTGAATTTTCCAAACACAAACAGCAGGTGAGGGAAATTTTAAATGGCTGGTTTGATATCTGTGGCCAGGCTGTTAGTGTGTAAGAGTGTGTGCGTGCGTGTGTGTTTTTGCTGTCATTTGGCTGATTGCTTTCAGGTGCTTACCACGCTGCATCGAGGAAATGAGCGCGCGTTAATGTATCACAGCAGCAGCCTGGTGTCCACTCGAGTGCCGTTGCTCGCCAAGGTTTCTGTTTGCAAAACAAACAAGGCTGTCTGCTGCGGTGAGGGGATCCGTGCTGGAGGGCTTTGCACTTAATAAACCCCCATGGCTTCACACACACGTGAAAAAAATAGCGAACAAAGGGTTAGTAAGAGGGGGTCGAGATTCAATGTCAGCCCTCCATATGTTTAATCGAGCAGTGGGGGGACAAATTCATTAGCAACCCTGTAATCTAACTCCTGAAACACTGCTAATGAGGTGCTTCCTTGTAATACATTATAACTAATAGAAAATCTCCTGCGTTCACAGGAGTGCTAGCTGACAAAATCCGTGCAACTTGATTGTCTAATGCATTAAAAATGACTTATGAGCCATGAGTTTTACTTCTAACAGGGTCTAATTTTGGACAGCAAGTTTGCTCAGTAGTATGTTGATTAGCAAATCTTGTAAAAACAGCAAATTTTTCCATTAAATTAACGATCTATCTATTTATCTATCTATCTAAATTAGCTTAAAATAAGATAAACTTTATTAATCCCACACTAGGGAAATTTACTTGTTACAGGCTTTAGATTCAGAGTACAGGGAAACAAATGATAAAAATATATAAAAGTATGAAGCAGAGAAAATACAATATAAAAGGACATACAGAAAAATATAAATACACTGTGTGCATCAGCNTATGAAGCAGAGAAAATACAATATAAAAGGACATACAGAAAAATATAAATACACTGTGTGCATCAGCCAAGTACAAAAAAAGTACAAAAATAAAGTACAAAAGTGCAAAAAATATATAAAAACACCATATACACTAATGAAACACCAACTTAAACATGCTATATACATAAGTGAAATTGAAAGTAAAACTGAAAAAACATATACACCCTATATACATCATGGATTGCACAACAGGAAAAATAATAATATAACTGTATAATAATCAATAATATAAAGCTTATTGGGAGGGTTGTAAAGGCCTCACAGACTAAACAATGAGGTGACAAAAAAAAAGTGTGGTGACAAGAAGCAAGATTCTATTTACAGGTGACAAAATGTTTCAAAGCACGGCAAGGATAGGTGAAGAACTGAATTTGCAAGTTGTCTCTCCTTGGACCTCATTAGTGTCCAAATATTTTTGGACCGTTAATGAGGGTCTGTGATGGCATGTTTTTCTACAAAAGCAGCCTTTTGGCACAAGATTTTTGGATGCATCAGGGTTTCTGTGTTTCCATGATGTTAGCCATCCTGGCAGGATCAGAAATTAAGCAGCTGCTTCCTGCCCTGCAGCATCTCATCTAGTGTAGCAACCTCATACTGCATTGCCATTCGAAATATAACAAGTCAGTGTAGCCTTTTGTGGTTGGCTTTAGCGATTTTCACCCAAAACTGCATCCAGTTGTCTACTGCATGCACAGATCAGTTTAGAGCAAATTTCACCCAGATTTTATGTCTCTGCACATGCAATGGTTGTGTTTCCTGCTAAATAAGGAAACTGTTAATTGCAGAATACAGTGCATGAGGTCATTTAGCAGTGAGCAGCTAAACTACATTTTCAAGCTGCAAATTATGCAGCACATTTCTGGATTTTGTTTTATTCCATAACAGAATGTACAACACCTGGTGGCTTGATGGATGCCATATATTTGTAATCACAAGGTCCCTGATTTCTCCTGTGGACCTTTACTGTCTCCACTGCCCTAGCTACAATAAAGTCAAATTGTCCAAAAACTAAAATTTGCATTAAAAGCTTGCAGCAGAAGGCTACTCTACTCTTACCTCATGTTTTGAGCCAGGCCACAAATTTCATCTTGGTGAAGCAAGTCTAATTTTACTTAACAGAAAAAAAAAAGAAAAAAGAAAATTGTCTCCACCATTAAAGTGTGACTCAGCCAGTTTGGACTTGTGCTACATTTGTTGCACCTTGGAATTGGGAAGCCTAAACTCAGAATTACGTCATTGAGCTAAACAAATTGAAAGATTACATGGATGCCTATATGAAAACTATTGTTCGCACTGCCGGACCAAAAGAAGCTACGTTTATGAGCTATTTACCTTTTCAAAACAGCTTATATGTTCACCTTGTTACTGTATCTGCATGTCAATTGATTAAAAAAAAAAAAATGCTTCTACACATTCATTTATAAATTGAGGTTAGTGTTCATGGTAAGCAGCCATATTTAAATGAAGTCAATACTGAACTCAGGGTTGAGAACCTTGTCGAGTTCCCAAGTAGGAATTTCTGAGTTGAGGAGGCATTTTCTTTTACTTTTCCTCATCGGAAGTTGGAAATTCTGAGTTCCAAGTGCAAGTTGAATGCAGCATTAGTTCTGTCTCTGAAGGACATTTGCAGAGGTAAAACTCAACCCTCTGCTCTCAGTACTTCTCAGCCAATTAAAGACAGATAAAGGAAAGGAGATTCATTAGGCTGTATAGACTCAACACTGAAGGTGACTGGGCTTTTGATATTAAAATCACTCCTCAAAATGCACTTTCATCACTCTTTAATTAATTCCTTTATTTGTCATGAATAAAATGTACCAAGGTTGCGTCTTATTATCTGCAGACCCTGGTACTGATGTCATTAATACACTAGAGTGCTGCAGCTTTTCTGTCCTGCCAGCAAGTTAATGACAGTTAATTGCATTCAGCTTGCATCCCAGGTGTAAAATTTTTCCTGATTAGACATCCAGACAGCTGAGAACTACTGAATTACCGCTTACCTGGAAAAAAAAACAATTATTAAAACAACATGGCATAAATTCAGCAGTTATCATTATCAGTGTTTTGTTTTTTGGAGGACAACTTCATTTAGTGTCACTTTACTTTATTCGTTTTGGTGATGATATTAGGCTAATCTATGGGGTGAATGAACAAGACAAATACAAAAGAAGAGAACACCTAAATGAAGAGATGCATATAAATAATAAATTAGAGCAAATGAAACCAGCATCATTGAGAGCTAAGGTTCCTATTGTTATATAAAAATGATGAAATTTATTGTATATTTTTACCACCTGTGTATGTTGGGTTGTTAGCAGGATTGGGGGTTGTATCTATGTCCCCTTATGTTAACCCTAACCCTAGCCCTAACCCATTATGTGCTCTATTGTGCTATATAGAGCAGGGGAACAGGACCCTGGGAACACAGGAATCCTGCAGGATTACCCAAAAATTTATAAGCCAATTTTGATGAAATGTGGTGGAAAGGGTAGCACGGCCAAGAGAAGAACCAGTTAAATTTAAATATGGATCCAGGAATTAGGGTTGGGAGATACCATTGTTCCTTTGCAATATTCCTGTGCAATACCAACAAAGGTAATGCAAGCAAGCTGCAATTTGACCCAATCTGCATGACTTTTATTTGTGTGACAAATAAAGCAATTAAGTACCATTATTGTACTAGTTTCTTTTTCTTTAAGCCATTATATTATGAGAAGATAAATTGTGTCTAGGCTTGTTTCGCAGTTTTGCAAGACAGTTTTCTTTGCTACTGAAAACATGATTACAGATTAGAATATTTTGAATAACTGTCACAATGACAGTTAGTGGCAATTCTATTTTTTTTTAGCTTTATTTTATTATGTCAAAAATAGCCATCCACAGAGGTCATCAGATTGACAGTCACCAGTTTGTCGAATCTCTGCAGCCTCAGCCGCAGCAGCAACCTCTGTTATGCCTCTGCGATTCCTGCAGCATCACCCATAACCTCTTTCTTTCCCCTCAGCAGAAACCAGCCTTGAGTCTAAATAGAGTTGTAAAGAAAAGACAATCCTGGGCTTAAAGAACAAAAGAAGAGGCTGAGTTTGTGCGAGACGAAGAGAGTCGGCAAGATTAGAGCCGTCAATCCCTGCGTCTCTTCTACCTACCAAGGCCTCCTTGTGGGATCAACCGCAAAGTTGTAACAGAGGCTCAGGAACTTTTTAGTCCAGCATTGCTCACCACCCCTGCACTTCCCCGCTCTCTCTCTCTCACCAGTGGTAACGTTGAGAGAGGTTTTGGATTGGGCGAGTGGCTCGGTGGGCGGAGCCTTGCGGGAACTTTTCCTGAACTCTTGCTGGCTTTGTGTCTCCTCCTTTCATCTCAGGTCACTGTCAGTGGAGGGTTTATCTCATTAAAAGCAGCCCTGAGATGAAACAGGGACCCTTGGTGTTGAACTAAGGGTCTAACTGCCGGTGCCATCCTGAGGATAAGCTCCTCTTCTTCACATACCTTAAACTAAAGTTCTTTGTACCAAATATGGGTCATTTATTCCTCAGATTCAGTAACCTCGCTGTCACGACTTGATTAATTAACTGCTAGCTAGAAAATTCAACACTACGTCAAATTCTAAGGAACAGAACGAATTGTACTTAGAGGAAAAAGAGACCTGAAAATATCTAATTCTGCATTTTATTCTTCGTAATTGAATGAGCGGAGTAAGAAAAGCGGCCACAAGGGAATAGAGTGATAAGCTATATTATGATTCTGTAGCCTTGCAGATAGAGCAGCACATCATGCTGGGAGAAAATAACTCACCCAGGCCTTGATGAATAGGAAAGCATACCTAGACGCTGTGTTTGGATCAGTCAGATAAAGACGCTGTCAGGAGACAAAGACTCTGTCAAAACTGACAAGACACATTCGATTCTTTATGATGCGCCACCAGAAATCTGACAGTTATTGAAATGACTGGCTTTCTTGAAAACCCAGTGTTTTCTCGCTCGTGTGTTATGTGGTTATTGTCAATCACATCTCACTATTGTTGTCGCAAGCTTGGTTTTGTGATAGCAAGTACATCCCAGGCTGGGCAGATAATAAAACTGCAGCACAAAGGTGGTGGACACAATGGCAAAACAAATGGCTATTACAGACTCTGCTTTATCTGCCAGCTGTCCGTTTTTCAGGGCGTGGACAGGTAAGTTTAGTGAAACTGATGGCTCACTCAAATCATCATCGCCATCCGTTTCTCGCTGATCTATAACATTTACCAATTTTCTAGGTTTTGGCTTCACAATAGCATCAGAAATTTCTGGCAGCAACAATGGAGCTTTGATTATAATTTATTTCTCCAAACATTATGTTGCACCAGACGCTGTAGTGATTGTTGTGTCAAGGTTTTCGCTGAGAAGCATTAGCAGAAGCTAAAAAGCTGAAATCTGTCACTCAGCAGTTGTAAAAACAGGTGATCCTTTAGCTTATAGTCTGTGATTTATATGTAGGACAAAAAAATTGCAAGATTATGTGGGGGGGGGGNGTGGTTTGCTAGGGTGTATGTGCGCATATGTCCTTATTTGTGTCAGTAATGTGCATGCATGTGAATGTGGACGAGTTTGTATTTGGCCTATCTGTGTGTGTGTGAGCGTGATTGTGCTCAGGCATGCATGTCCATGTGTGCTTGATCAGCTGTATTAGATCTGTCCAATCAGAAACAGGTTTCTAGTAAAGGGGCATGACTTTCAGATAACAGATTCCCGCGTAGGATTGTCTCGTATTTCCTCTCTCGTGTTCTCCCTGAGGAAGCCTTCTCGATCCTCGCCCGTTGATCCTCAGAGCAGAAATAAGAGCTTTGCAATGTCCTTAAAGATGGCGGACCAGATTGGTTTCCGGGTCACGTGATGAGCGAGGAACGATTAAATAAGAGCTTTTAAGAGAATCCATGCAACATTTACTGTTTCCTTAGTGTTCAGAACCATAGACAAGCCCTGTTGGTATATTTTGTTAAATTAATTGGTTGGTTAAGAAGTTGAAATTTGAAGTTTTTTTTTTTTTTTCCTTTTTTTCCAAGACAAGGAAGATCAAATTGCATACAAAACAGTTATGCCAATCTTGGCATATGCCATGACTATGCAGACAGATGGAAAAAAGAGAGAAAAAAGGGTTTTCTTTTTTAATCTACTGTAACAGTGTCAATTAAATGTTTTGTGGGCGTCATTTTAATGTTTTCTTCGAAGGTGTAATTAGGCTTCAGTATCTTCACGAGTACAACAAGCTTGTTCCGATTACTTTATCCTCCTGCTTTACTGCATTATACATCAGACAACTCTTTCACTTCCTCCAACAGCTGCAAAGCATCATGAGAACTGAAGTCATTACCTGTACTCAACCCATTAAAAACTGCAACTTCACTACATTCTCCAAAATACTATATTCTATTAAACATATCCAACAAAGCTCCATTTTAACTCAGTATAACACATTTCAGGTCTTATGCGACTGGTAAAATTCACACACTTCTCTCAATCCTGCACTGTGCACAGCGGGAGGTCAGAGGTCACACATAGCTATTGGTTTGATACTCTGTGGCCTTTAGGCTATTTTGCTCCGATGAGACGGGGATCAGGGTGGAGGATGTACTTCGACACTGACACAGGCAGGAAAATTTTATCTCTAACCAGGATGAATCCCTCCAGCTTCCTTTGTCTTATCCGCATGTAATCCGACACTGTGCTGTGAGGGATGTTTCACAGAGCTCAGGGGGACGCGGCAAACAGGCGTGATCCATCTTGGTGCTAATTAGAGACATCTCAGTTTTATTGGCGTGAGAAGGACCGTATACTGTATATAACATCCGCTCTGGTGTGTGTGTGTGTACACTCAGGCAGCGATTCCTCATCAAAATTCAGATAGCTAAATATAACGCTAACACCCGTGAGGGGGATCTTAATGACAGTAATGGGTAAAACAGTGATGCATCACTGGAGCACCTGTAATAACAACAACAAATGTCCTGTGGGGTATTTTAGCTTTTACACAGCAATTATCAATGCGTGTGTGTGTGTGTGTGTGTGTGTGTGTGTGTTCTGTTTGAAGGGATTTCTTCACCAACACATCTTTGAGCAATTACACCACCTGTCATTAGCAACCAGTGCAACAGAAAGAAATGGCTCATATTTATACTTACCCAAGGATGTAGGTTTGGTTTTAAAGGACCATACTGGTGATTTTGCATGATGGAGAGATACTACCCATATATGTTTCATTACTGCCAACCAGTTTCAAAAGCGTTCTACTGGAGCAGGAAATTTTTGATTTTTTTTTTTTTTTTNTTTTTTTTTTTTTTTTCTACCTTCCAGGCAGTCATTGGTTTCAGTTCATTCCAGTACGCTATAAAAATCAACTTCTGGAGACTTGAATCTTGCTTGAGATAAGTAATCCATTACAGCCACCACATGCTGTTAATATTTTGTGTCGAAGTTACTTAATTTAACTAATCCTACATGGAGTTACACAGCAAAAAATGTATGTATCCACCAGGGAGTATAGTCAGCAGAAGACGGCTTTTACAGAGAAATTAAAACAACCTTGCCTTCTACAGTCGGGCATGTGTGTGTTAGAAGGCAAAACATTGATTTTTAAGGTGTCTGTAATATCTGAACATTTGATTTGGAAAAATTTGGGGATTTGATTAACACAAAAACTAAAAAATGGTTTTATGCTTTGAAAATGATTGGCATTAACGTGACATGTATATGGGTAGTTTTTACTGGGCTGAAACATGTAAAACCACTAGCATGGTCCTTTAATATTTGTAGGGACATTTTTAAGTCAGATGAGTTGTGTGGGAAGAAGAACAAGAAGAACATTTGCACCTGAATATTGATTTATCTTCCTACATTGCTTTCAATACTGACACATATATAACAAGTATAAGGTATCAGGTACATTTGATATGTATCCTGTATTTCAGATTTAATAATTTAAACTTTTATTTGGTAATGAAAAAAAGAATCACATCATGAAAACCACATTCAAACCCACACAAATCCATCACATCTGTCACCATTAATTACAACATGTAAAGTGAGTGTACTAATTCGGTGCACTAATTTACCAGATGGAGGATGTATTATATTAAACCTTAATTGCCAAACCCATAATTTAATATAATAATTTGTTTTGTTAGGTTTTTTTTTTTAATCAAAAATGCATAATGGAACTAAACATCTAAATTATATTAATTTGTGCTGCTCAAATGAAAAATGGTTAAGGAATGAGCAGATTTTAGCTAAACAGAGTATATTCTCAGTGTGTCTGTGTGTGTTACTTGACTGCCAAAAGTTATTACATTTCCCTTACACACACACAAACACACACCAAGGTCCACTATAATCTGCCTGCTGTGTTTCTTTCATAACATCCGCTGTATGGTATTAATACAAGAGGTAGATATGATGTTCTGAAGGCTCAGATTGAGTTTAAATGCAGGGATGAAGGTTTTCATAGACAAAATTATAATTGTTTCTCCATATATTCATGACCATGGCCTTCATTATGTTGGAAGGTCAAGATTCAAAATTAAAGCTTCCTAATCTCTTATTTGTTGTCTTTTTTAACTGATCTTCTGTTTGACATTATGTAGCCAAAACTTTTTTTTGAATGACATTTAACCCATTCTTTTTTTTTTCCCCAGAGGAAAAATTGCACCTGCAATTTTTGGGTGTTCCGTGCAAATTCATAATTTTTTCACTACTTATCCCGTCTCAGTGCCAGCTCTATGCACCATTATATAGTGTATCAGTCTATCGCTACTGATATAATTCCATCACGACCCTATAAATATTCACTCCCAAACAAATTTTAAAGGACCATATCTGTGATTCTGCATGTTTAAGCACAATAAATACTATCTGTATACACATGAAGTTACTGACAACCATCTTACCAAACGTAAAACCAGACTTTAGTTTTCCCGTTATTTTGCCAAATCCCCCAATCTTTCAAAATAAAATGTTCAGATGATACACCCACCTTAAAATTCAGTGTTTCTCTTGCTAACATGTATGTTGGAATGTAGAAGTGACTGTTGATTTAATTTCTTGGTAAAAGGCATCTTCTCCTGGGACTATATTTCCTGGCGGAGACATATTGTACATTTGTCTTCCATGCAGCTCCATGTTGGACCATTAAATAAAGCTACTTGAATAAAAAAAATTTAAAGACATGGTGGGATTCATAAAGTTTAGTGCAAGACTTAGCTTGTCGATAAGGACAGATATCATGCAATCATGTTCCCTCATTCATTTAGTGCACTTCCACCAAACATCAAAGCTCATATGACATTCCCGAAGGCATCTTTTGAAAACACAACATATTTTCCACAAATCAAAAGGCCCTGACATCACCGGCTTCAGTCAATGCCAGACTCCCATTTGGCATCTGACTCAGTGTGGAGGAGCTGGAGGAATTTTTGGGGGTGGTACAAACATCTCGCTTTCAGCTTTGAATTTTCCAAAAAGTTCAATTAAATGATGTTTCCTGTGAGATGGATATAGAGATATCAATAGATGGTTCTAAAGACATGACATAAGATCGGCAAAAGTCCATTACTTACAGCTTCTTTGTATTCTGGTCTGGACTTGAAGAGATTTGCATTTCACATCGGAGACAAAACAAAGTCTATTGCTGCCGTTGTGTTTTAGTGTGCTGGAGTGCAGATGCAATCTTAGATTAAAAGGATTTTGATGCACGGTAGAGAGATGACTGTGACTGCAAGTCATCATAAACACTTATAATCCTTTTTTTTTTATGTCCACAGAAAAATATAAATAATTTCACCAACACTATGCATCTGCTGAGTCTCATTTGTCATTTGATGGTTTGATGAAAGCGACGGAGGATTTGCTAGATCTGGGTACATCCACAAAAATAGAGCATTCATTAGTTGCATACCACACATATTGAAATGTCATACAGACTAGTGCGTTGCGAAAGGAAAACAAATTACATGATCAAATGATAAAAAATATAAGTGCAAATACCGTTTTCCCCCCATCTTCACTGTGTCGTATATCTGGAAAAGCGGGAACGCGCCATACGAGCATCATTTACATTCTATCTGCACATGTAAACCTGACAAGTCTGCAGTGTTATGCAGAACAATTAAATTAAAGTACAAAGCTGTTGATAGCATCAACGGTTTACAAGGGGGTGTCTGTAATGAAATTTCTTTTCCCAGAGAATCGATGAGCTACATTCCCTTGGTAGTCTGTTTAATTACAAAACCCTCATTAGATTATGATGCTATACAGCATATGGCGAGAGGGGAAGATTCCTTTGATGTGCTTTTGTAATGACTGCAGCATAAGATAAGAGACAGAGAGAGATGCATTTACTGCATTTGAATTTCTTGGAAAATTCAAAGCTGAAAGCGAGATGTTTGTACCACCCCCAGAAATTCCTCCAGCTCCTCCACACTGAGTCAGATACCAACTGGGAGTCTGGCATTGACCGAAGCCGGTGGTGTCAAGGCCTTTTGATTTGTGGAAAATATGTTGTGTTTCCAAAAGACGCCTTCGGGAATGTCAGATGATGTTTGATGTTTGGTGGAAGTCCTTGCTCCTTGGGAAGACGGTGTAAAAGAGACACACAGAGAGGCTTAAAGTACCATACTGGTGGTTTTGCATGTTTGAGCCCAATATGTATACATGTTATGTTGCTGCCAACTATCTTCCAAAACATACTAATGGAGAGGTAAATGTTAGAATTATTTTTCCTACCTTCCAGACTGCCATTGGTTTAATTTATTCCAGTACGCTATTAAAATCAACTTGAAGAGACTTGAGATACATAATCCATCACAGCAGACATGATGTCTACTAAATATTTGTTGAAGTAACTGTATTTAACCAATCTAACATGGAGCTGCTAGGAAAGAAAATGTACGTCTCCGCCAGGGAATACAGTCCCAAGAAAAGACGACTTTAACTGAGAAATAAAAACCGACCATCCTTTCTACAACCATGCACAAGTGTTTGAACATTGAATTTCAAGGAGGGTGTATCAGACAAATATTGGATTTTGAAAGATTAGGGAGTTTGGCAAAATAAACAGAGAACTAAAATACGGTTCTGTGTTTTGGCAAGTGGTTTTCAGTAATATAATGCATGTGGAGGTAGTATTTATTGGGCTTAAACGTGCAAAATCACTGTGTTGGTTGGGTTCTAATGCATCACATTTCACATTTGGAGAGGGAAGGCTAGAAAATAACGTCATTCTCTGTAGACGGGCAACATCAACTGCAGCAAGATGGAGGTTGTGTCACAGAATAAAAACTCAAAGTCTGCACGAACATGAAAAAAGTGGAGGGATTCTTTTTGTCAGAGCTTTTTGTCTGCAGCTGAATATCCTCCTGACTGCACTCCCGCCTCTGTTGTGGAAACACCTTTCTGCTATAATTTCCCGACAGACAAGCGTTTAAAATTGAGACGTGTCAGCAATGCAACAGAAAGTGTGGAAAATCCTCAACAGTAATCTTGACCACGGTTTCTTAAACCGTGAGTTGAGGTCCAAATTGACTTATGGGCTTGTTGCTGGTGGGTCCCTTTATGACAAAGATATGAAATTTTTTAATAAGCCTGTTTCCCAGAGCAAGGAAAGTAAATTTCTCACTGGGGTCTTCACTGAAAACATTTAAGAACTTCTCATCTAGACAACAGAATTATGAGCAATTTTGGCCAATTTGAAGTTGTGATGGTGTCATAAACCATGTGTTCTTTTATTTGAGGATTTTGAAAGCTCTGTAAGGGTGCAATATTACAAAGTCTCTGTAACTTCATAGTTAGCTTATGGTAAAAGTTTGATATTGTCTGAAAATCAGCAGGCTAATCTGCCAGTATTCTACCCATGATGCACTGCTGCAGCACAATCGCCGGTATGGTCCTTTAAGAAAACCATAGTCCAAATAATGCTGATATTTTGCTGCTAACCCATCAGGCTTTTACTTTTTTCAATTAACTCTGATGGTAGCAGGATGGTGAAATATTATTAAAAATGGTTACTTATAATATCATTTCCACCTCTGTTTGAATTTGCTTTTGTGAGAAAAAAAAAATCACACACACATACACACTGCTAACTTCAGGACTTTGAATGGTCCTTTAAGTTTGGATGTGGCTCCAGAGTTACTGTTGAATGAAAATCACAAGGCTTTAGTTACCATCATTTATTACTGATGTCATCACTTACACAGACAAAGAAAGTGTCAGCGATACCTACTGAAGTGAGTTCAGCAAATCATACATCAGCAACTAGTTGAATTTTGCAAAAAGTTTCACCACCCAGCCTGTGACCAGATACCCTGCATCCAATTTATATCAATTCTGTGTTGATATTCATATCTGAACTCCAGAATGCTTTTCAGAAGAAACATAAACCGACAGTGAATCCATTTTTTATGAGTTATTTGTAATGATATTACTACTTCCATGAAAAAAAGAAAAAGATATTACACCGCTTCAATTGTTGTTGGGTTTATTGCTGAAGTTATATTTGTGGCTAAGTAAATTTGGCCAGTGGCTGAGGGAACAGTTCAGCAGTCCTTGAATGTAAATATTTATCTGGGCTGAAACAGACACTTCAATATGATGTATACAATATTTATGCTGAGTTTAAAACACCATTATTTTAATTTTCCCTCTATTTTCTGGTATGGTTATATTAAACAGAAATTTCCTTTTTGTGTTATGGCACACAGCATGAGCTGTGAATTCATTTCTACTGCGATATGATTATGTATTTCTTTGAAAACACACTGAATATCTGCCCAGCCACACATTTCAACAAGTTCATTTACATTTTTAGCCTTTGAACCTATGCTTCATTTTTATGATGAAACTCAACAACTGACTCATGAAAACAAAATCACATTTTATGTTGAATATTTGCAATGCTCACAAGATACTGGCCTGCTCTTCACCTTGTTCAGCACAATGTAGTAGAGAAAAAGAAATCCCCTTTTAAGGACATATGACTCTATAAATTATCACATAGGCAAGGTTCACCATTGTTTTCCACTACAAGCAGTACACAATGTAAGAGAATAAAAGGAGATCCCGCTGTCCAGTAAGCTTAATCATATGAAGTATTTCAAAAAGAAGTGCTGAATGATCAGTAGGTTGAACAGGATCTGCTCTTCTTCTGCATGTCCATAGTCAGTAATGCATTTTCAAGTAGAAGCATTCAGAGTTTTCAGAAGAAAGGAAGTCACTATTTACACAAAGGTCTTTTGCATCGCTCTCTTCCTTTCATGATACTCAAACGTGGCTTCACCTGTAAGAGAGAAAATCCAGTTAAAATCTAATGAGATGCATCAAAGCTTCCACGAGGACATTTGTCATAGCAGGAAAAGCTCAGGTGGAACTAACATTGGTGATGGCTCTGTTCCATTTAGTGAGCCAGCAGGCGCAATACCAGAGCCCCGGCGCCAAACATCTAGATGGAACTCAGCCGTTAGTAATGTGTTGTTTGTTTTTTTTAATTACACAGTGAGAAAGGTCTGTTAATAGGATTTTCATGTCTACATAATTGTGTGATCCTCTCATGAAACAAAGGACAAGTCTAGGACTGGGTATAGCAATGAAAGCCACCAAACAAGAAGAAAATTCCACCTACAGAAATTTCACTTTTTTAACATAAATCCAAGGAAGAAGACATCAAAGCTCTGTCCATGCTGACTATTCTACCAATGATGTTAGCAAAACTGCAAAATCAAACATTATATGCTGCGCTAAAACTGCTCTTTTTTCATTTTTTTGTACATAAAACAAACTGATTATCATCTAAATTTATAAAACTCTGGTAGTGGACTGTAGAGGTTGAACTGTTCATTACACCTCCCAGTACAAAAAAAAAAAAAGCTAATTATTTTCCTAGCCTTACCAATAGTGGGGCTAAAAATTTAAAGTTGAGGATGGCATCAGAGAAAAAGCATAAGGCCAGTACAATCATCTTGGGCTATAATCGTTACTTGCAAGTTTCACGATGGACGTCCTATTAGATTGAGATTCTTTTGTACAAAGTTGACATTTTGACCAGAGAATGGCGCTAGAAATAAACTTATCTAATTATAAATCAACTGCCGTCCACTGGCTCACTCAGATGGAGCCAAAAAAAATATAACTATAATCTTTAGGTTTTGGAAAACAATGGCTGACTCACACTTTCAGTCTCGGAAAGTTTTTTTTCAGTTACAGAAAATAATCTCAGGGGGAGGACCTCTTTGCACGGTAAGCTGAAATGAGTGTCTGTCTTAAAGTTTGGCTGTTGTAGTTTTCTCCTCCTCATCCTGATGATGTTGCACTCAGAAGTCAGAGACAGCTGAGGCGTAACTGCGGTAGAAGATGACCCACTTTTTAATGTAGCTATCGGAGATGATGCTGTGCTTTTGTTTTTGCAACATCCCCAAGAGGAATTGTCAGGAAGTACGTTTCATTGTCAACCAGCAGAAGTGAACCAAACCAGTTGAGAATGGTTGTAATATTTAAACTTATTCTTGGCCAGAGGCGTCACAAGAGGGGGTGCGGACCGCAGTGGGTGACACCATCTGAGGGGGTGACACCTGGTGGTACCCCCCCCCA